>WEKY01042773.1:117516-135057 GCA_013390045.1 Picathartes gymnocephalus | reverse complement strand
GGGGGCGGCGGCCAGAGGCACCGGGGAGCCGAGCCCGGGCGCGGGGCGGCGGAGCCTCGGGCTGCGCTCGCCGGGAACAAAAGGCTCCTGCTGCCCGCACAGAGCGCCGTGGCCCGGGCTCCGCGGCACCATGTCCGGCTGCGAGCCCCGCCGCGCCCGGGCGCTGCTGCAGCTGCTGCTGCTCGCCCTGTGCAGCCTGAGCGCTGCCCAGCCCCGCCAGCGCCAGTAAGTACCGGGGATCCCGCGGCAGCATCCCCTGGCAGGGTGGTGCGGGGAGAACCGGCTCTGCTCGGCCAGGGCTCCGGGGGGGCTGCGGAACAAAGCCCGCGGAGCGCCCGGAGGGGTGGCGGGTGGAGCGCGGCTCTCCCCGGCGGAGCGCGTTTGTCCCCGCCGGTGCCCAAGTGCGGAGCGCGGGGAAAGGGGGACGGGAGGAGCGAGCTCCCGTGAGATACCTGCCTGCAGCTGCTCCGGAGAGCGGCCGCGGAGCTTTTATCTGCTAACAATTATTTAAGGAATCCGACTGCTGCCGTACTGGGGGTGGTTGAAGGTGGCGTTGGGCGCTCCCGAGCAGCGTGTGAAGGTTTTTATGTGGGGAAGATCAGCCGGGGAGAAAGTGCGGGGAAAGTTCTCTGACTTTTAGAAATTGAATCCGCGGCTCTTTTCCAGTATGTTTCGGTTAATTTTGATTAAGGTTTGCTTTGTTCTTTATCCCTGGGTTATTATAGCCCGTCAGCATCGTGAATAGCTGCATTAACTGAGTGCCATGGAGAACTTATTTTCACTTGCTTACTAGAAAATATTTCACGTCCTGTCAAGTTTTGGTGTAACCTGACAGAGCTGTTAGTTAAATGTGCTTAAAGGATCTGTCCAGTCCCTGTCAAGTTAACTCTTTGATTGCCAAGTTAAATATTTAATTTCCAAGTGCCACTTGTTAAGTAATTTAAACAGTTGTATCAAGGGACTGATACTTCAGAAAGAGTTTCAGCAATTCAGAACAAAGTGAGTACATGTGCTTCACATATGGCACTGCAGTGCTGGGCTTATGACAGTTTAAATCTGATCATTTCATCGTGAATGCAGCTGGTACTCCTTCTCCCTCTGCAGCTAGATCAGTTTTCTCTCTCACCAAGGATTTGCAGGCTCAGTAGTAACTTTTTATTGTTATTTATTACCATTCTGATGAATTTTCAAACCTGGCAGCCACAAGGTTTTGAATCTCCAAGTACCCCGTGCAATTTAACTCGAATGCCACAGAGTTCTGAACTTCCTTTGGGGGTAATGGGATCTCCATGGCAATGAGGCCTGCTGAGAGAGAAACATGGGCTTGGAATTTGATAAAAGATTACTGGGGGGCTGTAAAACACCATCATCCTCATCCCAAAGTGATAATTAATCATGAGCTAAAGCAACCTGGCTCATGAGACTGTAGAAAGGCATGGGCTGAGAAACTGAGCTTGAAGAGGCATCTGAGGAATTGCCTCGTGTTAAAAAAAAACCCTTTTGGGTAGGAAAAAAAGCCAGAAAGGTGTGTTGTGAAGAGAGTATAAATGTGTTACTTCCAGCTCAGTGCATCAAAGAGCTCAGAGCCTGCAATGCTTTTAGCTGACAAGTTCATGGCACGGTGCCACTCAGAGAGGAGTGGTGCAGATTCCATTCGGAAACTCTCGCATTGCAGCATCTATGGGAGGTCGTTTTGGGTGGCTTTAAAGCTCTCTGTGTGCCTTCTAAAATAATGCCTTTTGTAAACTTGCAGGATCTAATTGTTTGAACAAGAATGTGGTAGTAGAGCTGGGAATTCAAGCCCTGTTTTGTAGCTGCAGTTTCTGGGCTGCTTCTGTATAAACTGGGAGTTCAGGTGTGTTACATATGTTGAGTCTGACATTTAGAAAGCTCCAAAAATCACCTCTGAGTCCCTTCACTTCTCCTATATGAAGCTGAACTATGAAAATGGAGCCATATGACTGAGACAAAAACGTGTAAACTGTTTCAAAAGAAAGTACCGGCTACAAAGCCCTACCAGAGATTCAGGTACCTCCTTGTTCCTTCATGAACTTCAGCTCTTTAGTGATTAGCTGCTTGTATGTTCAGTTTGTTACGTATAATAGATGAATGAATGTATTTACTATATAGATACAACAAACATTGATATATTACTGTTTTTATTTAAATCCCAAGGATTTGTAAGCCATTTGTAGCCACTTAGGCTCTGCTCGTTCATTTACACATATCAGATGCAGGCTTAGACTGCTGGTGGCCACAGATGTGACCAGGCAGGGGCAAATAATGTCACAGAGTATTTGCTCTTTTCCTTTTCCACAAAAAAGTGGCTCACAACTGTAGCCCTTGTTGCTGTGTCTTGACTGACCCCTTCCAATTGTGCTCCTCAGGGGTTATTTGATTGCAGCACCTTCTGTTTTCCGCTCTGGGGTGGAGGAAGCCATAAGTGTGACCATCTTCAACTCTGTCAAGGAGACCACAGTGCAGATCCAGCTGGTGGTCAAAGGAGAGACGGTGTCACGGAGCCATGGGACAGTGCTGGGTGAGCTCCTGTGCTTCTCAGCTTGAGAACTGATTTGTGAGTGCAGGTGCTGTGGGAGCACATTGGTAGCTCCTAAAGAATTCCTTTAGGTGATAACAGAATCAAACTAATGTTTGATTTGCTACTGCTGCACCTTCTCAGTTGGTTGTACTAATGTGGTTTTGATGAGTGTGATCTCAAATACGTAAGGCTGATAACTTTGGAACACCAAGACATGCAGAGACTCAATATAACTGACACTCTAGAGTTTTATAGAGAATATACTTCCTTTTGATGCCTGAATATTTATCAGTGGGAGGCTATATGAGGAATAGGATAAGTTTATTTTAAAGCAAAATATAAAATCTACATCATCATCAATTTCTTCTCTCCAAAATGAGCGCTGGGAATAAAATCTCCCCATCTTCAGGACTGGGTGCTGCTGAGAGAGGTGGTAATGTTTGTGTAGTTGGATAAGCTTTAAAATCCAAGCCAGATGCCTCTGCCCTGTGAGTAAAGATGTGATTTGATGATATCCAACTTAACACTGAGTGAATTTACACTGGTGAAAGTAAAGTCCAGTAGCCCTGCTGTACCTCTGTGAGCACTGGTGGAAGCTCTGGTGTAGGCAAGTCAATCAGGGTCTTTAACCTTCATGTTTTAACCCTTCTGTGTCTTAAAAGTGGGAGCTTTCTGAAAGCCATTCCCTTTCTTGGAGCAATTTATCTCTTGTTGTGTCCTCCCCTTGTTGTCTTTGAAACTGGCTGACACTTGCAAAGCCATTCAGAGGGAGTGATGCTGACACATGTGGACAGCAAATGCTCGAGAGAAGTCCTAGGTATGGCTGCATCCAGCAATCCAAACAGATCCCATGAGTGTTTGTTTTGAGAATGGTTTAAGTCCCAAAAGAGGCCAGGTCCTTTTTATAGCAAAACTCTTCTGTAGGCACAGGCTGCCCTGTGCTGGAACCTCAGCCTTGGGGGTGCTCTCCAACCAAAGAGCTCTTTGAAGTTTGCTTTGGATAAAAATTGTGAGTAAAGGTGAACAGGGTTTATTTTGGAGAACTCTACTGGCTCTGACTTGCTCACCCTGCAGATTGTTTTAAGCAGAGCAGGGAAACTATTTCAGGTAAAATCACAACAAAGGGATGCTGCAGGGAGCAGCTCTGTGGTGTGGGGTCTCCTTTCTCTCAGCTGCAAATGTCTAAAATCTTACTGCCTTACCTTGAGAATAACTCTTTCTCTCTCTCTCTGATATTTTAGATAAAGGAACAATTAAGTTGAAGGTGAGTGTCAATTATTTTAAGATGCTTTTGGTGAACTTTGCCTCAGCCACATCAAGCTTTGCTCTGTGGCACAAAAAAATGTCACATTCTGGGGCACACACTGAGGAGGACACAACCTTCACCAGAGGAAGAGTGGAGAGTGAAAAGAACAAAACTCAACCCATCCCAGCTCACCTGCCAGGCCCCTACACCACTAAAGAAAATCAGTGGCTCATGACTCCACATAAGGTTCCATGTTGGGGTTATTTGATAAGAATGGCAGTACAGAATGCTGTGTGGGGGTTGTGACTTCAAATGTAGGCAAAATGGAGCTGGACTGAAAGAACAAGCCCCTAAAAGTGTTGGCTTTGCTACCTTAGGACTTTGGGTTTGTCATCTTTGGGATGTTAAGGGGGGTGGTGGAATGAAATATTCAGTTGTGATCTGGATCTGGAATGGTATTATCAGATTTTTTAGTTCGTCGCTTTTAATCGAAAGTAATTTTAAAGTTCTTATTTCTCTGAGCAACTGGTTGGACATGTACACGCATGCACTTTTTGTTTTGGGGGCTTTTGTGTTGGTTGTTGGGGGTTTTCCCCTCTGTTGGCAGAGCTGTGGGTTGATTTCCCCACGTAACACACCTCCTGTACTGGAAGCTGCACGTGCAGATCGTGGATCAACCATCACCTTGCTTGAGTGATAAAGGGCAGAAGAGAATTTCCTGCCATGCTTTCAGCACGAATTTACCTCCTTGGAAGTTTATGTATTTTAGAAATTCTAGTATGTTCCTAATTTTCTGTTTAACACAAACACAGATTTACACCAAAACACAGCAGGTGGCTCTTCTTGCTCCCTTCAGTGTCAGCTACATTCCCCAAAAGTTCAAAGGCTTTTCTGTGTCTTCCTCACCTCCTGGTTTGTTTTTTAGGTGCCTTCAGGGCTTCGTGGACAAGCACACCTGAAGGTTTGGGGCAACAGGCACCTGGCAGAGGAAGGTTACATTTTCCACAACTACACCACAGTCACCATCGACAGCAAGGGCTCCTCGGTGTTCATCCAGACTGACAAACCTGTCTACAAACCCAAGCAGAAAGGTAAAGTCATCTTGGACAAGTTGCCAGATGCTAGGGCTGCTTTCAAGGGTAGATTTAGAACGAGCCCTTCTGTTCAGTCTCAGCTCTGGTGACTAAAAAATTCCTTCTTTTCCTCTTTTAGTGCTGATAAACCTCTTTATGGTGACTTCTGACCTGAGGCCGGTCAACGACAGGGTAAAGAAAACTGTTTTCTTTTACACTGTAAAATATGATGGAATACTTGGTAGCCTGCATTTTATTCAAATGTACATTTATGTAGAAACAGAACTGGATTTTTAACCTATTTAGGCATAGCTCGTGATAGCTTGTTTTATTTGTAATTTAGCTTTTTTTCCCTTGGTCATATCCCTATTGGAGGAGAATACAAACTTTTGGAATGCTGGCAAGCAGGAGGCAGCTCTGCCAGAGCAGAGACAAGAATTTTTCAGAGACTTGCATCTTATTTAGTGCACAGATATGTAAATTATTACTTTTCCAGTTAGATGTGTGAATTAAATTGAAGTTTCTCAAGCTATTCTTAGCAAAGAGAAATGTTCAAACTCTGTCACTTTGGGTCTCACACCTTGCTTATGTTGACTCAACAGTTCATCAAAAAAAGCAGAGAAGTTGTTTTATAAAGCCTTTTATTTTTCTTTTTTCTTTCAGATTGAAGCTTATGTGGTGGTGAGTATCTAGCGTGTGTCCTGTAGGGGTACAAGGTTTGTGTAGCCTTTAAAGGAATGAATTTATACTTTTCCAGTCCATTATGGCCATTCCCACCCCTAACCTATGCAATTATCTCAATCCCTGTGTCGTTAACTGGTCTCTGTGCTGTGGGTTTTTTTTTTTTTTTGCTATCACCAGAAAATATCCTTGTTTTCTACTTCAGTTTCAGAAATCCATTCCCATTTTTCAGCCTGAGAAGAATTGGCTTGATTCACTGGGATTTATTACTGTGACAGCCCCACTCCCCCTCCCTTCTTTTCGATGCCCACTCATTCCTATCCTTCCTCTGCTGGGCTGACAGAGCAGGGCCACCCTCATCTCTGCACCCAAACTTTGTGATAGTGGACAGCAGAAATTCATGGAAAGGAAAGGGTTCTCCTCTCTTCTTCCCTATGAAGTGAATGAGAGGTTCCTTCTGTGTTTAGTCTTATTTTTTCTTTTCCTCTGTTTGTTTGGTTTTTTTTTTTAACCACGTGTTTACCTGTCAGAAAGTAGAAGGATTCACTCTTGTTTGCCTTCGGCACAGATGTAACGCTGGCAAAACCAGCAGAGCTCATTTCATCTGAGTTTGTCCTCTAAAATTTGTCTTGCTGCTTGTACAGCTCCCTACAGGAATAAAGAGAAAATGTCCTCAGAGGTCAGTTCATCCCATCCAGGACCGGTGTTTTAAGACAGGGGAAAGATCTGCTGCTTGGCAGTGCTTACTTGTGTGCATTGCTTACAGGAGCAATAAATAAAATAAATAATTCTAGAAAGCAAATACCCCTGGTAAAATATTTTCAGGACATTTTTGACAGGTATTGGTTACATTTGAGCTGTTAGTGAAGCGTGTATGTTACAAAAGGAGGTTGTTAGTTACAAATTGAATTAAATGTATTAGTGGTACTCATTTTCACTGTGATGTTTCTCATCCCTAAACCTCCCTGCAGGATCCTCGGGGGTCTCGGATGATAGAATGGAATAACCTGAAGCCATTTTGTTGTGGTGAGTTCCAGATTATTTCTTTTCTCCTCTGTGTGCTGTGATTTGCCTTTGCTTCTGTTTCCACTGAGCCTTGTTCAGTAAGGCTTGGCAAGGGCTGGAGAGTGACAGAGTTCACAGAGTGATGTTTCCTTCTTTAGGCATTGTCAATATGACTTTTCCTCTGTCTGACCAGCCAGTGTTTGGGGAATGGCTCATCTTTGCTGAGATGCAGGGCCACACTTACAACAAATCCTTTGAAGTGCAGAAATACGGTGAGTCCACTGGAACCCAGGTGCGTTTGGAAGAACAGAACACTGTGAAATGCTTTCACTTGAGATGAAACACCTGAAATAGTGCATTTAAAATGCCATCAGGGAAAACTCTTTAGAGCCATGTACTCCAGGGATGCAGACACTGCTAAATGGGAGCTTTGCTAAGGTCACCCTTGCCAGAGTTTGCTGCTGTTGTTGATTGACCCTCTCCTGAGTGCTGGTGTTACCCTGATCAGCCCCAGCCAGGGTCCTGTCAGAGCTGTGGGGGCTTTTGCTACAACCTGGGCGATGAAATCTGCTTGCAAAGATGCTGCTCTGTTTCTTTTCATTGTAGTGTTGCCAAAGTTTGAGCTGCTGATCGATCCCCCTCGCTACATTCGTGACCTTTCGCTGTGTGAAAAAGGAACTGTCCATGCCAGGTAGGAACACGCCCCAAAGCAAGTTTCATTGCTGTGGATTGTAGTGCAGTCCCTGGAGCTTGGATCCCACCTGCTGCAGATTTTTCAGATGTTTTCTAATCATCATCAGAAGCTTTCTGATGTCATGGTAAAAATTACAATCTGGAAAACTTCCTGTGGTACTGTTTTCTAGACTTGCAGGTAATGTGGTAATTGTCTCGAAATGAATTGGAAGTTATTAATCACCTTCTTTGCATTTCAGATACACTTTTGGAAAACCAGTGACAGGGAAGTTAATTGTCAATATGACTATAAATGGCGTGGGGTACTACAGACATGAGGTGGGACACCCTGTCCTCAAGACTACCCAGGTGAGGGAGACCATGGTCTGACCTGTGATAAAATGCCTGATCTGTCTCTTCAACATTTATCCCACAGCTCTGTTTTGTTGCTGATGGGAGATCAGAAAGTAAAGGAGTAAATATTATAGCTGAGGCCAGCATAATAAAAATGTTGCTTATTTTTAAATGGCATGTTTATGATTTTAGATATTGGGAACAGGCTCTTTTCTCAGAGGGTGCTGGGGCACTGCCCAGGCTCCCCAGGGAATGGTCCCGGCCCCGAGGCTGCCAGAGCTCCAGGAGTGTTTGGACAACGCTCTCAGGGCTGCTCAGGGTGGGATTGTTGGGGTGTCTGGGCAGGGACTGATGATCCCTGTGGATCCCTTCCAACTGAGGAATTCTGGGATTTGGTGGGATGAGAATTTGTTGGCATAGTATTATTAATCTGTCTTTAGAGCATATGGGGCTGAGGAGAGCAGGAGACTGAGGGACTGTGGCAGAGGGTCCAGACCGTGGGTAGGGGAAGAAAATGAAACTGGCTTTCTTCCTTCCTTCCTTCACCCACTCCCCAGTTAATTCCCGCCAATCCCAACCCTTTCAAAACACTGCTGCAAACTCCTTTCTGGTGCCTGTGCTTTAGGTTTGCCTTCTGGGCCCTGTCTGGGTGTGAAATGCATGCTTCCCTGTCTGTTCCCCCACCCCCAGATGGACGGCTCTGCCGTGTTCGATGTCTGTGTCAGGGACATGATGCCGGCCGATGTCCCCG
The DNA here is from genome assembly GCA_013390045.1 of Picathartes gymnocephalus. Taxonomy (NCBI): domain Eukaryota; kingdom Metazoa; phylum Chordata; class Aves; order Passeriformes; family Picathartidae; genus Picathartes; species Picathartes gymnocephalus. The sequence goes on along the minus strand of WEKY01042773.1, from coordinate 126,736 downwards.
AGCACTTCCGAGGCACAGTCAACATCTGGGCCACGGTCATCAGCTCTGATGGCAGCAAGCAGGTGACCTTCGATGACTCCACACCTGTCCAGAAGCAGCTGATTGATATCAAGTACTCCAAGGACACCAGAAAACAGTTCAAACCTGGGCTGCCTTACAAGGGCAAGGTGAGGTTAAAAGTAGAGCCGTGGACATGGCGGATTTAAGGTTGTACTGACTTGATCCCAGCAATTTTCCCCACCTCTCACTGACTGGAATTGCTGATAATTTAAAGCCAATTGTTCTATAACTGCCCCGCTGTGCAGGTAGAAGTCACTTACCCCGATGGAAGTCCTGCTGACAGAGTCACCATCCGAATCAAAGCTGAGCTCACACCAAAGGACAACGTTTATACGAGTGAGCTGGTCTCAAGGAATGGCCTAGTGGAGTTTGAAATCCCCTCCATCCCCACAGCTGCCCAATATGTCTGGCTGGAGGTGGGTAAAAGCTCTTTATAGGATTAGCAGGCTTTAATATAACTAATCTTGTCAAACCTGCACTTTATGAATCAGTGCTACAAACAGGAAATCAGTGCCTTTTAGCTTCAGCTTCTGGATTTCAACACAGCAAACACTGGCTTGTTTCGTGCTGCCAAGGGAACTGATGTTGATAACCACCATGAAAACATTCTTCTCCAAATACAGCTTAACACGGTAGTAGGGGTCCAATATTTGTGCAGTAAAGATGTCAAGAGATGAAAGGGGGAAGGTATAAAATGGGATAAGAGAATAGAGATTAAGGAAGAACAAAATGGGCTTTCTATGCATAATATTGACTGATGATTTTTTTTTTTTTTCTTTTTTTTCTTTTTTTTTAAGACCAAAGTGACAGCAATTGATGGGAAACCTTCTGGGGATCAATATCTGCCCAACTACTTGTCCATCAGCAGCTGGTACTCACCCAGCAAGTGTCACATCCAGCTCCAGGCACCAGATAAACCTTTCCAGGTACGTTGGCTTCACGTCCCATCACGGCAACAGCTGCACTGCTTGGCTTAAAGTACTTTGTTCTAATTCAATATTTCTGGACATTCCTGACGCTGGGATCCTGAACTGTTACTCTTTCCCTACAAAGAGTAAAGGAGCTGCACTTGAGCCACCAAATAATTGTTGAATGTGGGCCACACGAGGTGCTAAGCAAAACTCTTGATGCTCTGTGCAGCAGCTCATTTCCAAACCTTTCTGTTCAGAGAGGGGGTGGGTGTAGGCCTAGAAAACATTTCAGTTTTTCACGTTTGTGTGTGTGTTCTGTGCACCTCCAGTAATGCTCAGACATGGATTGTTTGCTGAAAATGATTGGAAGTGATGTTAGTGGGAGTGGCTGAATTACTAGAGATGAAAATTAAGGCTGTGTAGCCTCACTGGAACTTCCAGTTTAAATCTCAACTGGATCTGTTCAATCTTCCAGTTATTGAACTGTGAACATGACTGCCTTGTCTTCTTTTGTAGTTTTTATAGGAGCCCCTTTAAAAATGTAATCCTGCCCTACAAAAGTTGTTGTGATTTCTCTCCTAAAGGAAAGATCTGATTTAACCACGATTCCTGTCATGTGATAATTTCTGAGAGTTGTTCAGGGTTTCTTCTCACCCAAGAAAATGTTCTGAGGGTCTGCATATTGCTCTGAGAAAAAAAAGAAATGTGGGTTTTGGCAACAAACACACTGAAAATTTCTGTTACCAGCAGGTCTGTCAGGTTGGTTTCAGACTCTTTGTATCCAAATAAGAGCTTTTTTTTTTTTTTAATCATTGCATTTCATGGAAGTTTAATGGCTAATTAATCTTTTACAAGTTTCCTGAGGTATGGAAAGGGGATTATACACTACTAATCTGAACACATTGTTCTTATTATAACCTGATTAGAACTAATTCTTCTGTGGGAAAGCTTGGAGCTGGATGACCAGCTGATGTGGGAACTCTTTCCATGCATTGCCAGCTCTTACTGGGTGTTCCAATTAGCTACATTCATTTTTTAATGAATTGTTTCATCATTTGCGCTGGGGAATTCTTAATACTTCAAATATTTGATGTCACGAGGCACCTCTTGGACTCTGTGGCATTCTCACTGTATTTAACCATGAGCAGCCCCTCGTATTCCAGTTCTGCCCTTTAGGTTTGTGCCATGTGTACATTATGCAGGGGGAACACCTGGAGCTGAAGGAAGAGCTTTTTCAAAAGATTTCTTTGGGCTTTTCAATCCAGCCTGAATGGTTTTATTTGGGAATTGCTCTGCTTTGAATGGCAGGAGGGTGAGGAGGGGAAGGTGCTGAAGAAATCCTACTGAACAGCAGTGTCAGCCACTCCTCAGATCTCACAAGGAAGGGGTTTGTGCCCCTAGGAAAGTCTGCAGCTCCACAGACACAACCAGTGCTAATCCCGTGACTGATATCTGTTCTGTTGGGATTTGGGGGATTTTGGCTTTGGGGTGTTCAGTACTCGATGAGCCCCTCGGGGTGCAGAGTTCAGTGCCCAGGTGTGCTGCTCTGGAGCCTATTGCAGGCATCAGATGAGTTTACCCAGGCAAAAAAGAAGCTTTCGTCTCATTTATTTGTGTGTCTGACACCTCCCTGAGTGCCAGACTTACAAATTGTTATCAAAACTTCGTGTGATTTGAAAGCCTTTTCCCTCGGATCTATTCCTCATCATTTCGTGGTGATGTTTGAATTGGTATTTGCCACACGAGTGTAATCACAATTAAACTGCAAAGACTATCAAACACACATCTCTTCCCACCCCCAACCCAACTCTTTCCTTTTTTGGGCTGGGATGTCTAAAATTCAACCAATTCTGACAGCTGCTCTGTGCCAAAAGGCTTAACTTTCAGGATTCCAGAGATTCCTTTATTGTTTCATTAATGCATACAACCCCCAGCTCACTCTCCTGTAGATTTGCAGAGAGCTGAACACGGGCCCCTTTTTACTGTGGAGGAAGTCCCTGAGAACAGTGCTAATGTAATAATGCACTTTTCAATGCCCACATTTGTTAGGACAGGGCTCACACCTCCTGTGGCCTGGATCCCAAACAGGTTTCTGTGCTTTGTCACCCAAAAGCATCATAACAGAGCAGATCCTTGGCTTTTCTGTCCCCGGCTGCAGGTGGGAGAGGAGGCCTGGATTGCAGTGAAGTCCACGTGTCCTTGCAACTTCACTCTCCATTATGAAGTGGCATCACGAGGGAACATTGTGCTGTCGGGGCTGCAGCCCAGCAATGTCACCCAGCAGAGGAGCAAAAGGGCCACCACAGCCTTTGGGAAGAACATGGACCTCGCACACTTCCCAGGAACAGGTAGCCAGCACCAGAAATGCAACTCACCCCTATTTTCAGGGAAAAACCACCTTTCCACAACTTTTTTTTTTTTTTTTTAATGTGATGCTTCTTAAAGGATATAGATAATTTTGTGTAAGAAAAATAGTGAAATCCATTGCCCTCATAACCATGTAAAAAAATTATCCATATTGGAGGACTCTTGGGAAATATTCTTTGGTCTTTCTGCAGTCTTTCTCAGTTGAGAAAACTAACATTTGCTTGGAGTGGAGTGGCAGGGAAGTGTAGGTCAGGGCTGGGGCAGTTGGTTAAATTTCTTGAGCTTAAACTGAGAAGAGGTCTTTATGTGGAAAGAGAAAATTAAATGGACAGATAACATGGATCAGGATAAAGGAGATCACACAGCCCACAGGGGAAGGGAAATGAAATGTGGGCTCCTGGCTTGTACAAGGAGTAACAGAAAGACACAAATCTGGTGGATTTGGGTAGCAGGGGGATAAAGAGCGGTGGGATGGGAAAGATGGATATAACAGCTGCCAAAGGAACAGTCTGGCTGTCCTGGAAACCACTTTGGGAGTTGGGGAAAGAGTAACGGGAACCTCCCTCCATGTACCCACCCAGCTTCTGGCAATCAGTAATTTGGGATTTGTGATGATTTTCTGCACTGGAAGTTTGTTCTTGGATGTTGCATTTCCAGGTTGCTCAGAGGCTTTGTGGTTGCTGTGTCACTGGAAGAGTTCAGGGCCAGCTTGGGTGGGACTTTGGGCAACCTGGTCTGCTGAAAGATGCCCTTGTGCACAGCAGGGGGCTGGAATTAGGGGATCTTTAAAGGTCCCTTCTAACCTAAACAATTCTGTGATTCTATTTAAATGCTCCGGTTATTCTCTGCTCTATAAACTGTATAATCCTTTTTCAAACTCATTTATTCCTTTTCTCTCGCCAACGTTCTCTAGCAATAGGTAACATTTTCTGTATATTTTCAGTGGCTTGATAACTTAATTGTGTGTTTCCTTGTTTTTTACGGCTGGAAAAAAAACCTGATTCACCTCCATGCTGCTCATTAAGTTATGGGTGCTAATTACCTTTCACAAAGAGGAGGAAAAGGGAAAAAATTCTGAGCTCAAGAAGGTGTGCAACAGGACCAAGGGAAGAATGCAAGCCCTGGATGGAGAATTCCGTGCTTGTCAGCATTAGGATGGGGCAGGAAGGGAGCGATTTGGATAAATAAAGCTGTTTTTCTCCACAATTGCTGTTTCAGCCCCTCCCAGCACGCCTGCAGCAGAGGTTGAGGTGTGTGTGACCTTCCTGAGGTTCTCCATCGCTCACTCCATGGCTCCCCTGGGCCGGCTGCTCGTGTACTACGTCAGGGAGAACGGGGAGGGGGTCACAGACAGCCTGCACTTCACCGTCACCTCCTCCTTCGAGAACCAGGTAGGGGCTCTGCAGCGGGGAGGAAGGGCAGCTGCCTCATTACTCCTTGGTTTTTTGGGATAATCACGGGATTTGATGGGATTTCCCTTCCCAGGTGGCCGTGGCGCTCTCGGCCAACGAGACCAGGCCTGGCGACATTGTGAGCATCAAGGTCAGAGCTGCCAAATCCAGCTGTGTCTGCGTTGCCACGGTGGATAAGAGCGTTTACCTGCTCAAGCCAGGCTTCCAGCTGACAGCCAGCCAGGTAGAGGGAGCTTTGGGCACTGCTGTCCTTCCCTCACTCCCCGGATCCTCACCCACCTCGGGGAAGCAGCCAAGGAGAGCAGCCTGCGCCCTTTTCCTGCAGGTGTTCCAGGAGCTGGCAGAGTATGATGTGTCTGATGCTTTTGGAGCTCCAAAGGAAGAAGGGCACTTCTGGTGGCCGGGCATGTCCTCCCGTAGGCGCCGCAGATCTTCTGTGTTCCCCTGGCACTGGGACATCACCAAGGACGCGCGCTTCGCCTTTACAGTAGGAAGAACCAGCCTCCCTTCTCCCTGCAGTGTCTCTTTTGTGCTTTCATGTTTGCAAGGGCATTTTCAGCTCCATAGCACAGGGGTTTTCCCCACGTCAGAGCTGTTTTTCCAGGGTGGGTAGGACAAGAACTGATTTTTGAGAGCAGAGTGCGCTGTTCTAGCAAAGATACTTGAGAAACGTGGTTTGGTTTTGGCCAGCCTTGGGAGGGCCAGTTATCCTGCTGGCTGAAGGAATTCATGCTGGTGCTCTGGAGAATCAGACAGGGAGCAGAAGGTTCCTCCAGGTGTGGATGAACTTGCAGATCTCTTCTGCAACTACTCCAACAGGGAAGGAAGGTGGAATGTGAGTCTTTCCTTGTAGCCTTTTGGACTGTCCTTTGGAAATAATTTCAATTTCTTCCCTGCCCTGGTTCTCCCAGCTTCTGCATGAAAGACCTTTATATCCTTGATCAGGTTACTACTTAAATGCTATATATTTATATTTACTTGGTGTGTTTCCATAGTTAAACCTGGCCAGATTTTTAAAATTTTATTTGATCTGTGCTGAGTATTTGAATCAACTTTCAAGTTGAGCATTTAAAACAAGTTGGGTTTTTTAAAAGTACTCATGCACTAATCCATTTCTTCATTGATTTGCATACTAACAGTGCAGCTTTTTAAGCTGAAAAACAGTCATTTGTAGCTTTTAAGACACGCTACTATTTCCATGAGCTTTTTGCTTTCCTTTTGTTTTAAATGGATGTTCCCTCATCTGTTTAAGTTCTGTTTGTTTGCCTCTTCCTCCCTTCCTACAGCAGAGTCCATCCAACCTTTCAGGCTCTGCTCACACCCCACTTCTCTGCCTCCCACACCACTACAGGGCGTGACCTCTGTTCCCTGAGACAAGGAGGTGCCACGTGAAAGGCTGAGCTATAAATGTTCAATATTCTTTACTTCTTCTTCTCCTACTTGTTCCTCTGAAATGCAGACTGGCCTTGAGATTGAGTCTCACAGCTCTGATGTTTGATGTTCTTTCCCTTTTTAATCCACAAAACTGCTGATAATGGTGATCCTTCCTTCCTACAGATCCCCCATCTCTTCATTTATTGTCCTTCCTGTATTTTAGCTAAACTGTTTTATTATGTTGCCTTAAACCCCAGATGCTCTCACACATTCCCCCAATGCCTCAAACTCTTAACCACAAACCCTAAATCCTCATTTCTGCCCACTGCTGCTTCTCCACCTGAGGTCTGAGGGGGTTTTGTTCCGATGCTGCTTTTTTTTCCTTACTGGGAGTTGTAAACTCGTGGGAAAAAGGTTCATTTCTGGGGAGCTGCTGTGAATGCAGGGGCTGCACCCCTGGTGTGCCAGAACTGGGGGTGTGTGCAGAGAACAAAGCTCATTCTCCAGCTGTCTCCTATGAATAAGAACATTTAGGGGACAGAGCTGGCCGCTTCCTCAGGAGCTCTGTGCCCTCCCTGTGTGGACACTTTTCATTTTGCTTGGCATCCCTGGCAGTGCAGAACTGGTGATGCCTGATGAGAGAGCTGCCTGCTCACTGCAGCAGAGCACACTGAGAACTTTCAGGAAGGGTAAAAAGCTGTAATGTTGTATTCTAGGGGAAAAATACATGTAATGATTTTTTACCTGTCACCTTTGCTCAGTAATGTTAGATTCTGATTTAAATGCATTTTCCAAGCAGACAAGAGCTTTCTCATAAGGCCTCTGCCTATGCATCCTCACATGAACAGTCATTTTAATACAAAGATTTCAAAAATCCTCAAGATTCAATTGATATTTTCAATTATTCAATTGATCTTCACGTTAACAGTCATATTTATACAGAACTTTAAAAAATTCTCAAGATTCAATTGAGATTTCCCCCCGTAAATGTTGAAATAGAACTGATGGATTCTATTTTTTTTAAATGGTGCATATTTAATTATTTTTATTTAATTCTTTTTATTTCTTTCTTTTTTTTTTTTTTTTTTTTTCCTTGCTGGATTTTGTTTTGTGGTGTTGATTTTTCATTGTCTAGGAAACTGGCTTGGTGGTGATGACTGACATAGTCAGCCTGAACCACAGGCAGAATGGAGGGATGTACACAGATGAGGCTGTCCCAGCCTTCCAGCCACACACTGGCACCTTGGTGGCCACAATGCATTCCAAAATAGCACCAAGGTAACGTTTGGGCTTTGATATCTATTGTCTGTGATACTCCTAGATGGTTTTTTCCTCTTTTTTTAGCTGTTTTCCACCTCCATGCCCCCAGGTTTAGACATGGCAGTAATGAGAAACTCTTCCAGCAGATTGGTAGATGTAAAAATATTTAACTGACACTGCTTTGTTAAATTTAATTTAATCCTGGAAAAAATGACATATGCAAAGAGCCTTAAATTGCCATTTTGAAGAATATTTCTTTGCAATTTGCTGTGAATTCCTTGGAATATTTCAAGCTACAACTGGCTTTGTAGAGTCACTCATTGCTTATGGTTTGGACCATTCAGCTGGTGGTCAAAAATCAATGAAATAAGGGTTTGCATGAAGGAAAGGTGGTGAAGTACTACAGGTGATGCTGCACCCGAGGATGGGCCTTCTCTCAGCATCCTGAACCTCCTGGAAGCCTCTCTTAGCAGAGGAAGTCCTGGGTTAGTTAAGAAATAGATAATGAGGAATCACAGGTATAGAAAAGCTGATTAAAACTATTAAAGTATTAGAAATCAAGACGATTCCAAGAGAAGGGATGGAGAAGGACATAGAGTAGTGATTGTAGTAACTGCTGTTGGAAGTCAGGTGTTGTATTTTTTTTCCCCTTAATTCCATTTGGTGAGACAATTTGTATCACAAACCAATTTTTTTAAAATTACATTATTTCTGCTAGTTTCAAAGGTTATCTTACTTGCACTATTTTTTAGATTCTTATTTCTGCCTTTGTGTGCACACAGAGGGATTGTTTCAAAAGACCATGTAATTTGTGTTATGAGTGATCACCCATTCACTCCTTAATGAGTCTGCACCAGCCAGAGTTTTAGTCATGTGAGCCAGAGTCAGGTGATAAATCTGATTTATCAGGGACTGTTGAAAATACCCTATTAAAAGAATTAATTTGCAAGGATTTATTTCTTGTTCTAGCAGGGCAGAGAAGAGGAAAAGAACCTTCTTCCCTGAGACGTGGATTTGGCACTGCCTCAATGTCAGGTATTGACATTAATTATATCCAGAGGGTTGTATTCTCTGCAGCTGCAGAAAACAAAGATCTTTAAAATCTACTGAGTTACACTGGAATGTTCTGATTTTTTAAAAAATTTTTAAAGTTATTTTTCCATATATTGTTGTTGTTTTTCTTCATTGCCACTTCAATCTTTGCAACTTTTCCTCTGGTCCTGAAGTGTGTTCCCTTGCTTCAAGCTGAACCTGTCAGTTGTGTCTGCATTGATTCTCTATTGATTGCTTTTCAAATCTCACAGAGCCCTTCTTTCTCTGTCACCTCCTGCAAGAACATCTCCCCAAGACCTCAATTTTCTGCCTTCTAAATTGTGGTTTCCTCTGGGTACACTTAGAACTAACAAAAAAAAAGAAAAATTACTGAAGAGATAACGAATCCCTCCCACAACAGCACATCTAGGATAATTTGAAGCAATTACTAAAAGGCTTCTCCAGGTTTGCAAGTAAACTTCATTCTCAACAAATGGTTGTAAATTACATTTGACAGGAACTTGGAGCAAGTGTATTCAAATCTGTTCAATTGAGCATGAAATATGCTTTGTAGAAATACCCAAAGAATTCCAGAAGTGCCCGTTTGGGCCTCAGCAAGCTGGGGCAGTTAATTATAAGTGGGAGAGTGTGGAATAAAAACTTGCAGATTGCATTTTCTCCACTTCATTTCATTAGAAACAACTGAGTTGGAGCATTCCTTCATTTCCACTCTCTTGAACAGGGAGAATTTTTTTTTTTTTCTTCTACCATTTATAATTATAATATACAATCCTCAAAAAAAAA
>WEKY01042773.1:59072-117472 GCA_013390045.1 Picathartes gymnocephalus | reverse complement strand
AAAAAGAGAGAGAAAGAAACAAAAGCCTAATGTCAACTTCCCAAACCAATTCTAAAAATTCCTAGAGCCTGGCTGCAGGGTCTAATGGCTGGAAATGAGTGTGTACTTTGGCCCCCAGCCCAGAAGAGTAAGTGCCCTCATGTGTGAAAATAATGTTAATGCTGGTTATGGGCTGAAATCCCAGTGGAAAGAACATCAGCTGCAACAAATTGTCCGGTTAAACAGGCTGGAATATTGCCAGGCCTGGAGCCAGGACACCTTTCTGCCTCATCCTCAGGGCTCAACATCAGTGCAGGGCTCAGCTGCGAAACTCCAGCTGGGGTGAGCACCTAAGTGAGAGGGAACCAGTCTGCTTGAAAGGAGTTAAAATAGCTTCATCCTTCTTTGAGTAGGTTTAGATTGGATATTAGGAAGAAATCTTTCCCTGGGAGGGTGGGGAGGCCCTGGCACAGGGTGCCCAGAGCAGCTGCGGCTGCCCCTGGATCCCTGGCAGTGCCCAAGGCCAGGCTGGACAGGACTTGGAGCAGCCTGGGACAGTGGGAGGGGTCCCTGCCCATGGCAGGAGTGGCACTGGGTGGGCTTTAAGGTCTCTTCCCACCCAAACCATTCCATGTTTCTATGATACAAGTGCATTTCCCAAGGCTTTTCCCTCTGGAGTTTGAGCTGGAGGAACCACATTCCCTGGCCAGCGCTCAGAGTCTGACTGAACTTATGAACAGCACAGGGATCTCCCCTTTTTATTGTTTTAACCCTTTCCCCTCTGTAACACAAACACACAGATCGGTCCCTGATGAGCTGCCTGGCTCCTGACTGGCACGACAGCTTCAGGCTCTCTGAGAATTGATTTAGAGGAGCACAGAAAAGGGGCTTCACTGGGGCCTCAAGTGTGAGCAACCCTCATGTGCAAAGCAGTGGAAGTGCAGCTTTTGGGGGTGTTCTGGGTGTGCATCAGGCAGCTCTGCAGATGAGGACAGTGTCCTGCTGGACACTTGCAGAGCTTCTTGTGAACACCTTCCATTCTCATTTTTCATGTCCCTAAAAGCTGACAGAGCTGGCAGTGTGTGTGTCAAGCTCTGGGAAATAAATAAGAACTTGAGAGAAAACAACCTTAGGGTGTACTCACAACTGCACCGATCACCCTGCCAGCTGAGCCATGAAATAGAACTTTTGTTCTTGTGTTAGAGGAAATGTTTGCTGTTCCAGGCAGGCCCAAAGCTGCTTTTCAGGAGGAAAACTGCAAAGTCTGAAGAACAAAACTGAATTTCTATTATTATAAAGCATGGAAGAGGATACCAGGTTTATGATCTCCTGTTGTGGTATGCACAGGAAAGCTGAATACTCAGAGATTTGATTTTTAATAATGAGTTTCAATCCTCATTGGAAGAAAATGATAGGTTTGGAAATTTTCAAAGTCAGCCATTCCAAAACCCAGCAAACCAAAATGTTTATGAATCAAAACAAGCAGTGGCTGAACTTGATGTTTAGAAAATTTCTCATTTGTCCTTGCATTCAAGCAGAGTCTGCAGTGTGGCGATGGGCAGAGGGTCCATGAGTCCCAACAAAACCCACTTTTATTTCACTAGCTGTTAAATCAATTACTGTTGAACTGTTTTTATCCACTACTTCAGTCTGGGATTATTTCTTGTCTTTCTTTTTAGGCTTTGGGGTTTGTTTCAGAATTTTGTTTGTATTTATGTTACTTAGTGCAGACATTTGCCCTGTAGAAAAGTGACTCTGAAATGAGGCTGCAAACGCAGTTTTCAATCCAGGAAGAATCTGTGTTTTGCAGAAGTAACTATTTGCTGTTATGCTGCTCATAAATGTTTGCAGGTCTCAAAACTGATAGAAAATACCGAGCCTTTTGTGAAGTTCAAAGCAGACAAGGCTATCTGATAAATCTGGATCTGGAGGGAATTCCCCAAAGTGCTTGGGGACTTCATTAAAAAACATTGAATTAATGTGCTCACCCGCAGTTACTCCGTGTTCCTTTGGCAGTAACAGCTCGGGGGAAGCCCAGCTGCAGGTGGAGGTGCCCGACTCCATCACCACGTGGATCACGGAGGCCGTGGCTCTGTCTGAGGACAAGGGGCTGGGCATTGCCAGCCAGACTGAGCTCAAAACCTTCAAACCTTTCTTCATCGACTTCACGCTGCCCTACCACGTCATCCGGGGAGAGCAGACCAAGATCCCCCTCACTGTCTACAACTACCTGGCCGTGTGTGCAGAGGTAACAGCCCATCCTGCCGGGGTTGATCATGGGTTATTTAGGTCAGAGAAAGAAAGAAAGAGTCTTCACCTGTTGCAAAAAGGTGTTTATTGCGAGGCAGCCCAATCAGTCTCGCAAGGGTGACAAACAGCAGTTCATAGGAGCATAAGGCAGGAGCAGCACCAGCAGCAGCCTAAGTAGTTAGAGGCAGCGTTCTTCTGAGGTGTTCTTCACTCTTCATTCTTCTCTTGCTGTGGTTTGCTGCATCCTGGCAAAGTTTGCTGCATTCTAAAATCCTCTAAGAATTCTAAGGCATTATATTTGCTTATTGCCCAATCAGTTACAAACACGGTTCTATATTGACACTTTCTGCACCTGTGCCTGTAAAGAACAGAAGTGAGTATTTTTTACATAGAACTTACACATGTGATTATCGTGTTCTATCTTTCAGTTTATCATGTTCCATTTTTCTACCTAACTACGTTATGCCATGTCTGTGTTTTGACTAAGGAGTAGTCAAACTATGGATAACGATATCATTCTATGGATAACTGTATCATTAAACTTTGAACTGGAGAAAAGGACACTTTGGTTACTGACTAGTTCAGCTACTATATGTTTTAAGCCACTTTTAAAGCATTTTAAAACTTTAAGGCTAAGTCTTTATTTCTTATTGGTGTGGCTTTATGTATCTCAGTTTCTCTGAAGGCTTTAAATCAATCCTTGCATTCCTCTGTGTTTCTAAGCCTGTGTGCTGGGAGCACAAAGGAATTTCCATCCCATCCCTTTCCATCCCATCCATTTCCATTCCATCCCTCCCTCCTGCATCAGCCCTGGGCTATCACCAGGGCTGGGGAGTGATCTAAAGTCACAGTAGATAAGGTGCCAGGCACCTCACACAGAGGAGAGCTCAGCAGAGATGCTTTGAGAAGATAAATGTTGCTTTTTTTCAATTCAAATGAATGCCAGCGCTTTATTTATTTCTGGTTTGAAACACGTGTAGCAGTCTGAGGTGTCTTGCAGCACTTCAGAAAAGCAAACGCTGAGAAATACAGGGAAGACTATTTGAAATCTCATGCTGCACCACAAAGAAGAATTTCTTTCAAAATCAAAAAGCTGCCAAAAATAGTTTGTTTTGAAGGAAATTTTTTCCCCCAAGAAATCCTCTCTCCCTTGATGTTTTCTGCTCACATTCCCCATCTGCCCAGCTCCAGTAGCATCTCCTGGAAATACCTGTAGAATTGCTGAGCTGAAAGCACTGCTCAGTCAAATCACAAGTGACTAGAAACTTCAGAGAAAGAATAATCTGAAACCTCTGATTTTTATGAAGAACTCTGTGGGTTTCACACCATTCACACAGATCAGTTTGGCTCGGCAGCTGATATTTCAAACGGATGACGTTTCCAAAACTTTCACAGGTCCACGTGAAGATTTCTGTCCCAAAAGGCATAAAGTTTGTTGGGCACCCTGGGAAGCATCACCTGACCAGGAAGAAGTGTGTGGCCCCTGGGGAAGCCAAACCCACCTCCATCGTGCTGTCCTTCAACGAGCTGGGCCTCAGCAACATCACGGGTACACAGAACTCAAATCACCTGCTTGGTGCTTGAAGGGGCTTTACAAGTGTTTATTCTTATTCCTCTCTCAGGAGAAAATTCTTGTTTCCCTATTGCCACAATTCATTCATTGCACTTGCTGCCAGCTTGGCTTTTCAAACTCATTTATTGTAGGGACAAATTCTCTGAGATGCACAGAATGTACAAACAAACATCACGAAATTCTCTGGTCATCAGTTTTCCTGTTGTGGTATTTGCTTATGTAAGGTTGGGCCTGTTATGTTTACCTGAAGAGATCAGTGGAAATTTTTAAACAAGAGAAAACCAACAAATTCTGTATTGTCTTTTAACAAATAATGCCTGTAAAAAGTGTGCAACACTGAAAACTAGGAAGGAGTTTCTGTGTTGCTCCATGACTGCAAATATTGCCTAATTACAGATGTGATCACTCAGATATGGATAAAGGGAATATGAGAGGGCTGTAATTACAGAACACCTGATGTTAATCAGCTGTTTCTAATTAGTTTAGATCTCTTGAACTTCTAGAGATCTTCCAAAAAACTCTGCTGCTTTTCCCTTCTGTTTCTTAGCAAAAGCTTTTGCCTATGGTGGGACCAACTGCTGTCAGGAGGGGATGCAGACCCTGAAGAGTGGCAAACACTCAGAGGACTCTTACCTGGACAAAAGGACCCCTGTGGGGGTGGATTATGTTCGCAGCAGTGTCATTATCGAGGTGAGAAAACACGAATTTATTATAAATCAGGAAAAAAAAATGCTTGGGCATATTGCGAAATCAAATGTGAATAGGTTTATAAAGATCCTGAAGTTGATTTATGGTGTGTTAGGGAGACTGGAAATAATCAGCTTTAGTGGTACTTGTACAGAAAGAGCCCATTTGGTTCTGAGCTCCTCTGGTGAATCTTCAGTACTGTTCAGGAGAAAAGGGAATGGAAATTTTATGGGATAAGCTTGCCCTGTTAATCTAAGAAATTAGATAAAATGGAAGGTTCTCTGGCAGTGGTTAGCACTGCTGTGGCTGACAGAACACTGTGCCATCACTTTTCTATAAAGGATATAAACCCCTGTACAGCAGCAAAATATCATTTCTGTATTTTCCAAGTAAAACTGGAATCTGTTCCTGCTAATCCAAGCCCTGTGGTTTATGTGTGGATTTCTGTCTTTCTATAGCCAGAGGGACTGTCCAGAGAATACACCTACAGTGTGTTCTTCTGCCCAAATGGTAAGTTCATGATTTCAATGAGATATTCAGTTTGTTTAATTCAGTTTTAAAAAGAAACATTTGGCTTCACTAAAAAAAAAAAAAAAAAAAAATTTAAAAAATCTTTGTTTCCATTTCTCTGTGATTGATGAGTTATGGTATGTAGGAAGAACTTATGAATAAAGAGCCTTTCTAACCTGGCTGGCTAATTATGAATTTGCTCTAGCTGCCCAAGTGATTTCTGGAAATGGCCATTAAATTCCTTTACTTTATGGAACAGTTTAAGTATTCAGCACTGTGGACAGTAACTGGGACTGTACTTTATTTTCAGCTGGTGTTTTAAGATTCAGTTCTGGAATCAGTCTGTCCTTTCTGCCAGAGATTTGGAGAGCTCAGAGTTGGCTCCAGTAGCTAAACAGAGATGCTTTTGACCACTAGGTTATAGCTGAAAAATCACTAGCTGAGTTCATGAGAAATTCAGCTGAGCAGTTTGAGGGATTTTCTGCCTTGAAGAAGGTAAAAATAAAAGATGAGAAGAAACATCCATGTGTATTTTATTAGTTTAAAAGAAGCTGGAAAAACCCCCATGTACTTAGGAAAGGTCTGTTCGAATTTTAGTTATCAGCCAGGGATTGGTTTTGATGTCTGTAAGATGAGCTCTAATTCGTACAAAATTCCCTTGTTTTTCTGACTAGAGAAAATACATATTTCCACACCTAATAAATATGAGTACCAGTACATGCAGAAACCTGCCCAGATGAGCCACTTTGACATTGCTGTCAAGGCCCACAACGATGCTCACCTGGCCCTGTCCTCTGGCCCCCACGACATGGCAGAGATGACAGAGATCGTCATCGGGGGACAGCAAAACACCAAAACCTGGATTTCCATCAGCAAAATGGGAGAGCCAGTGGTCAGCAAGGACACACCTGGTATCCTCTCCTGGGATGAATTCCGCAGCTTCTGGATCAGCTGGAAAAATGGAGTTGTCCAGGTACTGAGTTCGTCTGGAAGTCTGTTTTTAAACGGAGTTTGAGCACACACAGAGCAATTTTTCCTTGGTGGAGAAAATGGGAGCTTCATTCCTGTTGCCTTTTCCCTCTGAAGCCCTGATCAGGCTGTTTTGATCAGAACAAATTTGCTTTTGTCACCGTGATGTTCTCAGGACCTCAGTCCTCAACATTTTTAGTGATGAAAGCCTGTGGAATTCTCATGGAACTCCCTTGGATTGTTTTGTGGGTGGGAAAGAGAGAGGAATTGCTGCACCTGCAGTCACATCTGGGCTAGGAGATGTCCCAGCACACGGGGCAGGGGGACTCTGCCTGTGTGGGCTCCTGGAAGTCCATGGTCTCTTGTCCCTTTCAGGTTGGCCACGGTACTCGGGTGCTAAACGAATCTATTATTGTGGAGTGGACAGTCCCCAAACAGCTTGAGGTGAAGTACATTGGCTTTTCCACAGGCTGGGGGTCAATGGGAGAGTTTAAAATTTGGAGAAAAGAAGAGACTGATGAAAATCACAATGAAGCATTTACTCTTGGAGTTCCCCACAACATAATTCCAGGATCAGAAAGAGCTACGGCTTCAATAATAGGTATCAATTATCAGGAGGTACCACTTAGGTACCTGTTATCAAATGTGAACAGATGCTCCAGCTGTTACTTCTGACCAGTACTTGAGTAATGCACACCAGATGAGACAGTCACAGGCACTTTAAAAAGTTAATTACTGCTTAATTTGGGCCAGATAATTCTTTGGGGTTTCTTTGTCACTTGTTTGGAGCCTGTTTGGGTTGACAGTGGCTTGAAGTGGATGCCACATGAGGGGCTTTGCAGGGGCACTGTCTGTTGCAGTTCACAGTATTCATTTCATTATCATCCCCATCACAAATTGTGCTGTGTTCTAAACTGGGAAGTCATGGATGATCAAAGGCTGAAATGTGGAATTTCTCTAATCCAACGAGAGCTTGAAGGGCTAAGACTTGACAGCTGAAGGGCTTCCCAGTCATGTCACAGTTTATTTAAGGTGACTCTGTGGTAGCCAGGAGATATTAGTGCAGTTGTGGGAGGGTTACTCATAAAACACCAGAAGGAAAGCTCGATTGCCTGATCCTGAACATTTCCCCTCTTTCTCAAACAGGAGATGTGATGGGTCCTACTCTGAACAACCTGGACAACCTGCTGAGGTTGCCATTTGGCTGTGGGGAGCAGAACATGATCCATTTTGCTCCCAATGTCTTTGTCCTGAAATACCTCCAGAAAACCAAGCAGCTCAGTCATGAGGTGGAGGTTGAAGCTACTGATTACCTTGTTCAAGGTAACTCATTACAACTAAATTTACAGATGGAAAAAAGGCTTTGAATTTATTGTTTTACTTTACATGTCACTTCTTCTAATCAAGAATAGCCCAAGTGATGAGGATTCATCATTTCTTGCAGGATAATCTCACAGGTTGACAGATTTTGGTGGCAAGACATCTTCCCTTGATATGTGTCCTGTGTTTCCCTTCAGTAACTCCTGCTTCAGATGTTTATAGATTTATCTTTATCTTTTTTTCCTTAGCTGATTTCTATGTTTAAACATTTTAGAAAGTAAGGGAAAATGAAATTTAGTAAAAATCTGTACATTTAGGGATTTCTTTGCCTTATTCATAAATTGTCCTTTCAAGCCTTTAGTCACTAGAGTTATGGCTTTTTCTGGACTTTTTTTTAAACAGGATTTTCTTAGTAACAGTATACTAAAAAATCAAAATTTAGTACCCAAAGTAGTTAAAAGCCTTCATTACATTGCTCTATGTTATCTGTCCTTTCATTGTCCTGTCCTACTTTACTAAGCATCTTAAAACAACCTATTTTTGGTTTTTTTGGGGTTTTCTTTTCACTGTTTTTCTCAGCATTTGTTTTGGGAAGAACCACGTGCAAAATAATTTTATAACTAAGTGCAATTCTCGGGACAAGTAAGAATTCAGAAATCATTAAAAACAAGAATGACCCAAAGGGACAAAGCTCTCTTGTGTATGAGTCAGACAATAGTCATGTCATGAAATCAGAGGTGACAGGGTTAGGTGGTTCTCCTCTGAAAATATAAATATAAAATGTAATATGTGAGATATTTCATGTGTTCAGCAGCAAAAGCCCCGTGCTGCTTCCTTTGCCTGGCTCCAGTCATTTCACTTGTGATTTTCTGTGCTTGCTGGGAACGGGGAGGCAAAGGGAATTTGTTAATGGCCCGAGTCAGTGTTTCCTCTGCAACATCATTTGCTTTTGTTTCTTTTTATGAATCTGCAAACCTTTCAGGTTTTTGGCTCCAAACCCTGTTTGCTAATTAACCCTTACAGAAGAAACCCCCAAGAGTTTTAAACCCTTCTGTGTTTACTGGAGCCCTGCCAAGTATAAGGTTTAGATGGGAAATGCTCACTCTAGAAGGCTTTTGTGATCTGCCAAGCCAGAAAACTTCATCCCTTAATCATCCATCGTGGAAAATGCTGATAAAATTCCCATGTATTCCCTCTTCTTTGCAAGTGGCCTGGGCTAAACCAGTCAGTATTTTTACTACTTTCCCACAAAAAAAGCAGGTGAACAGGGGTAAACTGGAGAGGGGAACATCTCCAGTGAGCCCCAGCATCCAGAGGATGGGGTTAGGAAGAGGAGAGTTCAAAGAGCAAGCAAGACAGAAAGTCTGTGCCCCTACCAACCAACAAGAAAAGAAGAATAAGCAGGAGCAATGAAGCATAATTCAGCTCAAAATCAGAGAATCACAACATATCCTGAGCTGGAAGGGACCCACAGTGAGCATCCAGTCCAGCTCTGGAATGAGTGGCCCATACAGGGGTCAAACCCACAGCCTTGGTAGAATTGGCACCATGAACATTCAAAAAGAGAAGAGCAGAAACAATGAGAAGAGGTATATAAAATATAAGGACTTCATGTGGTCATTTACACACTGGAAATGAACACTGAGGAGCTGTTCAAGCAGGAAGTGCTCAGTAGTAAAGCCCTGCAGGGGAAAAAAGCAATTTAATTTAATTTAACACCTTTTTTTTTTTTTTTTTTTTGAGGAAGAAAAAAAAATAACACCATTATTCAGGCTTTCTGCCAGGTATTTGCATCTATCCCAAAACCCCCAGACAAAGATGTGGTGACTACAAGAGCATCATCAATCTCCAGGTCTTTGTTCCTCCTATTTTTCAGGCCATTCCCTGTGAGCACTGGGGGGGCTACAGGGCAACTGGGAAGTGTGGGAGTCATGGGCAGCCCCTCCTCAGGGTCTGAGGAGCTGCCTGGAGGCCAGCAGAGCAACTTCACCTCCGGAAATGAAACCATAATCCATTCCCATAAAAACATCATGTGGTGTGGAATAAAACACCTACTCCCGTGCTGCAGCATTCAGCAAGCATTGAGTGTCATTGGACACAATCTTCTTGCAGATTGGGCATTTCCTTGTCAGAAATATCCATCCTGGAGGGTTTCACTCCAATGGGTCTTTTAGAGCTTTATCCAAGTGTGTATTGTGTATTCATCCATGTGGAGGCTTTGTTAGGATGGGCAGGTCATGGTTATAGACAAATAGGTTTGAGAAGCAAATTATTGTCCTAATAGAAAGAGCATTTTGACTCTTTTTTTTTTCATTTTCAACCTCAGAAGACATTCCAGGAGAGAATTCTTACCTTCAGCGTTCACCTTGTTAATAATGATGTCTAAAACAAGGCTTGGGACAGCCCTTGCAGCTGGGAGGGGTCCACGTGCATTGAGATCACAGCTGCTGTTTTTATGTCACACGAGGTTGTTCCAAGCAACAGCTTTGGGAAGAGTCTGAATGCAGCTGTAATGTCACAGGCAAAACGTTTTCATTTGTAAATGGAAGCAAAATGGAAGGAGAGTGGCTGTATGCTTAAGTAAAAACCTTTTGATAATGCACTTTTTTTTCAGAGAAGTATCAGATTGTTAGCATTTCCAGTGTCCAAAAGGCAGCAGCTGCAACATTCCAGATGTTCTCCTGAGCAGATTTCTGGATAAACTGCACACAGAGCTGGCTCTCACCCACAGCAAAATAAGGAACTGCCTCGGGCAGCACAATCCCTTACACAAGTGCCAGATGTTCTGAGTCTTCATTCACTTGAAATACTCGTTTTTCTCTGTGTGAGGAGATTTTGGACTCCCCCAGTTCTTTTGTGACTTGCAGGCTACCAGCGGCAGCTGACCTACAAGAGGCAGGACGGCTCCTACAGTGCTTTTGGGGAGAGGGACTCATCGGGGAGCATGTGGTGAGTGGCTATTTAAAACTGGGTTAGAGAAGTGCTAAGGGTTTGCTAAATGGCAAAAATACACAATTGGCTGGGAGAGAGGAGTCATTTCCCACTCTGGTGGTATCACACACAGCAGAGGACAGAAATAATGCAATAAAATTCAGTGACTGCAGAATTGCTGTACAGTGCTGCTGAGTGCTCTGACTACATTAGGAGATGTGTTGTGGTTAATTCAGGGGCAGTTAAGGGAGTCAAATCTGCTAATTAGTCCAGGTTTCAGGCACAAAGCTATAATTAAGGACATTTAAGCACCCAGTTCCATTAGGGAATGGGGTTTTACCTGAAGCATGTGCAGGGAAATGTGCTGTCTCTACAGGCGGCAGAGGCTCTCTCAGGATAGGTAAAAAACCCACCAAAACCAACTCAAACCCCCCAAAAACATCCTTACACCGTGTGCTTTCCGTGTGATGGGACAGGATGGATTTGTGCTCTGGGAATAAGGGCAGGAGCTTTCAGAGTGAAACAACAGGAGAGCCAGAGCTGTGACCCTGCGGCTTCAGCTGCCGTCCCCCCACACCTGGGGGGTTTTGTGGCACCAGCCCAGCGTGTCACTGTCCCCAGGGCTCAGCCCTGGAGATCCTGGGCTCCATCCCTCTGCTCCATCCCAGTTTGGGTTTGTGATTCCCCTCCCCAGCCCACGGCAGGGAAGCACCACTTCTGCCGGGCTCTTCCCGAGACAGGGAATTTCTATCTCAGCCCCGGCATCTCCCAGTCCCTGGATGTGAAATGTGGTGACACAGAATTACTCAACGCTCCAAAAATCCCCTGCCAGGCAGCAGTGTTTGCTACCCTCCCATTCCTCAGGGGCCTGTAAAGGCAATGACTCAATCCCCCAAAGCTGGCCAGTGCTCACACTTGTTGTCAGAGATTTAGAATTCCAAAAACACTTCAGCTGCTTTCTTGAGTCTTAATTCTGTATAAAGTGTAACACAGCTTCAGGCTTTAGGGAAGGATCTGGATTTCTCATGAGATATATATTAATTCTTAATTTTAAAATATTAATTCTTAGCTTAAAAACTTCAATAATTTGGGATAAAAAAACTCCCTATATTTCAGAGTGTGCTGTAATTATGACAAATACACCTTTGAGTTCTACTTTTCAATTTAGTTTGTTGACCCTTAATCCTTTTCTTATCCGAAGCCTGGACAGTGTTCAGGTGCTTTTACGTCCCATGAACATTTTAACAACAATATTTGGTGTTTCCTAACAAGACTTTTTTCAATTTGTGCTTTCTAAGAATGTTGTTTTACCCTTACTGATACTTTTTTCTGAATTTGTTTTCTCAGTAAAGGTGATTAATTCATATTTACAGGTTAACAGCTTTTGTCCTCAAGTCCTTTGCTCAGTCCCGTGGGTTTATTTTCATTGACCCCAAAGAACTCACAGCTGCCAAGGACTGGATCATCCAGCACCAGAAAGAAGATGGTTCTTTCCCTGCTATGGGCAGGATACTAAACAAGGACATTCAGGTAAAAACCACACAGGATCAACATGCAGCAAGGACGTTTTTAAAGTTATTATCAGAGCATGAAGTGATGCAGTTTGAAGATGAATTTTGCACTCAGAAGGCTGGAATACTACAGGGAGAACCAGGGGAATTTCAGTTCAGAAAGGTCTATCAGAATGTGTCTGTGGGGTGTCCCCAGAGGAGAGAAAGCAAGGTGTGAAATCTTACAAAAAACTGCATTAAATGTGTCCTCAGGCTACTGCCAGGGACAGCTGGGTCCAACCAGTGTGGGCTTGGGTTCTTAAATTTTGTACTCCCTGTGTGCAAAGCAAAAGAAATTCGGTGATGCTTCAGCTTCTCCTGTAGTCCTAACTCATCCTTTGTATTTCTTCAAGAGTCTTTTTTTCCTCCAGTGTCCTTTTCTCTAGTTTTCACCCAGTGGTTTGTGTTGTTTGCCCTTCCAGGGTGGGATCCATGGGAAAATCTCCCTGACAGCTTATGTGGTTGCATCTCTTCTGGAAACAGGTGTCACTTCTGAGGTAATAAAAACTCAGTTAACACAGCTCCAAAAATTCTCTCTATTCTTTTTTTTTTTTTTTTTTTAAACTTCATTTTTCTGCTGTTTGCCTTCAGAGGTTCTGTGCTCTCTAGAATGACTGACAGCATCCAGGGAAGAGAGGCTGCTGGAAAGCCTTGGGATTTTGCTGAAGTTAAGGAATCTGTTCTGAACTTGTTCAAGGTGGTCTCCCACCCTTCAAACTTCAGCTCATGATTATTCTGCCAGAGCAAAACCCTTCCCTGCAGCACCATCCCTCAACCTCTCCCAGAAATTACTGCAAAAAGTGTTTTCTGCCTCGTAGCTTCAAGCAGGGACTGCAGCGTGTGCAGATCCTGGTCTCCTGCCTGTAGAGACTCAGAAATCCTGGCTTGGTGCTAAAAGCAGTTTAACTTGGGGATCCAGAGAACTCTTGTGGTCTGACTTGGCTGCAGTGGCCAAAATGCTACTGCTGTTAGATTACAGTGCCTTTGGAGGGCTGAGCTCCTGAAATGTGCTGGATTGAGGGCTCTGGAGAAAAATGTTTCTGTTCTTTGTGATGAGGCAGAGCAGGAACATTGCAAAAAGGAGAAACAGCTATGTAGGAATGGGCAATTCCACTGGAAAAATAACCCAGATTTCCAGTACAACTGGTGTTTTAGGGATTCCTCCTTAAACCTCCTGGTAAAACGGTGCTCCTGCCCTCTGATGTGTTTCTGCCAGGATGAAGTTTCACTAGAATGGAGATGTTTAGATAAGATTATAGGGACACATTCCCACTAACACAGACTGGGAAGGTGCTCCCGTGCAGATGTTCCCTTGCTCTGCAGCCAAGGGAAGGGCAGGGGTGGCTGTGCACAGGCTGCACTGCCTGCAAGGTGAAAAGAGGAGGTGTAGTGGGTGTTGCAGCATCTCTTGTGATCTGCTCTCAGACAAAAGGGTCCATTCAGGCACAACTCCTGAGTTTGTGGAGCTGTCAGAACAGCCAGTGCCCATTCAGGAGCTCTGATAACCTCAGCACTCTTCATCCATCCCTGTGGAGCCTGAAGAGTGAGACCAGGCTGCTGTTGCAGGCAGATGTCCCCTAAGCCCCTGTCCTTGTTGGAGTGGAGGCTTTCAACCTTATTAAAAATTCAGAAAAGGCTGCAGAGCTCACAGAGTAACTTCCTGCCTCCCTGTCAGCAGTGTCCCCCTCTGAGCAGTGATGTGATGCTCTCTCTGGGCTGCTGTGTGTCCAGGCAGCCCCAGCAGTGCAGTTTCTGTAGATTCTAATGGTTTTCCTAGAGATTTGTGAGTGTTCCTAATGATCTTCGCTAGGAAATGAGGAAGGGCAAGGTTAGTGCCACAGGGAAATCAAAGGAAACCAAATTACATCAAGTCCAATTAAATTGTTTCTATAAATTATCAGAGCCACGTTCCTGCATGGTGAGGTCATTGGGGGAGTTAATAAAACTTGTTTGTTGGCTGCAGGGACCCCTGGGAACCTTGGCCTTTATTATCCTCTGGCGTCTGCCAGACGCTCCAGAGTGTCAGGAACACAATCAAACCTACAGTACAGAACTCTCCCCTGCCCTGCTCATCTGCTGCCTTGCAGGGGCACAGAATTTCTTCAGCTTTAGTGGGGGAAAAGTGTCTCAGTGTTAGCCTAAATCATTCTTATTCTGCTGTATGCTCCTTTTTCTTGAATTTTTGATGCATGGCTTTTCTTAGGGAAAGTGTCAATGCCATGCTACAGAGAGCAAAATGTATATTTCCTAGTTTATTTTGTGGTTTTTGTTGTTGTTTTTGTTTGGATTTTGTTGTTGTTTTTGTTTGGATTTTGTTGTTGTTTTTTGTTTGGCTTTTTTTTAACTTAATGGGCACGATGTAGCGAGTAATAAAGCTTTTCTAACTTCTGATACTGGTAAATCTGTCTGGGCTCTTTCCCATGAATGTAGGAGGAAAGATCAGCTGTTGACAAAGCCAAACACTTCCTGGAGTCCAACCTGTACTCAGCAGAAGACCCCTACACGACTGCCCTGAGTGCCTACGCCCTGAGCCTGCTGCACAGCCCCTGTGCGGCCGCGATGCTGCGCAGGATGAACAGCATGGCCATCACCCAAGGTACCGAGCTCCAGCCCCGCCTCTGCCCCTCTCAGGAACGGGCACACACAGCCCGAGGGCTGCATCTCAGCTGCTGGATAGGATGGGGGATGAGGGATGAGAGATTCCTCGCGGCACAGCCTGGCTTTGTAAGGCAAGGGTGCTGCTGGTTCTCTTTGGAGAGGGCTCCACACGTGTGGCTGGTGCTGTGGGAAGGGAAGTGCAGCAGAATCTCAGAATATCCCGAACTAAAAGGGACCAACTCGTAAGGGAATGGCCCTCACAGAGCTCAGCCCCTCAGCCCTGGTGTGCAGCAGCACCGTTCTCCAACAGCAGAGTGACTCCAAGTTGCTCGGAGGCTCTGCAGTGCTCTCCTCACAGTGACAGGGTTTGCCCTGTAACACCTCACATTCCCCGTGGGTGTGCTTTAATCCTAAATCCAGGAATTACCTGATTTGTCACATTGAACCACCTTTGTCCTTCCAAAGGGAGTCCCTTGCCCAGGGGCTGGGTGTCCAGAAGGAGGGACAGTGCAGCTCAGGGCACAGAGCTCTTCTGAGCTGATGCAGAAGTGGAATTTGACCCTTGCTGTGCACAGAGGCTCAGCTGCACCCCTGCTCTAATAACCCATCTCCCACTGCCCTCTTCTGCCAGATGGCTTTACACACTGGAGCCTCACAGGAACCCTTGTCACTGATGAAGACACCTTCATGGGCTTTAATGATGGACTCTCTCAATCAGGTAATCAGGAAGCTGCAGTGAAGAGGGAAGGGGCTGCCACACCAGCCTGCAGGTATTGCAGTGAATTGTTTATAAAACACAAGATATTCTGAAATTGTCACTCACTCAGGCCAGGGTCCAGAGGAGAGAGAGCTCAGAAAAGGCAGGTAAAGTTATGCTGAAGGAATAAATGAGAGACAGAGCATGTCCAGACAAGGAGGGCTTTTTAGCCCCAGCTGTCTCATGAGCTTTCACTCCAGTTTTATAAAGACAGAATTGTGAGAGCCACATGGAATTCTATCAGGGAATAATAATTCAAAGTGGAAATCTGAGGGAATTAAAATATATTTAATTTTACAGCTCTTTATCTTTGTGTTTCCAAATGGACAAAAGGATTTTATCACCAGTCACTGACACTTCAACTGATTTTTCTAGATTTTGGCTGTCAAAGCCACAGCAACAGGGAAGGATGCTGTAATTTTTAAGCCACTTAAAGGCACCGACTCGTTGGATATGATGTAGGTGCAGCAATGTTCAAGAGAGACCTGAGTGGATATTGTATGAAAATCTCTAGGACAGGACAACAATGTGGGCAGCAGCAGAGTAGAACTGGAGTGGGAGAGGAATTACTTGTAGGATACAGTCAAGGAGAAGGAGTTTATCTATTGTGTGAATATCTTTATTATTGGTTATCTACTATGTGAAGGGAAGCTTATGTTGAAAGCAGAGATATCTTAGGGAGGTGAAGCACCTGGGGCACAGACATTTTAACTCCCCTTTTCCTGAGTTTACTTCTAGCTTTTAAGAATTATTTTTCAGTTAATAAACATTCATAGAACTGTCTCTAGATCTGCCTAAATTATCACTTCTACGTGGTATTTTAATTTTTTTTTTTAATTCACCCCTCTTCCAGTTGTTTCTGCAGAAGTGGAAATGACATCTTATGCCCTTCTGACCTACACGCTCCTGGGAGACGTGGCCTCTGCACTCCCTGTAGTCAAGTGGCTCTCACAGCAAAGGAATGCACTGGGAGGATTCTCATCTACTCAGGTGGGCTGCCTCTGGAAAAGGTAGCTGGGATGCATGCATTGTCAATTGATTCAGGAATGCAGAGTTTCCACCTTCCTGACAGAAATTGTTTGTGTTCTGGTAAGAAGAAAAACTTTCCAGTGCTCTTTGCTGCTTCCTTCTTGGCCTGGTAATTTGAAAGTAACCCAGACTTTGTCCTCACGTGTGCATTTGACAGGAAAAGTGAGCAAACTCTGATGTTTCTTTTGCCATATGAATGAATGAGGAAGATTCTGCCACCTGGAGCTGAGCAGAGCTGTTTGGAAGTTTACTGTGCTTCTGTGTTCTTCACTATTCTGATTTCTCCCTCTGACCCCCAGGACACCTGTGTGGCCCTTCAGGCTCTAGCTGAATATGCCATCCTTTCTTATGTTGGAGGAGTCAACCTCACCATTTCCTTGGCTTCTACTAACCTGGACTACCAGGAGACCTTTGAGCTTAACAAGATGAATAAAAAAGTCCTTCAGACTGCAGTGGTAGGTGGTTTTGTGCAGGGAGATTTTTAAAGCAATCCACATGAGCTGGGTTCTGAATGAGGACTTGGATCAGAGATGGTAAAAGCAAAAGTTAAGCACTGAGACCTGTGGGACTTTCTGTGGGTTTGTGACTGGGCTCTGCTGTCAAGGAGACAGCACTCCAAATTAAAGGCATTTTTCACCATAACCAGTGCCTGATATTTATTTTGTGCTGCTCTTTGTGTCTGCCGTTGTAAGTGCAGGAGGTGAAGAGACTTACCTATGCTCACTTCACTTCTGCAATGTCCTTTATAAAGGCATTTTGTACAGAACAGAGCTAAATTTGATGTTCATTTCCATTCTGAGTTCCATGTCTTGTCTGTGTCTCACGTGTGGATTCTCCCCAGATCCCCAGTATTCCAACAGGGCTGTTTGTGAGTGCCAAAGGGGAAGGCTGCTGTCTGATGCAGGTAAGGCTGCCGTGGGGCTGGAGAAGGCATGGGAGCAGATGATCTCCAACCTCACAGCCTGTTTGCTGCTTTTGTAACCCCACTTTGCTGTGAAGAAGGACTTACACTTGGAATTTCTCCCAAAATAATTCGATAACTTGCTGTTGCTTCAATTTATGGAAGTGAATGTGGCTGTGCCAGCTCTCGTACAGCTTGTATAGCGATAGAACTGTGTGGTAAAGCCCATGTTGCCTCTGTGCCTGTCATTCCCCCCTCTCTGAAGAGATCTTGTGGGACATCTGTAGACACTCTCGAACACTGGAGCCGAAATAAACAGCCCTGATTTGTTTTGCTCTCCCCTCTTCCTGCTGCAGATCGATGTCACTTACAATGTACCCGATCCTATTGCCAAACCAGCCTTCCAGCTCCTGGTGAACCTGAAGGAGCCCAAGGCAGAGCAGCTCCTGCAAGGCCCGGCCCCGCCGCGCTCGGGCCCGGCCCGGAGCGGCCCCAAAGGCCTGTTCAGGGACAGGGCCCTGGGGGACGACGAGGACCCGGCCTCGGACCACCACCACCGAGAGTACAAAGTCATCCTGGAGACCTGCACCAGGTAGGGAGAGCCGGTCCTGCTCCCCACAGAGCGCTTGGTTTGCTGCTCCGCCCCTCCGTGCCGGGAGAACGCCGAGCTCCCTCTCGCCGCGCTGTCCGGGCCTCGAGCAGGGCGAGGCAGCTCTTGCAGCCACCCCTGGGGCTTGTAGGACACAGTCATCCCGAGGGCATTCTTGATCGTTTCAGTGCTAGCTGTGTCTCAAAGGTAGAGAAGTAAGAACAGCACCTCGAGGTTTTGTCGCTGAGTTTCATTATTGCCTCTCCAATCCCTGATAATGACAAATGGGATGCCATTTGCTGGTATCAGGATGAAAAGAAAAAGTTCTGGATTATTTTCTTAAAAGTCGCAAAGAGCAAGGTAAATTCAACTGGTTAGCTAATACCTTAATTGTGTCAATAGTTTTATAAATATTACTGACTTGTCTTTATTATTTGAGCCTCCTTAGTGTTCAGTTTTGGACACCAAAACCTAACAGATGTTTGTTGCCATGGTATGAATTTGGAATCTACGGTACAGGCACAATACATACAGGTATTTGTTAATAAGCTCTCAAAGGCTCATTCCTTATCTCCTTTTTCTATATAAAGAAATGTAAAATAATTTCTAAAGATGGCATGATCCAGAAGTTTCATTTCTAGCTCTCAAAGCACTTTACAGAGATGTGAACAGTTCTGTCTCATTTTATAGGTTGGAAAACTCAAGTTATTGTGAGAAAACAGCTTGGCTATAGACAAACAGCAGCAAGAATAGTTTCTGACCTGTATTAAATCCACTTACAAGTTCTGCTTAAACACCCTGGTGCTGCTGCAGTCATCAGGGCTTGCTGATCTCTTTACAAAACATTTGGAGTTTTAGGGAGGTTGTTGGGAGTTTGGCCCAAGAGAGACAAGGCCACAACCAGAGCAAATAAAGAGGACTCTCAGCATCTTGTTGTGCAACAGGAGAAACCATTCCCAAGAAATTAATGACTAATTGGCATGTTTGTGACTGAGAGTATGGCAGGTGAGGAGGCTGCTGCTTCACTGACCCCCAACAGGAGAAGTCCAGTGAGTGGCTCAGATGTGATTTGTGAAAATGGAACATTCTGGCTCCACTATCAGAGCTGAATGGAGAACTCTGGCTCCCCTATCAGAGTTTAATGGAAAATTCAGGCTCACCTATCAGTTTCTGTCCCCTTCCTTCCTGCAGAGGCAGGGGCCCACAGTGACTGCAGACCTGGGCAGAGCTGCAGTGCCCCAGGAAAAGATGTGTTCTTGTTTTCCCTGGCCCACGGGGCCGTGTTGTGGCAGAGGCACTGCCCCCAAGTGCCACAATGTCACAGTGCCAACCTCTTCTCCCCCTGCCCAAGCCCTCAGCCTGTTTTGGGGAGAGGAAACCCTTCTACAGCCTTGTCAGTGCCCTGCATCAGCACAACCTCTCTGCTGATAGTTCTGAAACTTCTGCCCTGGGAATTGCTGGAGCTAAGACAGAAATTTGAGAGGAAGCCCAGAGCAAGGAGATGGATTGCTTGGAAAGGAAACAAAAGCAAATGAAATCTTCCTTTCCTCCCCTTCTGCCTGTAATGATGCTCTCAGCTCCATCATCAGCTTGCTCGGGCAGTGTGAAGAGAGGAGTGCAGCTGAGGATGACAACTGAGATATTTTGAGCTGGGGGTGTTCTCGGGCTGAAATGAAGTGTTGTCATGCTCAGTGACGTCCCTGGGGCACTTCTGGAGGGTTAGGGAGAACACAGGGTGGAAAATAGAAAGCTGTGATTTATAACAGAGACTGGGGAAATGCAGGCAAAGTGATCCTGTACGATTTATTGGGGAGTGTGGAGAGCGAGTTAGATGGGAATTAACGAGGTTTAATGTCCCTGGGAGCCCTGAAGTGCCTCAGGCAGGGCCAGCTGGCTCTGTCCCCAGGCCACCTCATGCTACTGTGGGCGTTGGGCTGGGGTGTGACACCCCAGGCTCAGCCAGCTCCCCACCCACCCCCGAGCTGAGGGGGCTCCAGGGAGAGGGGCCCTGCAGGAGGCAGCCCGGAGCTGGCAGGTTTGCTGCTGGCAGCTCTGGAGCTGTGTTTTCCCAGCGCAGGGCAGGGGCTGCTGAGCTCTGCTGAGCCCAGGCTCAGGTGCTGCACAGCAAACAGGTGAGCTGCCAAGCAGGGAGGGCTGGGAGCTGCTGGCAGTGCAGAGAAAAGGAGCCTTGTTCTGCTGTTCCAGGAGCTGCAGGAGGATGGACACTCCTCTGCCATGCTGCAAAATTTGAGATTTTTGCAATGGCCCCAACAGGCTTTCTCTCTACCCCTTCCTGTGTGGGGTTTTTTCTTTGTGCACGCTTACAGCAACTCAATTCCAGTGCATTTTCTGAGTTTTCAGTCATACTCTAGAGGATGATATAGGCAGTGAACTCTTTAACACCAGTAACGAGGCAGTGACTTTGCTGACTCGTTAGAAAAGCCCTTTTCTCAGTGTCAATTGGGGGTGAAGCAGCACTGTATGAAACCCCAGGATGGAATGTCCTTTCCTGGTGCTGGGAATTAATGTCCCCCTCCCACCAGAGTCCATCTACAGCTCTCCCCTTAGGGTGGAACAGAAGTTTCTTCCACTCCAGGGATTTATTTCCTTTTGCCAAGTGCATTTTCTCAGTGATTAATTGAAAAAGAAAGCAAGCAGCCCCACAGGTGGCTGCATCCTTCTGCTTTTCTGCCTCCATGTGCCAGGACATCTCCTACACCTCTACCCTATGTGAGCTGGGCAGAATTTTGCTGAATAAAAGCAGAAAAGAGGATTTTAAAAAACCAAATAAACTGGCTTTCCACAAGCCCTTCAACAAAGAGAGCCTTTTAATATGTTCTCTTTTTCTCTTTTGGAGTTAGTTTCTCCATTCTGAGTTGTCCATTGTTGTCTTGGCTCTTGAGTTTGTTCCCTTTTCTCTCTTTTTGTTCCCATGGGAAGATGGCTGCACTCTGGATCCTCAAACATGGCTGTGTTGGAAGTGCCTTTGTTCTCAGGGTTTCGGGCAGACATTGAGAGCCTGGAGCAGGTAAGGGCATGGGATGGGAGTGCAGGGCTGGGATGGGCATCTCTGCCTGGGAGGGGTTCCCTTCGAGGGGCAAGAGGAGGCCATGGAGTGTCAGAGCACTGCTGAGAAGATTCAATTAAAATTACGAAGGGGGAGGAAGAGATTTCACTTGTCAAAAAATCTCTGAAATGAGAGAACGTTCTGAGCAGGCTGAGCAAACCCAACCCAGCCAAGCCAAGGTTTTGCTGAGCCAGTGCACGGTAATTAACTGAGACCCTTTGGAAAAGCTGAAGTGCAAATGTGCTCTAACAGGAGCTGTTTATGGCTGCTTAGTGGGCTGTGTTATCTCCAACATCTGGATCCCATTTCTTTGGAGGCTCTGTGTCTTGGAATTTTTTGCCCATTTTTTTTTCCCGTTCTCTCTGGGAGAACATCACGTTTTTTGCAGCCAAGCTGAGGTGGACAGAATGTGCCTCGTGCCCAGCCAGCCCTTCAGGGCAGATGAACTTTAATCTTGAGCTTTGCTTTATATTTGTGGAAGCATTACATTCATTACAACTCATTACATTTTGTGGAACATTGCATTCACTGGTGGGGTTCTTATGCTGCAATTTTATTTTTTTTTAAGGAGTGTTTAACAAAAGAAGTGTAAAATTTCTGCATCCTGAAGAGTTGGTAAAGAGCTTGAAAACATTTTGCTTCTAAAAAATCTCTTCTGTTAATGATTTTATATCATCGTATTGGGAAAGGAAGGGATCTGGGGAAAGAATTTTAAAGTAGAACCATTGTGAAGTTTAATTTGATATCCTCATTCAAGGAGAAGTGCACGTTTCTTTATCTTCTCTAGGATTTCACTTGATTTGACTGATCTGTGATTGAAACACTATTGCATTTTCTTGGAGGAAAAAGCTCTCTGGAGGGGTTTACAACCCATGTCAGAAGCTGCTGTGAGATGTCTTCTGGGGTGTCCCTGAAGCCACAGAAGTTTCTGTATTAATCCCTGAGAAGGAATTGCATCCTTTAAGAACAGGGGATCAGATATGAAATTATTCCTATAAAGAGAAAAACTGAAGCTATTTATATCAGTTCACAAGCTGCACATGGAGAAATCCGTTTTCAAATCCAAGCATGTAAAATGCTTGGTTTTTATTTGCCTTTGAGTCTGATATTCTCTCTGATGCAACAAACTGAATCTGGCTGTTCAGGGTGGGCAAGGCCAGGGAGTTCTCTGGTATCCTATGGGAAGAGAAAGGAGGAAAATTAGGTGAGGGGACCTGCAGTGGGTTTGTTTCCTGCTTCCTGTCCTCTGCTGAAGGTGCTGGAGTGACAGTCCTGTGTGGTGCTATCAAACACGTTCTCTTTCATAGCCATTCAGGTAAATAATAGCTGAAAAATATGGATGAAAACCTGGCTTAGAACCAGAGAGAGCTCAGAACGGCCCAGGAGGAGAACAACAGGGTATCTTCATGGTGTTAAACCTATGGAATGTTCTATGAGCAGAGGGAAAGGCTCAAAAGAGAGAGTGTGAAGGGCTTTTCATTGCAGAAAAACAGGGAAATTCTTAAGAAACTTATCCGTGTACTCAGTTGTTGTTTTTTTTCCTCTGGAGTGGACTAAGAGGAAATGACAAATTTGGGTGAATGTCTCCTTTCCTGGTGTCAGCAGGGGACAGAGCTGAGGCTTTCTAGGCTGAGCAACCAGAGAAGGTCCCACATGCCCTTGAGTTACTGTCCCTGAACACATTCCCCTTTTTCAGGGCAGCTGTGCTCTGCTCTGGGGCTGGTGACACCCAGGTGTCCCAGGGAAGGACTTGGGAACCAGGCAGGCTCAGTTTGTGTGGAGCGCCTGCTCAGAGGCTGCTGGGTGCAGCCCCTCCTCTGCTGGGTGTGATGGTTTGCACTGCCCTGGGTGTGTTCTGAGCAGAGAAACTCTGAGAATCACTGGGAATAAATGATCAGTGCGAGGATGTGCTGCCTCCAAGGGACACCGATGCTGCTACCACAATGAACTGGCTGTGTGATGTCTCAAAACACTTCTGTTTGCAGTAAATCCCAGAATGGTTTGGGTTGGAAGGGACCTCAAAGCCCATCCAGTGCCACCCCCTGCCATGGGCAGGGACACCTTCCACTGCCCCAGGGTGCTCCAAGCCCCATCCAGCCTGGCCTTGGGCACTTCCAGGGATCCAGGGGCAGCCACAGCTGCTCTGGGAACCCGGGGCCAGGGCCTCACAGCCAAGAATTTCTGTCATAAGTATGTGAGCCCAGAGCACTCTGCTCAGAATTGCATCCTTTGGAAAGCAGGAGATTCTCCTAAACTGGGAAGGATTTTGCATCTTCAGGAGGGAATGTTCCCCGTGAAGAGCTGAATTCCATGGGTTTTTTATTGCAGAAAGCCTTTTGCCTCTGTAAAATTGAAATGTGGTGAGAAAGCTCAAGCATATCTATAGGTAGGGAGTGAAGGTGCAGAAACAACCCCACCTGCAGATCCACCTCTGCTGTGGGACTGGGGAGAAGAGAAAGGGGTGGGGAGACCTCAGAGCCCCTTCCAGGGCCTAAAGGGGCTCCAGGAGAGCTGGAGAGGGACTGGGGACAAGGGATGGAGGGGCAGGACACAGGGAATGGCTTCCACTGCCAGAGGGCAGGGATGGATGGGATATTGGAAAGGAATTGTTCCCTGGGAGGGTGGGGAGGGGCTGGAATGGATTTCCCAGAGCAGCTGGGGCTGTCCCTGGATCCCTGGCAGTGCCCAAGGCCAGGCTGGACGGGGCTTGGAGCAGCCTGGGACAGGGGAAGGGGCCCCTGCCCATGGCAGGGGGTGGGATGAGATGAACTTTAAGGTCCCTTCCAACCCAAACCATTCTGGCATTTCTTCACAGCTACCAAACATGGACCCAACAGGAAATTCACCCAGCCAAGCCCCAGGACAGTTTCACTGTATATTTTAGACACCACCTTGAGCAGAGGCGAGTCCCATCCCTGCCCCTGCTGCCTTCTCCCTGCCCTGCCGGGGAGGGGCTGGGCTGTAAATCAGGATTTTCCCCGATCCCAGGGTGGGAGCAGCCCCGGGGCAGCGCTGTTTTAATGAGAGCTCTGTGCACACCCCGGGCAGCCCGGCCACAAATCCTCCTAATAATGCTGGGTGTCGACAGGGTCGGGAGGTCACCCCGGGCTGGGATATATCAAACCTCACCAGGAAAAATGCAGCTTGAGCTGAGCTGAGCAGTTCCCGGTGGCGCCGGCGTCTCCGAGCTCTCATAAAAGGGCTGTCTGCAGCCATGGACTGCTGAGTAATAGCAGCCACCACCAGGGCCCTCAAATTATAAGGACAAATTAAATTGGCCCTTTCCATATTGTGTGGGACTTAAAGACACGTTGCTTTTCTCGTGACAGGAATAGCAGGAAGCTGGGCAGCGGGGTTTTACAAGTAGGAGCATTCTGCCCAGGGGAGTCACTGCTAAAGCTGCAGGTTTGGGCAAATTTCAGTGGGAATGCTGCTTGTTTCATGTCATTCTAAATAATATTGATAGTAATAATAATAATTATAATAGTAATAATTGAGATTTTAGCTCAAGATCTCAAAGTAACTTAAGAACATTGAAGACTGCAACCAAAAATAAAAACAAACAAACTAAAAAACTAAAAAAAACCCAAAAAAAAAAAAAAACCCACCACAAAACACATCAAAAAAACAAAAACCAACCAACAAAAAACATGAACAAAAACCCAAGCAACCAAAACAAACAAACAAAAAAAAAACCTCACACACCAAAAAACCAGAAGAATATCCCTATGTTACAAATAGGATTGTCTGACAGAGGTTGAAGTAGTGGGGCAGTTTGGAGGATAGAATTATAGGATAGAAGGATAGAGTGCTCTGGCCCTATCTTTGCTCCCCAAACTTTAATTAAAACACAAAAGTCCTTTTCCACAGACCCTCAACCTCCCCAGCTTCAGGTTGAGATATTTTCCACGTGAGAGATGCGTTCTAAATACAAATTATCAGAATAGTAGTGCTTGATCAAGCAGGACAGTCATGGTATTGAGGTGCTCCAAGTGCAGACATCATAGGAGGAACTTTTGGAAAATTGAAAATAAAGGTTTGGAGGTGTGGGAAGTGCCCTTAGAGTGTGTTCAGATGTTCCTTAGATAAAAAGCAGAAGAGGTAGGGCTGCAGACCTGCCTGGTACAGTGCAAACCCCAAATCCTAAATCCCTGGGCCTCGAAGGGAGAGAAGATGAGGAGCAGAGGCCTGGCCTGACCGCCTTTGTCAAAAGGGAGGGTGCCTGGGGCTCTTTCAAATGGCTGCTCTTTTCAAATGTGAGGATTAATTTTCCTGGCAGAAGAATGTTTTGGATTTTTCAGCTGGTGGGAGGAGGGGACCTTCAATACCCGGTGTGATCCTGAGGGGAGATTCCCTGGTGGTCTGAGGGTGTAAATAAGAGATTTTATTGAGAGGTTTGGGGTCTCTGAGGTCTTGCTGGAGCCTTGGTACTGAAAACAATCTGGGAGCTGCTCGGTGAGATCATGGATGAGGTGTCAGCAGAATCCCAGGGGGATAAATGCCCCAGGGACCAGGAAGAGCCCTCAGCTGATGCACCTTGCAAAAATTCCTCAGCAGGACACAGGTGGCTTTTCCCCCTCAGTCATGTTACAGCAACTTCTATCTCTTTGCATTTTCCCTCTCTCATGGAAGCACCCTTTTCCAGCAGAAGAAATGCCTGGAGTTTAGTGTCTGATCAGTTTTCTGAGCAGTCTGAAATCAATCTTATTCTCTCATTTCTATCTGTTTTGTATAAAATGAGATTAAACTAAACACTATGTATTTTTATTTTTCTTTTTACCCCCAGTTATTGATGAACAAGCAAATTGGGTTAAAAAGATATGAAGTGGATGGAAGAAAAGTCCTATTTTATTTTGATGAGGTAATGGCTTTGTTTCTTATAATTATGTTGGACTTCAATGAAACGCAAATGACATGGATATGAGGCACAGGCAGAGTGTTGGGGGTCCCTCAGGGGTGAGGATCACTGCAGCTTTACCTGGCCTCTTGTTTGACCCTCTTTTGCTGCAGTGGTGTTATGGTTTTGCTTAGAAACCAAAGTAAAATAAAGGCAGGTGATTCACTTCAGCTCATGGAGCGTTTTTGGGTAGATATCACTTAGCTTTTTGCCTTGAAATAATCTCACTTTCAGGTACAACTAGCGGTGCTAAATGCAGAATAATTTAGATGTCACAGCACAGACCTGAGAGTGGAAGGTGAGATCTCACTTGGCTTGGTCAGCAGCAGGAAATTGTCTGGTGGCTGTGAGCAAGCCAGGGAACACAGCTGGAGTGCAGGTCTGCCATTGCTCTGTGGCAAATATGTGTTTTAAAGGTCAGCAAAATGTTCTGGTTTAGTTCATCCTGTTTGGCTTTAATTCGTGATCTCTGCCCCTGTACTTGGAGTATTAGAGAGGTGTCTTTGTGCTGGGCCTGTTACATTGGGGCACATGCTGTGATCATTTGTCTCTCTCTTCACTTCAAGTGTGATTTTTGAGTCTTTTACACCATTTCACACAGATTCCCAGCCAGTGCATGACCTGTGTGAAGTTCCAAGCTTTCAGAGAGCACATAGTTGGGAAAACAGCCCCTGTTCCTATCAAGGTGTACGATTACTACGAGCCAGGTTTGTACCTGTTTCCCTTTGATCCCTGCTGGCATCAGAGCTCCAGGCAGGAGGCTCAGCTGGGATTTCTCCTCCTTGCTGCAGCTTTTGAAGCCACTCGTTTCTACAACGTGAGTGAGAACAGCCCCCTGGCCCGGGAGCTCTGTGATGGCCCAACCTGCAACGAGGTGGAAAGTTCAGCCAGCCAGTGGGTTGGTGAGTTACCCCAAAACCACACAGATCTTTTGGAAAAACGGGACCCTCAGGTGTTCTGAACCCAAAATTATGTTTACAGAAATGTTTTGTGTCGCTCTCTGTGTCAGTGGAAGTTTCACAAAGGTTTGTGGGGTTGCAGTATTAAAGTGATGACAAACACCACTGGTGCTCTTCAGGCACCAAAGTGACTGTGATTTGCTTCAGAGGCAAGATAAAATGTCTGATTCTGGAAGAACCTGTACAGGAGGAGATGTGTCAGTAAAAAAAAGAGGTAAAAACTATTTGCCGTGCAATTTTATTTTCTTTCTCTCCAATATTTTGCAATGGAGTTCCACAATTAACTGTAAGAAAATGGAACAATTTCATGCATCAGTGGAAGAAATAACTTTCCCCATAAACTTTCTGTCCTCTGTGGCTTAAAAATACTTGTTTTATCCCCAGTCTGGAAGCTGTTGCAGCATGGTTCTTTCAGAAATGCAATTTCATTCCCAGAACCTTTAATTCTATCGAGTGTGTAAATTCATATTAGAAATCTTAGGGAATTCAACATAAAAACTGACATATTTCCATTCCACCTTTGCCGTGCTTCGCAAAACTGACTGCTTTTGTTTAATTCCCAGGCTTTGTCCACTCTGGCCCTTGCAACAACATCTTTGGCTGCCTGGAGGACGAGTACTTCGAGCAGTGCCTGTGCTCGCGGGACTGCGGCTACGACGGGGAGCCCGTGTGTGGCTCAGATGGGCACATCTACCCCAACCACTGCCAGATGGAGGTGGCATCGTGCAGGAACAACACCAGGATAGAGCAGATGCCCATGGCTCAGTGTTCTGCCTGTAGGTTTCATTCACTTCCTTTTTCTGCCGTGGGCCAGTTGGAGAAGGTTGCAAATCCTCATCCGAGAGAGTTAATATTCCATAGGAACAATTCCCATGGTAGGGGAAGGAGGAGAATTCCCAGCTTCCTCTGTGTCATTTTGCTGTTCATACTACAGCTGATTAAGTGGTAAGGGCAGCTGCTTTTCAGCTTGAAATAACTGGTTTTCTGTTCTCATGTAAACGTGTTTTACCAGTCAGAATGAATTGAAGAGAAAATTAGTGATACTGTTTGAGCTGAAGTGAGTACTCCTGGATAAAAATTAAATCCGTGACATGCTTTGGAGGTCCTGCATGGGTTTTCAAGGGGTGCAGTGTAATAGCTCAGGGAACTGATTATGCCACCTCTGGAAACACAAATGTTTTCTAGAAATGCATTAATTATGTGACCAATGAGTTTCTTTTTCTTTGAATTTGCAGCCAAGAACTTGCCAGAAGAAAGGGAGACACACTCCCACACAGCTGAGCAGCCCAGTGTTCCCCAGACTCCAGCAGGTAATGCAATACCTTTGCACTTATCCAAAGGCTTTTTCCTTTAGCAAGGTTGAAGCTTGTCCTATCCCTGTATAAAGTACAGGTGGCTCTCAAGCACATTTTAAGTAAAGATGCTGAATTTCTCCAGCTTATGGAAAAGACAGATTATTCAGAAATCAGAAAAAAAAGTGAAGAGGTCAGGGAAACTGAGGATGCAGTATTCAGTAGCAGACAGCTCTCCTAGTCCTTTTCCTTTCAGGCAATCATGCAGGAATTCTGCTCAGTTCAGCACCTGCAGGATTTAGATAATTGTTTGTAGGAGTGGACAACCAACCC
This sequence comes from Picathartes gymnocephalus, assembly GCA_013390045.1. NCBI lineage: Eukaryota > Metazoa > Chordata > Aves > Passeriformes > Picathartidae > Picathartes > Picathartes gymnocephalus. The sequence continues at coordinate 89,281 of WEKY01042773.1, read as the reverse complement.
TCCTATTCTCTCAGCCTTGCTGTGTTTGAACAACACACTCTCTATGGTCTTTTCTTCCACTATTAAGCTGGAAAGACCTCATTTAAAGCCAGGCTGAGGTAATGTGTTCCAACAAACAACTGAGCAGGACGTGACAACAGCCCAAACCAGTGCAAGGACTCAAATCCAGGTGGATTAACTTTGTCCCTGCAGTTCTGGGCAAAAATGGAGCTGGCAGTCTTGGTTCTCTCTGAGCTGCTGTTTGAAATAAAGGGCCTTAGTGAACAAAAATATTAAGGTCGGTGGATGGAGTAGCCAGGAATTTGGCTGCTCATTTTATTTGGTGCTTATGTTTGTGCACTTTTTTCCAAGACTCATGTCGAACTTGCTCATGGCTCACAATAAATCTCACCAAGAAGCAGAGGAGGGTCAATAGAATAGCTTGTTTTGCGCTGTTTCTAGTAAATAAACGGGACTAGATTTTTTCCTGGCTGCTTTCCACTCATTAATTTTCCCCCGGCCTCCAACTCTCCCAACAAATTGGTAAAACCAGTTTAATTCTTCAGGAGAGGCCTCTGTGCCTCCTCATGTCCTCCTGTGCACCAAAGTCAGCCTAACACATGGCCAACATGAGACACCAGCCCGTTCTTTCCCTTCTGGGCAGCAGCTGATGGACAGTTTCCTTATCAAGGTATAAAAACATGGTGAATATTCCATTAGGACAGTTTCTAATGGCCATTCAGTCTTAATGTTTAATGTCTCTACTATTTTCCACCCCTTTTTTCCCTGGACTTAATGTGAATATATGTATATTTATATCTATACCTTGTTGCCTTTTATTCCACGCACATGCCTTGTACTAAGCATGGAAACTCTGCAATCTGAACCCTTTCATGCAGCATTCCCAAACGGTTCCATTTGGGCACCTCTGGAATGTGAGGGATCTACAAAATGGGGCTGCCATTACATTATCTTCAAATAACAATTTGATAGTGAAAATATGATAACCTGGGGAAAAAATTTATGGAATTTGATGGTAATCCACAATCCAAAAAATGTTCAGAACAGAGATTCTGAAATAATCTGCACTGAAGTCAAAGAAAAATCCCTCTATGGTTTCTGTTCTGAATGGACAGAAGCAGTTCTCAGAAGGAGCAAAAGGGGGAAATCTGATTTTTTTTTTGTGGCATTGTTATGCAGATTCTAGAGGGACCAACTTGAGTACCATAAGGGTGTTTTTCAAAGCACGAGCACTTGGAGCTGCCTTTGTCCTGGGATCTGGGAGTGCCCAAAGTTCCTGACAGGAAGATGCTGAGCTGGGAGCAGCCATGGCAGAGTGAGCATTCAGGGATAAAACTGACTAAATCCTGCACCAGGAAAAGGGCCCAGCATGTGATTTTCATTAATCCTGTGGGCTCCTCTCAGGTCAAGCACACGGGACATGAATCAAAGCGCAGCAGATGCACGAGCCCCTCCTCACCCGCGCTCTGCTGGCCTCGGTGCTGCTGGAGCATGTGATGGGGTTAAGTCGGCTCAGGTGCTCCAGCGAGGGCTCTGCTGAGCCGTACCTAAATCTGTGATTTCCTAAAAGGATGCAAAACTCCAGGAGCCGAATCAAGCTCAGGGCAGGTGGCTGTAAAAGCGGCTGGGTGTGTTAATCTGCAGGAAATGCCGCGTTCTCAGAGCAGCGCGTGGTGTTTGTGTTGTCTGGAGGTCTCCTGCCTTTGCCATGGGACTTGTGCAGCTCAGCTGGGGCTGATGGGTGCTTTAACTTGTCCTTGTTACCCAGCAGTGGGAACAAGCAGCTGCCTCCCAGCAATCAGTGGGAATTTCAGGATGGGTTTGGGCTCCCTCTGGCACACACAGACCCGCAGTGAAAATCCGCACACGCCAGGGGGTTTGCTGGAATAAATTCCAGCTGTGCAAGGTGAGCAATTGAACATAGGTGGCCCTGAAAGGTCAGGATGCAGTGCTGTTGCTGTTGTCAGAACATTTTAAAATGCCTTCCCAAAGTCTGCAGCGAGGCAGAATGGCTGAGGTTTGACCTTAAAAATGCAGCCTTTTTTTTGTATAGATGGGTGGGATCCTCTTTGCATCTGTAGATCCTCTGATTGCGAGGGAAGTTTGCTGGGTGACAGGACTCAGCTGAAATAACTCCTGTGTGAATCTCCTTCCTTAGCTGTTCCTTCTCACAGGTGAATTACTGAGTCTCAAAAGGGTGGAACAGGATTTTGATGAGCAGCATGGACCCAGCTCTGGGTGTGCTCCTGTGCCTTCTCAGCCTGCTGCAATATTTGTTTGGTTTGAAAACCCTGCAGCAGAAGCTGAGTTGCTAACTGAAATATCAAAATCTCACTGAACTTCTGACTGTGTCTTTCCTGAGAGCCCTGTCATGCCTGGCCATAAGGATCTGGGTGGATTTCAGAGCCTGTGGGATCCCCAGTACCTCTGGCAGCATCTCTCTGATGCATTGGTGCTTTGTTTGCTTCTGTTCTGAAACTGCCTCAATCTCCTCTGCCAAAGGCACTCCAGGTACAGCCAAGGCACAGCCCCTGATGTTGGAGGACAATGTGTTGACATCACAGTGATGTGATTCTGCATGGATTTGGTGGAAAACCATGTCCAAGCAGCAGTGCTGGGGCTATCAGTGCTACTGTGAGCAGGAAGCCCCCCCAGGCTCAGCCCCCAGCCTTCTCCCCACAGCTGTGCTCTTTGCACAGTTTCGCTCCAGCAATCAGAAGGGCCAATGGCTGGACCTGGAAGCAAACTCCAGGTGGAATTATTACACCTTTTTGTTTGGTGGTGGTGTTTTGTTTATTTGTTTGTTTTTTAATTAAATGCCATCGCCCTCACCAGCTCCTACCAGGAACATCAGCCTGAGCTCTGCTTCAGGATGGAGTCATCCCCAAAATTCCCTGGCTGGTGTGTTGCTCACAGGGCTGCTGCTCTGCCAGGATGGATTGAACTGGCACAGGGCCACGTTTCCTCTCCCCCCATGGCTGCTCAGCAAACATTGGCCTCGGCACAAACATTTGGGGCTGGGGGGAGTGGTTTGTGTGCAGCAGGAAATATCGGCCTGTGCTCTTTGCTTGCACTCCAGCGCTGAATTCCTGGGAAGAGTCAGGCCTGTGATGTTCATTCCATCCCCGGTGGACAGCAATCACCCATTCATAGAAGGAGCTCATGATCTGGCAGGTTCTCACAGGGAGGAGGCCAAGAGGAGTGAACAGAGCCTGACTCCCCTGCCCAGTGCTGGGAGGATGTGGGAGGCAACAGGGAAGATCCTTCAGATATTTTATTTCTAGAGAACAAATATTTTCAAAGGCCTTGATGAGTGTTCTCTTTAAATAAAGCCAGCTTTGGGCGGATGGGGGACTTTTCCTCCCTGCAATAATTCTGCCTCAGTGCTTGCTTTGGTTTGGATTAGAGCAGTGTACACAGAGAGCAAACAGGAAGGATGGACAGCTGAGCTGGCTCGAGGAGCAATTTAGGAAACACGGATCTCTGCTATTCCTAGAAGTTTCATCTTGCAGTTTCACCTTCTGGACAGGGAGCAGTCACCCAGCACAGGGGCACAGCCTGGTGTGAGTGGGGAGTGTGCTGTGAGAGGGACCTGCCAGCATCAGCACAGACTGGAGGGAGTGGGGAGAGGAGAAATTCCTGCTCCTGCCTGTGCTAGGTCTGTCCCTATATGAAATGATGAAGTTTCAGTGCTCTGTGACTGCTGGGGCAGATGAACCTCAGCTCCTCATTCAGGCTGGAGTCAGTGGCTCTGCTGGGGGTTCCTGGCCTCGAAATCTTCACACTTGTTGGGCTGAAAAGAAATTTGGCTGCCTCCACTGATTAGTCACCAAGTGAGCTGTTCCCTCAGGGTCTCCCTCCAGCTTTGTCACTTGGTTTATGAAATGATGCTCATGAGGGCACACAGGACACATCTCCATACAGATGGGGCCCTCCTTACTGAGCTGCCTGGCTTGGACCTGGTCAGAGGAGAGATTTTCAGGGTGCAGTGTGACTCCCCTGTGCCATCTGCCTTTTGCATGACACTTTTATCTCCTTTTATCTCACTGTGTGCAGCCCTCAGGGTGATGGGTCTGAACTTCAGCACCTCAGTTAATTAAAGAGATAAAGAGAGTTGGAGATTTTTTTCAAACTACGTCACCCTTTCCCTCTGTGTATTTCCCTTTTCTCCCTTGTTTCCTCCTCTTCCCCCTTTGTTTTCTCCTTTTCCCCTTGTTTCCTCCTTTCTCTCCCCTTTTTTGCCTTCCCCCCCCTTGTTTTCCCCTTTCCTCCTTGTTTCCCCTTTACCTCTCTCTTTGTTCCCCCTCTTCCATTTTATTCCAGTGCTCAGCTCTCAGAGTGGGAAATTGGAAACTCTGCTTTTGCAGCACCTTTTCCCCTCCCTGTGAATCCAAGCAAACACGTGCAGGTGGCTGACACCTGCAGCCTCCTCCCCTCGTGTCGCCCCTGACTAAAACCCCTTCCCTTTCCTGCCCTGGCCCTGCCCTGTGGCGATGCTGGAACGCAGCTCCTGCAGCTCTGCTTCCCCCCCCAGCCGAGGAGGGGCCCCCCCTGCACTCAGACCTCTCCTATTACTCCTACGAGTACGACCCCGACGCCTTCGCCGTGGACGCCGAGGTGTTCGAGGTGGTGGCAGAGCTGACCACGGCCAGCACCTTGCGGGAAGGGGACAGCACCCAGGGAGAGGCCACCCCGGAGGAATGGTGAGCCCCCAGCCGGGTCCGGGATGGGCTCTGAGCCAGCCCGTGGCGTCCTGCTGCTGGCTCAGGGGTCAGTTCCCCAAAAAGGGGCATTTTTACAACTGTTTAAGGGTCAGCAGAAATGGGATCTCACTGAGGCAGCTGTAAAAGGCTTTGTGACCTCAGTAGCTGCATCCCCAGCGGAACAAGTGACCCTGTCACTGGGCTCGTCCAGCTGGAGCAGAGGAGACTGAGGGGAGGCTCCTCGGGGGCTGCAGCTCCTCCCGAGGGGAGGCGGAGGGGCAGGGGCTGAGCTCTGCTCTGGGACAGGGACAGGAGCCCAGGAAGGGCTGGAGCTGTGTCAGGGCTTGGCATGGATCTCAGGGAAAGGTTCTTCCCCCCGAGGGTGCTGGGGCACTGCCCAGGCTCCCCAGGGAATGGTCCCGGCCCCGAGGCTGCCAGAGCTCCAGGAGAGTTTGGACAACGCTCTCAGGGCTGCTCAGGGTGGGATTGTTGGGGTGTCTGGGCAGGGCCAGGGGCTGGATTTGATCCCTGTGGGTCCCTCCCAGGTCTGTGACCTTTTCGGCTTTTCCCTGCCCAGGCTTAACAATGTCTCACAAAAGTACATCACAGCAAAGTGACTTTTCCTCATTGTGTTCTCTTTCCAACAGAAATACATAATTTAAATAAAGAGAAGAGGCTCAGAACCGACTCCTGTATGAGTTTGTTCCTCCAGATGACCTGCTGCAGAACAGAACCTGAATGATGACTACTTCCTGATGCCCTCAGAACTGTAGGCTTTACTGCCCCACGGGGCAGATCTGGAGCTCTAAGGGGGACACTCAGCGTTATTTTTCTGTCCATTTTCCTGCCTTCTGTGCATCCTCTTTGGAGCCCTTCCAGTGATGGGAGACCAATATGCTGTGCCCTCTAGGTGAGAACAATAGGGGCTGGAATTCAAACCTATAGAGCATTTCCAAGTGTTTTCTCTGCTATCAGGATATTCTGCAAATGCCATTTCCTAGCTACACTTAGAAGCTAAGTCCAGGCCTTGTGCTTAGCTGAACTGCTGTTTGAGGAAAGATGGCCGAGAAGTTTTTTGCTCAAGTTATAATAATAAAAATCAGTGTGTTTTGCCAATTATGACATAGCAAGAGGCTACTTATCTTCCCCAGCCCATCAGTCTGCTGCACCCACAAGAGAGAAACACCTCCCTGCAGCTCCACAGTTCAGGGAAGTTGTTGGGAGGTACATTTTACCTGAGAAAACTGAAATCCACTGCCAGGGCTGAAAAGTTTCGTGTCTGCTGCTGTCCTGCAGGCCTCGGGTGGGCGTTTGCAGCCCCAGCAGTGGCAGGGATGAGGTGGGGGAGCCCCCTTTGTGTTGCACTATGTGCTGACAGGGGCTGCTTGCAGCCTTCTCAGCCCCTTTTCTCCTCAAAGCCGGGCCTGAAAATGAACCTGGCTGAGGCACAGCCCTCTTAAATGTTTGCCTGAGTTCATCAATCCCTTTTATTCTGCTGCCACTGGCATCCAATATGGAGTGTTCTGGTCCTGCACTCCCTGCCCAGGCCCTGGCTCTGCTGCCCAGTACCAATCCCTGGTGTCACAGGCTGGACTCCCTCGCTCTGACCTGCCCCAAGCAACGTGGCAGGACTTAAAAAGAAAAGCTTTGTGTTTCCAAAAGTGCAGGAGCCAAGATTTTTGAGTTTCCCTTCTTGCCTGGAGCGGCATTGTTCTCTTTGGAGGAGTTACATGCAACTGCCTCTTGCAAAATAGTGTTAATATTTTATCTTCCCACTTCTATTGTTACCAAGACCCAGAGCAGGGTGGAAACTCCTTTTGAGGGTGTTTATTGGTGAATGGAAACAGAAAAAAAAAGCCCAGCTCCATTCATTTTTAAGGCTTGTTTACACAGGAACCATGACAAGAATATATCCCAGTATAGACATTCCTTTCCAGAATAAAGGCAAGTTTATTCCAGAAAAATGTCCACATGGGGACGACCAGGAGGTATCCCAGAGGTTGAGCATGTGTAGTTTCCAGTCCTTTTTGTCTGGGGCCAGACATTTGCAGAATGCAGTTGACATGATGAAGGTCTGGGTCTCAAAGTTCCCAGAAATTTCAGAACTGCCTCATTGGCAGCCTTGCCAGCCTTCCCTCCTGGCTGCTCCCAGGATCCTGCCCAGGGCTGAGGGTTCTGCACCATTCCTGGGGTCTGCAGGGGCAGATCCTGCCCTCACCCTGGCAGCTGCATTCCTGCCTGGCAGGTAAATAATTGCCTTTAAACTAAATTCCACCTCCTGCAAGCAACTGTCCTGGCAGGCACTGGCTATTGTGTACACACACAGGACTGGGTCAATATTTATCCCTGGGTAAATAACAGGCCTAGTGTGAGCTGCAACAAGATTTCTTTTTTTTTTTTTTTTTTTTTTTTTTTTCCTTTTCTTAAACTCAAATCTGCACAATACAAACCCTGCTGTTTGCTGGTTCAGGCTGCAGCTGTTTTGTGCTGTGAGTTGGGAGAATGAGGCATTTGGTCACCCTGGTAATGTCTCTGACTGGCTTTGTGCAGGAGATGGGACCTGTGTTGTGGATTCCTCAGTCTCCTGCCCTCAGTCCCTTTCTGGCTCTCCTTTCCTGCTCTCTCTCACCCACTGTACACCCACTGAATGCTTCTGGAGAAATATTTGAAGTCGTTTTATGTTGCTTGGTCCTCTCACAGGTCCTTGGGCACTCAGACCTCCCCCTGGGGATGAGGAGATGAGGGTGGGAAGCTCCAGCCAAGAATTAAACCTGGCTTTCTTCACTTTCCTAAGGCTCTGGGATGTGTAATGTCCTAGTTCCAGATGCAGACATCCCCCTGTCTCTGCCAGGTAAATAATTCCTGCTGGTGGTGCCAGCCCATCAATCAGGGCCTTGTCTGAGGGGTCTCTGTGCCAGTGCTTGAGGCAGAGGAGTCTGGCTCCTGTTTTACATTTCAAAGTAAAGTCAGAGAGCCCTGGACCCTCAGAAGGCAAAGGCAGAGCAGCTCTAATGTCCTCAGAGCCAGACAGAGCAGGGCAGTGTGTGGGAGGGGATGTGACAGGATTTCTGGATCCTGACTTCACCCCCAGAGCTTCTTCCCAGCCTTGGCACTTCCAGCCCCTCTGCTCTTGGCAGCCTCTGCCTCCCCTGACTCTTGCTACACCAAACCAGCTCCTCTTTATGGCTAAGAAGAAAAAAAGTGATTTTATTTAAGGAATTGAATTAAGGAGCCTGCAGTTACACCACTGTGGTTGCCTTTCCCCCCCAATCACAGGGATAAAGGAGCAGGTCTCTGCTCTCTTCTCCACCCCCAGCTGAAGGTCCAGAGCTTTCCTCTGTCCCACATTTGCTGTTCATGATTCTTGTAACCATCATTAATTCTTATCTAGGGAGAAAAAAATTCATATATTATTTTTTCTCCATTCTTCAACATCCTACTTGGAATACAGAAACTTTAGGACTGGATCCCTGAGCACCACTGGACACAGCACAGCTGTACAGCCTCAAAGCCATTCACAGGCCCAGCTCTGGCTCTGAAGCTGCTCAGTCTCCCTCCTGTCCCTGAGAGCACAAAGACATCTCAGGCTCCCACTTTGTGCACCTCAGACAGTCAGTTTAGAGAGAAGGATAGATTTTTTTTTTTTTTTTTCCCACCAAGGGAAAGACCAGCTGGGTGCTGGAAAGCCAAAGCCAGCAAGGCCAGCAGCAGCTGCTGCTGCTTGGGATTGTTTCTGCCTTAGAAACCTTTGCCTTCCTCTGTCAGAGAGCTGCTTCTCCCTTTCTTTTCCTGGTGGTCCCTCATTGCAAAAGGAGAAAAGTGCCAGTGGGTTTGTAAGACACAGAAATTGCTTCTTCCATTGAGTTCTGTGACTGAATAACTGCAGCAGTGCTAGTTATCACTGATTGATGCTTGCAATCCTTTCATGGAAATTAATATTTATATATTTGTAACTGTACATTATGCAGAGGAATCATTACCATGGTATTTATTTTAAAGCAATAGTTCCCCTTGTTCTTTCTTGTCCTGTGTTTTGGTCTTGCCTCTTTCCCTCCTTCTTAATCAGCCTCAGTAGAAAGCAAATACCAGAAGAATGTTCAGCTCGCTTGAAAATCTTCCTCAACACACCAGCACTTGCTTTGCTCACACTGACTGTTGACATTTAATGCACAATAACCTGGTTTTCATTATTGTGAATAGAGCAACTATTTAGAAAACCTCTTCCAGCCTGGGTTTGGGTCTGGGGGGTTGTTTTAGTCCCTGCTGTTTCTGACTGAGTGTCCGGAGCCCGGCTTTGTGTTTCCCCTGCCTTTTGCCCCCCACACACAGGTACACACAAACAGCTCCCTGACCAGTTGTTGGTTTGTTCACACATATCTTAGCAAGTCTGAGTCCAGAAAAGTGTTTGTTTTAGATTCTGATAAATATTTTATTAAAAACTGATTTTAAGACAATCCTGTCTGCCTCTTATTCGCGCTTTGAGTTGTCAAGCCTCTGCTGGGAAAAATAAAGAATTAAGGAGTTCTAAAGAGGTTTATTGCTCATTTTCTACCTGACTGCTCATAGTGCTGTGCCCCAGTTGTGTCTGAGAGATGAGCTGGTTGCTTTTTGTCAGATTTGCAGCAGGCTCCAATAAGCAACAAACCTGAGCTCCTCTTTGATCAGAGACAGCTTTTGGCTGTGGGTGATATTACACGAAGGAAGTGCAGAGTACCAGAGGGTTTGCTCCATTCCTACTTTACTGTTTTCCTTCAAGAGACATAATTTTTTTACAAAATCCATTAATACAACCTTTGCTTCAAAGAAATTATGGATGCCAAAGGTGATTTGCAAAAACAGGGATGACTGAATGGAATTTTTACACCTTTTACCACCAGTGGGCTGACATTTGTTGCTTACAAATCAAGCCAAGAACATTTTTGCTACACAAACCAGTGCTCTGCATTCTCTCAGACTGGTTCTGTTCAAGAGAATATCTTTTGAAACATTTACAAATTCGGTTTTGCAATGATTGCTATTTTTCCGTTTAAGGGGAAGGGAAATACACATTGAAGGACAGTGAGCAAGTCAGGGGCAGGACTGGCAGGCAGAGAGCAGTCAGGTTAGGAACACCAGGCCCAGGTGTCTGGGTAGGAACATCCCTGGTGCTGTGTGACCAGCTGAGAAGCTGCAGGCAGTGTCCCAGTAAAGGATGGATGTGTCCAGCACTCAGCATCTTGTCTGGGAAAAAAATCCCACAACCTGGGTTTATTCATCCTCATCTGTGCAGACAGGGAAAGCACTCGGCTCCTGGGAAATGCTGCTCGGGGTGCAACTTGTGGAATTCCAGTGTTGCATTCACCTTATCCCCACCGTGTGCCTTACGAGAGAGCTGGGCTGGAGGCTCACACCAGTGAGTTTTTGGAACGGGGCAGCGTTTCCTTGGAGGTCTTTAGGGAAGCGGTGGTGGTTTTTTTGCTGCCCCTGAAGACTCTCCTCCTCACCTTCTCCCGGAAATCCTCGGACACGTAGTAGTAGACGAAGGGGTCGGCGCAGCTGTTGCAGGTGCTGAGGGCCAGGCTGACCATGTAGCTGAGGTACAGCCGGCCGTGCAGCCTGGAGCAGGGGCTGGAGTAGTGAAGCAGCAGGAGGACGTTGCTGGGGGCGTAGAAAACCACGAGGGTGATGACCACGAGGGCCGTGAGCTTGGCGGCGTGGCCGTAGCGGCCGCCCCCGCGCAGGAGGACGCGCAGCACCGCGCCCGAGCTCAGCGCCAGCAGCAGCAGCGGCAGCAGGAAGGCGCAGGCGATCAGCACCACGAAATAATGGAAGTAGAACCCGTCATCCTCGTTCCGGGGCAGCACATCGTGGCACAGCGTGAGCCCTGCCCCGAGCAGGGGGTAGGACTGCCGCTGCAGGGCCAGGGGCAGTGTCAGCGCAGCGGCGCAGAGCCAGACGGCAGCGCAGGTGCCCGTGGCCAAGCTGGGAGTGCGGAAAGCACGCGAGGAGAAGGGGTGAGCCACGGCCAGGTAGCGGTCGATGCTGATGCAGGTGAGCAGCAGCACGGAGCAGTACATGTTCCCGTAGAAGAGAGCCGTGGTGAGGCGGCACAGCACTTCCCCGAAGGGCCAGTGGTTGCCCAGGAAATAGTAGGAGATCTTGAAGGGCAGCACGGCGATGAGCAGCAGGTCGGCGGCCGCCAGGTTCATCAGGAACACGGTGGAGGTGAGGCGCTCGGCGCCGCTGGCCAGCACCCACAGGGCCAGCGCGTTGGGCGGCAGCCCCAGCAGGAACACCAGGCTGTAGAGGCAGGGGATGAAGCGCACGGTGACGGCGCTGCCCAGCTGGGCACGCGTGGCCTCGGGGATCAGCAGGTAGGTGACATTGTTCACCGTGGCCTGGTCCCCCGGGATGGCTCGGGGACACGGGGTGACCTCTGGGGTGGTGGCCAGCTCGCCGGTGCTGTTCTGAGAGTAATCTGGAGAGGAAGGCAACCTGTTACTCACTCAGCCTGTTACTCACTCAGCAGGGCAGGCTGGACAGGCTGAGGAGGCTGCACAGCTCGCCCCAAAGGCTGCTCTTGGTCCTTTCTGTTGGGGTACCTACAGCCGGGACTGTTCTGGAAAAGCTGCTGTGTGATGGGCAGAAAAAGCTGGCTGGCAGAGTAAGGTGTGCAGGAGCCACCCTCAGCCACTTTTCTGAGAATGCTCCTGATTCCTTTGCCCTGTGCTTTCCCACAGCTCACAATGGACTGTGATGCTCTACAGCCACGAACAGGCCTGGGAATCCAGAGAAAAAATTCCTTTGTACAGCCATGAACTGGCCTGAGAATCCAGAGAACAATTCCTCTGCCTGGCTTTCACAACAATCCGAAGGTCTGGAGACACTCCAGTGTAAATTCATGGCTCTGGGAGTCTAATTAGCTAAAGATTTGGCTTTCAAGTTTTCTCTGGTTTACTGCTCCTCTATTTTTTGCTTCTCTTTCTAGTTTCTTCCACCCCAGGTTCTTTCTCTGCTGTATCACTTCTGTCAAGCTCCTGCTTCAACGAGAGCCCACACGAAGCTCAATCAGAGCATCCTCCCATGTGAACTCATTAAAAAGCGAGTTTTCAGGGATCATACAAATGTCCCAAACACCCAGTCAGTACTTTAACAAGCAGCAGCTTTGCACCCAAGGGCACACACTCACCATCGTAGTCCAAGGCCAGACAGAGTCCCCAGAAGGCACAGCAGAGCAGGAGCCGCCTGTTCCCGCGGGTCCCAATCCCCACGATCCCGCTCCCGAGGGTTCCCATGCCAGCACAGGGTCCTGTGCCACCCCACAGTGCCAGAGCTGTGTGGGAACAGCAGCATCAGTGACCCTGCTTACGCATTTCCTCCTGCTGGCCCTTAACTCTCGGAAGCAACGGGGCTGATCCCGGGCAGGATGAGGGAATGAGGGGCTGTCACCACGGGCACCAGCGTGGCTGCCCAGGCTCGGGCTGGACAACCCCAGCGTCACAATGAGGGACTGGGAGGGGCTTATTTATCCAGACCCAAAGTGTTTCAGGGCTGCACTTCATCCTCAGAGCAAGACGATGGCTCAAGTGACTCATCTGGGTCTCCTTCCTGCTCCGGAATATTCCTGGAAATAGCAAATGTGGTCGGGTTTAGTGCAGTTTGCACATAAACAGAACCCACGCGCCTCAGCCCATGGAAATGCTGAGCATCCTCCCACGACAGGGACCCGAGTGGCTCTGTGGGTGAGCTGAGGTCTTTTCCCAAACCCTGAGTCACATAACTCTCTGATACTACAAACAGGGAGATATCCCAGAGCTGCAGACCACCCAGACCAGTCCCAGGGATTACGTGGGGCTCCTGCAGACTCACGTCCTGGCAATGGAAGGTTTTTGTGTCAGCCTTGCAGCCTCCAGATCAGGCTGGGCCCTTCAGAGTTCTGCTCTTTTATTCCTTCTCCTCCTTCCTGGCTAAACAGGGGATGAAGCTCCTGCACCTTCTTGCTTTTCCTGCAGAGGATGGATAAAATCTTCTGGGTTGGAGTTCTTTGCCCTTGAAAGCAGCAGCAGGAGCGCCATGGTACAGCAAGGGCAAGTGGCAAAGAGAGGGAGATGCTTTGCTTCCTCTGATAAACCCCTGGGACAGGGAGAGCAGTTCCATGCAGCAGGAAAGGGGCCTGCAAAGGGCATGCAGGAAGTCCCTGCTCTTGGGGAGATAATGGGGAGTTCCAGCCACTCCTGCCCCACAAAAAGCTGCCTTTTCCCAGGGCTGAGCCGTCCCACCCTGCACAATCCCCACTGTGCCTGGGATAAGAGCTCGGAGCAGCACATGGAGCTGCTGGTTGTGCCCAGAGGACGACTCAGGCAATGCTGTAACAGGGACTGGCAGATGTCACCTGAGCCTTCAAGATCCTTTGCTGCCTGGTCCCCCCTGCTCTGAGGCCCTGAGCAGGTCCCTTCTGTGCTCTGCTCTGCACAGCAGTGCTGGGAAGCTCCCAAATCCTCTCCCACCTCCTGTGTCAGAGCCCCAGAGTGGCCCTGGCCACCAAATGCGCAGGCCAGTGGGACAGAAGGTCATGGCTGCAGAGGGTGCTGGGCTTTGGGCTGCTCCCTGCAGCCCTTGCCTGGCTCTGCAGGGGAGGAAGGACAGGAGCTGGAGCCCAGGCAGTAGGAACTGTAAATTTGGTTTGGCAGCCTGAGGAGCAGCTCGTTTCTTTCTGCTCGCCTTATGAATGGCCTCTTCTGTGAAGGTTGCAAATCTGAGCCTGGCTGCTCAGATTCTTCTATTCCAAGGAGAAAATGATCCTATTTCCTTTGCTTTCACCATATTCCCACATCCTTGTGCCGAGCGTGTCGAGAGGTGGAGTTCCACTGGCAGGGAGAGGGAAGATGCAATGTTAGATGTTTTGCTTTTGTGATTCTCTCAGGATTTATGAACCATTACAGAATGACTCATGTGGCCACATATTTTCCATGCCTCAGCCAGGATCCTTTCCATGCTCTGTATGCAAAAAATTAGCCATAATCAGGTTCAGATAGTGTGCAAATCACAGCCCTGCTTCCTATGGGCAGGTCTCTGGAGAGGAGCAGAGAGGGGTTACTCATTGCTGTATCCCTCATTTTTCAGATGCTGTGTGATCTTTAGTGACTGCCTTAGATGCAGAACAGCTTGCCCGAAAATTCTAACGCCAGAGGTTTGTCACGGCTTGTTAACATCTCTTTAAGTCGTGTGATCCCTGCCCTGTGGGGTAACAATTTGGTTTTAAAGTAATTCATTGTGCAATAGATCATCTCCTGGGAGCAGGGGCTCTTTTATTCGTGACTCTGAACCCAAAAGATGTAATGCTGGAAAACGGGCTGGGGATTTCAGAGCTCAGGGGGAGGGTACGGACACCACCTGGCCTGTCCCTTACATCTTGGAGGCTTGGAAGAGCAAACTGTGGTGGGTAAAGGATGGGATTCACTGTTGCTGCTCCATTCCAGCATCTCCAGAGGGTTCCTGAGAAGCAACTCGGAGCTGTCTCTGCAGGCTCTGCACGCACGAAGTCTCAGACACTGTCAGGTCCCCTCCTTCTCCCTGGGCCAGCCTGACACTCTGCATGGCTCCAGGGAATCCCCTCCTCTCCCTCCTGCTTGTCCCACAGCTCTCCTGTTCCCCTGGGATCCCACCCAATCTTTTCCCTGTGTGATTCTCCTCAGCCTCACGCTGTTGCAACACTCCTGAGGAGGGAGGATTTTCAGAGTTGCTCTTCAGCTTGCCTCCAGTTTTCACTTCACGCTGTAAAAGTCCATGTGAAGAGATTTTCCAGGAATGTTTGAAGCCTATAAACACCCCTACAACTCACTCAATGTTCTGTAATAGCTTTTTGGGGGCCTTTCTCAGCAAGATAGTGACACTGGGGTGAGGGCTACCTGACATGACACAGCCATCATCATCATCATCATCATCATCATCATCATCATCATCATCATCCTCATCCCTTCTCAGATTCAGGTCTCTGGATTCATTCTTTAGCACAGGTTAAGAGTTGCTAGACTTTAATTTAGTCTTTAAATTGAATTAGTCAGTTCTAATCCAGAGCAGTGGATAAAACATGAAGAAAACCTCAATTTATGTTTGCACACACAGTTCTAGACCCCCTCACTGGTTCACAGCCTGACCCTCCCAGTGCATCCCTGTGACGTGCAAACACATTTAAAAAGTCCTGGAATGTCAAATGCTGAACTCAGCTAATCCCTTCAACAACTCTGAGTTTAATTGTGCAAACCGTTGATACCTATTCCATCCTGCAAAGCTGAAGGACCTTTTTAAGCTGTTTTTTGTTGCCAGAGTTGCCCACTCGCTGAGCTCTCCAAGCGCTCTCATGTCACATCTGGCTGTCCCTCCCCTCGAGCACAGGGAACTCCCCTTTGTGAGAGGGCCAGGAGGAGACTTGTGCGAAGTGGGCTGTGTCCTCTGAGACCCTCCCCACCACCACCACCATTTTAATCGAATTATTCCGTGCAGTCGATGCACCAGAGGATTGTTATTGGGAGAACAACAGCTTGTTTCCCTGCGAGAGAGCAGGGGGCTGCACAGAGAGCAGAGCTGCCTTTTGTTATGGCAACGGAAGTGTTGGGGATGATGTAAAGGAAACTCCTATCAGCTCTGGGTCACATCACTACAGCTTAATTTGCGAAATCCACTCATTCATTTGTCGTGCAGAGCTCACAGGGAACACAGTTAAACATGTTATTACCCAGGAATTTGGGGAGGTTGAGGGAAAGGCGGGCGGAGGGTTATTTTCATGGTTGCAGTTGTGTTGTCTTAACCTGGAGCAGATGTGCTCGTGGGGTTGGGAAATGGAATCAGCCCCTTCTCCTGAGCCCTGGTTGTGTTCAGTGTGTGATTCCTGGGGCCAGGCCTGGGCTGGGCCTCACCTTTGGCAAAGGAGCTGCTAGGAAGGAACCAGGCTGCAAGAAGGCACCGCCTGGCAGGACACAATCCCTGAATGTCCTGAGCTGGAAGGGACCCACAGGGATCAAATCCAACCGCTGGCCCTGCCCAGACACCCCAACAATCCCACCCTGAGCATCCCTGAGAGCTCCTGGAGCTCTGGCAGCCTCGTGGGGAAGAACCATTCCCTGGGGAGCCTGGGCAGTGCCCCAGCACCCTCAGGGGGAAGAACCTTTCCCTGAGATCCATGCCAAGCGCTGACACAGCTCCAGCCCTTCCAATGTTTGCTTTTGCAACCTCTCTGTGGTGGAGCAACTGTGCCACCCCCTGGACTCCCTGCTCCCCTCCAGCCACGGGCCTTGGCTCCAGGAAAGGCTTTGGCAGCTTCAATTTTTCAATTGCATTTTTCTACCATTTAAAATCCAATTTCAGGTACAAGACAGTGAAATGTGGGGGTTGTCACAAAGTTTAAATTAGTTGAAAAGAAATGTAAAACAGTGAGAGCTGCAGACTTTTAAAATCAATATTTTATTTTACTTGAATGTGCAAATAAATATAAAAAAAACTACATTCAAGGAGCTGGCAAAGCAATTACAAGCCCAAAAGCAAAGATCCTTCAAACAAATGGAAGAACAAACTCTTGACTCAAGGTCGTGCAGATACACAGCTGAAACCCTCAGACATGAACAAGCCCCTCTCAAACCTGCCTGATATTCCCTTCACATCCCTTGCTACTCTCAGCTTTGAGACAATAGCACTGTAAAGGGCAAAAGCTTTGCTTAATCAGTTCAGATTATAAATTAAGGTTTACAAAATAAGGATGCTTAAAAATACCTGAAGTACACTTAGAATGAGTTGATGGAACAGGACGGTGCCCAGGGGTGTTGCCCACCTTGGTACACCTGGAATCAAATGCATTTTAAGCCACAAGTTGCCACCTATTTTCTAGTAAACAGTTTTCTGTATCATAAAACCATAAAATTTGGCACAATTGTCATCTCCACTGGGAGACAGCAGAGAGGTGAGCAGGATTGAGGTGTGTTTTGGTGAGCTGGCTGGAAGGGAAGGGGGGGACACTGTGCTTTGCACTGGGCTTGTCCCCCTGCTCCCCTCAGCCCTCTTGGTTGTGGTCTCTTATCACTCCCTGCAATGAGGGCACGGGAAGAACCTTCAGATCATTTCAGGAACCAAAGTTTAGCAGAGACAGAGACAAGGAGAACAGGGGTTCTTGATGAAAAGTCTCTGCTGGCAGTGGTTGTGCAAGCGGCCACGAATGCCAGAGAGTGGCCTCCCTCCTTCCCTCCCACAGATTATTTTGCAAAAAAGACAAAGACTCAGGACAGTTTCCTATTAAACGTACCCCAAAGGCCAATTTTTCTACTGTCAAGCGAGACAATTGCAAAACCAAATGTCGTACAGTGGAAATAACCCAGGACAAGTCCTACAGGCTGCTCCTTAGGTCTGGCAGAAATCATAACCTAAAAATCAAAGCCACAGAAAGTTTCGGGGTAGGGGGGTTATTGCCCCAAAAGCCAGGGAAAAGTTGGAAGCAAAGCTGAAAGGAGGCTGGGTATGCCTCAAAATGTTATGTTTGTAATACACTCCACAGACAGCGTGCTTGCCCTTGGCCCCTGGAAAACAGGAGTGAAGTCACAGTGGGGCTGCAGGACAGACACGAGTAAATTTCCTTGATTTCTCACTAGATTAAGTGTGATGTAGTGTTCTGCATGGATCAGGGCAGGTTGTGTTAGGTTTCATGGCAAAAAAAAGCTTTGACAGGAATACAGATGCTTCGGTGGAAAAGTTCTTCTAGGATGGTTGTGGCCGGATCTCACTCTGCTCCTCGCAGATTTCCGAGTGCTCCTGCAAACCCAGCGCCTGTGCTGACCCAGCAGAAACAGGAGAGTCCAAGGGCCAGAGCTCAGCTCCCAGCTGTGCTCCGGGAGCTCCATCTGCCGATGTCAGCGATGTGCTGCAGCCCCGCGGAGCGCCGGGGGCCGGGCACGCACAGGGAACCGCCGGGAAACGCCCAGCTCCGGAGCTGCCCACACATGCAAAACACAAACCCAAACACCAGGCCAGACCTCGCAATGGACACTCCTCCCCATGGATATTCCAGAAGGCAGAGTCTGCAGCAGGTCCTCAGCTCCCAAAGCAACACCGGCAGCTGGGGGAGCCTCAGACTGGGCATTGCTCCCGTCCCAGCACCACAGCTCAGAGTTCCTCCCCTCAGCTCATGCTCCAGAACACTTGGTTGATGAGGGAGAGTCAGAGCCTTGAGTGCTGGCCAGCCCCGTGTCAGTTTTGGCATTTTTCTCACCAGAGCACCAGGAACAAGAGTCATTTGTTGCCTTGTTGGATCACAGGGATAACGAAGCCCCCCTGTGCCGGGGGCTCTTGGCCCCTCTGGCGCTCCCAGGGTACAGTGAAGAGTTCTGCAGGCTCCAAGACGGCACAGAGTCAGGAAATTAGGGAATATTAAACCCTTTGAAGTGGAAGCAGCTGCCAGCATCTGCTCAAAAACCAGCCCAGCTCCACCTCTCCAACAAAGCCACCAGTGGTAGTTCACCCCCTCACTGAGCTGGTCAGCAGTGGCCTAAAGCCAGGAAACTACTAAAGAGTGTGTGGCAATGCCAAGCCCCCCTCCCATAAAAGCTTTCAAAAGTCTCTTCATGATGGCTGGAGGATTACACTGCAAGGAGACAAGTCTATGCCATATGGAAAATACATGATAACCCAAAGTAAAATGCTGTTTGGATAAATATCATTAATACATACATTGCATTCCCACCACTATTCTCATAGTAAATGTGCTTCACCAGCAACGCTCTGCCTTGCCTGGTGCTCAGGGTGAAGCGGGACGGCGGCTGTACTGGACTCTGTATCTGTTCACTGGCACCCCGTGGACATTCACTGTCTCACAAGTGGTTTTGCAGGGCACCATCTCCTCATCCTCATCCCCCATCAGCCAGTCTTGAACCACATCCACGGCCTCCATGGACACGTTCTCCTCCAGCCACCGGTTGTGCCACTCCTCGAACTGCTGGTGGTGCTTCAGCAGCACCATGGGCTGGACCTGGGAGCAGGGCAATAAAGATCACTGAGAGGTTCCTGGGGGAAAAGCCAAAGCCCTCAGCTCTGTCTGAGATGTGCAATGCTTTGGGCACAACACAAACAGGGAAACAGGAAACCGCAGACCTGCGTTTAACCATCTCTATTTCCTAATGTTTGCCACTCCCACTTAAAATTTGCATGTAAAGACAAGACTGCTAAACTAATCCAAAGCACAGAGCTCTCCTCCATGCTACACCCAACGCAGAGTAGTAACTCTTGGGTGTAGCTTGCAGGAATTCAGCCACAAGAATTACTGGTCCCCGCTCAAAACATCCTGCATTTTAGCTCCTACCCCCAACCTCGGCCGCTGCCTGGGCTGCAGAGGGAGCAAAGGGGAGATGTACCTGCTTGGCTCTGCAGAGAGCTCCCCTCCTGTACATGTAATCCTCGGAGTTCATGATGAACATCATCTTGTGGGTGTTGAGCTTGAAGCGACAGTCGACGTTGCAGGCGCTCTCCACCCCGATCAGCCGCTTCCAGGAGCTCTTGACCTCGCTGCGCAGGGCCCTCACCTGCTTGCACTGCCACTTGCGAAACTTCTTCAGGTTTCTGGAGCAAAACAAGGATGACAAAGTATGTGTCACACCTGGTGAACTGCTCTCCTCAGCTGACAGGGCTCACAGCACAAGTATGGAACTTGTACTTGCACGTTTCATTTTTCAGGCTCTCTCTGGGATCTTCGTCTGTAAGCTCTGACAAATATTTAGTGAAATGGGAACAAAGTAGACCCAGAATCCCACCCAGAATCCATCCTGCTCCATTCCTAACACAGTTCCATGAACAAACCTCAGTGCAGTGGTGATAAATTTCTCCTTCAGCATCCCTGTGCAGCTCACTGGCCTGGAGCAGTCCCTCAAAGGCGAGTGCATTTCCCCAGGGCTGGCACATCACCCAAACCCACTGGCACCCGGGCAGGGAGGAGGCAGCAGCAGCTGCTGCAGGTGTGGCTCAGGGCAGGGAGCAGCTCACCTTTGCAGAAAGACCGGTTTCAGGAGGAAGCCATCATTCTGGTTATTAGGAGCTCCTTCCACCCCAACATACTGCTCCATGTAGTTTGCCAGGTGCTACACAAGGGAGAGCAGATCCAGTGAGATTCCACTTCATCAGGACAAACATCACTGCAAAGAACCTGCTTAGTTCCAAGCTGTTTATTCTGAGGCTGATTTATGCTGAAACTCTTTTGCTAATACACCACTTCTGTTAATGGCCACAGCTCCACATGTCATCTGCCCACCTCCCAGGCAGACTTGTTCTCCTGGCTAAGTCTCACATTTTGGAACAAGAAAGCAGGGAAAGCATTCTTAGACATCTGCTTTGTGGTACACAGACTCATGGTCACTGTGGTATTACCTGGACCTCCACAGGATCTTCTGTCTGGGTTTCTTCTGTATCCAGCAGCTCAATGGTCATGATCACCTGTCCTTTCCTCTGGAGAAACATGACCTGTGATAAAGTTACAGAAAATATTTGCCACAGGGGTTCACAATAAAATGCTGCACATTCACAAGTCATTTGGACAACAAATAGAAGCTACGAGAGAAGCAGCAGAGCTTCTCAGTGAACCACAATGTCCTCTCACTGTCTGTGCTCTGATTTTGGTACCTTCTCTCCATACTGCTCACTCTCTCACCTTTGAGCTTCCAAACCTACTTCTTCCAGGTCAAGTGCCACCTGGCAGATTGTCTGAAGTTTTCAAGTGATTTTGTGAAGTTACCTGACAGCAAGGTCTTACCTTGAAGCAGTTCTCATCTGCCATGCACCGTTCAGCCTTCCACTGGTAGCTGGTCTCCTTTGCTGCCCGGACACAGCGGGATGACAAATTACCCCCAGCAGCTCCTCGCTTCCTCTCGTTCAGGTAGAGCTCAACCACCTTCAAGCAGATGTCATCGCTCACTAGATGGTGAAGCTTCCATTAAAAAAGGGGGAATTCAGTCAGCAAGCCTGGGCCAGTTAACTCTAACGTGTCATGAAAGGAGTGTAAAACTCAGCACGGCATCACACTCAGCTGAAGCAGCAAACTCCAGAGACTTCCCGTATTTCACTCTCTTTTTCATGACTTTACAATAAAAGGAACAGAGGAGAGTGAGGGGCTGATGTGCCTTAACTAGAAAACTACAGCTGGAAGGCAGATTTGGGTAAGAAGGACTGGACTTTTTTTGTGTTGCCTTAGATGTATTTTAGGTATGGCAGAATTTTGAAAAGACTGGAACTAAACAAACGTTGGGAAAGGCCAGAAAGAGTAAATCCCCTAAGGTGCTTCCTGTATGGAAGCTGAATTCTCTCACTAAACTTCTTCTGGGGCGTTTCCCTGTCAGATGTAACTTTTGTTTGAATTTGCTCCAAGCTCAGTGCCCCGATGCTCTGCAGAGCACTGGCAGAAGCCTGGTTGTGTGTGAGGGGGGATGTGCAGCCCCAGCCCAGCCCAGCCCAGCCCAGCCCTCACCTGGCGCACGATGTTCTGCACCAGCTTGTCCATGGTGAAGCCGATGTAGGCGTGGATGGTGAACATCTCCCGCAGGGTGTCCTCGTACTGCGTGGGGTCGATGTTCCCGTCCAGCAGGCTCCTCACCATGTCCAGGAAGGCTGGGTAGTACTCCTCCAGCTCCACTTCACCTGGTGTGGGGAAAGGGCACATTTAACATGCAGAAAAAGCAGAAGAAAGTCAGGCAGTGCAAGAGGGAACGCTGCTCAAGAACCATGAAACTCCAGTGTAGAGAGTGACATTACAGACAGGCAGTTCCCTGCCAGGTGCCCTGACAGGCTGGGACAGTTTCCCTCATGCACCTCCAGGACTGCCCTGGGCAATAACTATTCCTTTGTGGGGCTGTTTACATCGTAAATCAAAGTAACGGATTCCTACAGCACCTGAGAACACCTGGGCACAGTGGGCTGGCAGGAAGTCTCTGCGAAGCAGCCCATGACACACTGACTGCCCTGCTGAAGGAGCTGTGTTCACAACCCACAAATAGAGCAGAGGATTGCACCTCCACACCCCTCACAGAGCTGCCTGCTGGTCCCAGTGACTCAGACATACATAATGGAGCACTGGCAACCAGGGCATTAAGAGTGGACTTAACCCTGCATTACTCTTACTTGGTTGCTTCAGTCTTAGCTCCATGGCTGGATCATTAGTTTTTTCTTTCCTCCCTTCACAGAGGAGTTTCTCTCTCTCTTTCTCAGTCCGATATTCCAGAAGCTGCTTCTGGGCCTGGCGATAAATTTTTAGGAGCCTGGAGCACAGAGTCTGGTGAAGGCGCAGGAAGAAATACCAATTATTATTGACAAAGAAGAGGCTGTAAACATCATCCAGGGTGTTGTGGGGCTCAGCAGCTGTAACATCACAGAAGGTTGCTTTGGTCTCCAAAGGACTGCTTGGAGGCCCAGGCACGTGTTTTTTCCGCAGTTCTGGAGTATCCAGGTTCTGCCCCTGGTGGTTTTCTCTGTCCTCATCTGTTGATTCCTCAGAAATGTTGTGCTCTGGTGGCTGAGAGAAGAACAGCTCGGGTATGAAGTGATGCACAATCTGCCTGATGGTTGCCTGATCCTCCTTTTGGATGGTGGGCTGCCTCTTCACGTAATAGCTGATAAGAGATGCTGCATCTTCCAAAATCTGCTTGTCTTCATAGATGAAGATAAGATGTGGCTCATTCGTGGATGAACTCCTCCCCTCTGAATGCTGCTCCTGATGCTGTAATCAAGAGACAAACAGATAAAGATCCTTCCAATCCATGCTCAAAAGTCATTCCTGCCAGGAGAAATAAGCCAGTATTAACAATGTGCTTGGGACAGCTGTTTTTGACCAAGAAATGTCTCGATTTCCCACCACTTCCACAGGGTCCCAGGTGCTGTGGACACATCCAGCTCACACTGCCAAGGGAGGGCATGGAGGAGGGGCCATTCCCTGTCATACACACCTCGTCATAGACACTCTCAATTTCATTCAGCAAGCTCTTGGAGCGCAGAGCTTTGGTGTCATTCTGCTTGAAGTTGACAGCTTGGTGGTCCAGGGATTTCAAATAGGCCTTCTCATACTGCTCCCTCCAAATCTTGTTGAAGCCCTGCTGGGCCTCCCTCCATTCCTCCTCTTTTGCTTTCAATCTGCATAAATAAATAGTCCAGTTCAGAGAGACAGGCACAGAAACACACCCAAAACATTTTAATGTAGCCAACTGTGGTGCAGAAAGAAGTTTTCAGTGGAAAACTGGGATTTATTCCTGGAAGCAATAAATAAATTTGAAAAAGCAGCACCAGTGATGATGAATTATCATTTGAAACAACACCTACAGAAAAAGTTCACAGAATCACAGAATCATTCAGGTTGGAAAAAACCTCTGAGATCATCGAGTCCAACCTTTGACCAACCACTGCCTTGTCAACCAGATCAGAGAACCAAGTGCCACATCCAGTTGGTTTTTGAACACCTCCAGGGATGGTGACTCCACCACCTCCCTGGGCAGCCCCTCCCAGCGTTTAACAACCCTTTCTGTGAAGAAATTCCCCCTGATGTCCAACCAGAACTTCCGGCAGCGCAGCCTGAGGCCATGTCCTCTCGTCCTGTTGTTTAAAAATGCTTTAAAAATCCTTTTTCAGTTTCTTAAAGAACACAGCACAATGGGAATTACCTCTTGAGAACCACAGGAACAGCAGTAACTGGGTTTTTCTTAAGGCTCTCGATGATCTCTGGTGCTTTGTCACCGTAGATGCGATAGATGGCCCGGCGCTGGATCACCTCCGAGGTTCCCCCCAGACAATCATCCAGGCGAAACTTCTCCTGATCCTCCTGGCTCAGGCGGGACAGCTTTTTCTGCACACTCTCCAGAACACGGATTGTGGCTAAATTGGTCTCCAGGACAACATCCAGCTGTTGAGAGTTCCCAGAAAACACAGTGTCAGAACAGGCAGAGCAGGAACACAGAGAGCAGCAGCAGCCCAGGTTTGTGGAAGGTGTTCCAGCCCCATGGAGTGGAGTCAGGAAGCAGAAGGAAGGTTTTCACTGGAGAACAGACCTCTGCCAGTTCTCCCAAAAGTCATATGCAATTTAGAACTGGACCTATGCGTAGGAAGAACTATTAGACTCCAAGCACAACACACCAAACTCCATCTCAAACCAACAAACACCAACAGAGCTTTCAGGAACTGGCCACGAATTAACTCAGCAAAATGCAGAGGTTTTGCTTTCTGAGGGAGCAGAAAGGGAAAGCAGAGGTACCTCAAAGCGCTCATCCTCACAGCGGTGCAGCTGCTCCTCATATGGAGTCTTCTTGGAGCTGACAAAGGTGGAGTCTTCAGACCAGGATGGAAACGAAACCCAGGTATCATTTAACACCTGCAACAATGCAGAGACATGACATTGAGCAGGGCCTTGTGAGCCCAGAGCTGTTCTCAGGGGGTTTTCTCTCTTGTACTTTTGCACAGTTCCTTCCTGAGGTTCTGTAGGACATTCCAGCCCTAATTCCCAGGTCACTGCTCCCCAGATTTGAGGTCTGTGTGGAACTGCCAGGGGCCTGCTCAGAAAATTCAAAAACACCTTCACTATCACCTCACACACAGAGATCACTCTGCAATGATCAGCAGCTGTAAATAAAGGAGACAGAGTTCCCCACAACAGTGGGAGTGGTGCCTCAGGCACTGCTTCACAGGGCTCTTCCAGAGAAAAATTGTTGCCAAAGGTCATACTGGCCCACTGCTAAAAAATTAATTCCAGGGTATTTAATATTCTTTTCTGTCTATAGGAATAAATTTCTGTCTGCACACAGACTCAAAAGGTATTAAAGATGCAATTTGAGATGGGTTTAGATACAATTAGCGAAATGTGGATATTATTTCAATAAATTGGCTGAACAACTAAACTGAATCAGCACTGAAGAGGGGATTCCACATGCAGCAGCTGTGGCACGAATGAGCTCACTCCAATTTTTATGTGTGTTCAGGGTTTGAACAGCCTGACCCCAGAGTACCTCCTTGCAAATGGCTGTTCTCCCACTGCACTTTGGCTGCTGGTAGGTTTTTGGGAGAGCTCGGTAACTGGATCCGATGCGTTTGCAGGAAGCGTAATCAATCTCCCGGCTCATTCCATCCCCGGAGCGGTCGCTCAGCGGAGAAGCAAAGGAAAGCTCTTTCACACCAAGGAAGGACTTGAACTGTGCAAAGAGTTCTGGGAATTTCCTTCAAAAACACAAGTATTTTGTTATTTCACTCTGACAGTTTTAAGGGGGTTAATGCGTGTCATGAAAGGGAGGCAGAAATATCTAAACAAACTCAGCATTGCAGGGAGAAATCTTTCACCAACATCTCACCTCTGTTATTGTTCTCTCTGAATTGCTTTAGGGTTTGGGTTTTTTTTTTTATTTAAGGTAGGAAAATTATTTCCCTTCACTACACAAACACTCTCCTTAAGTGCCTGAGGAGAAACTGATCCTTGCCATTTGACTCTCCCTCTTCTGCTGCAAGCCAAACCGCTCAGGAGGCTCACAGCAGAGCTGGAACTATTTATCCTTCTCACAGCCCTGTTCTCAGATTTCATGTTTATACCTTTATTACACTTTGAAATATTAAACAGGGAGTGTGAACAGACAGAGGAAAATGTTTCCTCACAATACTTGTTAAGAGCTGTAAAGATAAATTTAAAGGTTCAGATTTTGGCTGATTCTCTTCTTGGATTAGCCTTCAACTTCTTGTGTTCTTTAAGTTAAATGCAAAACTTTGTTAACAAAGTTCACAATGTGTCCAAAAAATAACAGAGTAGTACCTACAAAGTTCCCCAGGGCAAAGAGGTAAGTTAGTAACTTACCCTAAAAAGGGTGTAACAAGTTGGAGCAACTCAGAGCCGGAGACCAACTCCTGGTTGAAGAGAGCAATGCAACGGAGAAAATTTTCGTAGACCTCCTGACTCTTGAGCACCCTGCGCACCTGCAGCAGTTTGGAGAGATGATCACATCACTTGAATGCCACTTGTATTTAGAAAATTATTCACTATCAGTCTATTCTTCCTAACCCACCTATTTTAACTTCTGTCAATCTTTCTCTAACCACTTGAAAAGTCAGGGAATGTCTTAAGTGCTGACACACAAATTGTACAGAAAGCCAACCAATTAACAACCACACAAAAGGCTAAAGGTAAGCCCAGAGAATGTGAGAAAAGGACAAAAACTGACCTTGTCAAAGAAGGAAAACTCTTGCAGTGTCCCATATTTCCCCACTGTTGCGACTGACAGATCTTTGGTACCGCGCAGCTTCATTTTCTTCTGTTAAAAGAACAAGCAGTTATATTTAAAATGTTGTGACTCAAATGCCATCAAATTCCTCTCTGTTGACACAGAACAGCTCCCTGCAAATGCTGAGACCCTGTACTTCCCCAGCAGTGATCTGGCATTGCTGTGTCACGTCCTCACAGCAATCTCTCTCAAATGTCTCCCAGCTAAGAAGAAACAACAAAAAAAGAGAATCACTTGAGATTCTGTAGGGAAGGAATAAATTGTTCCCTTCCAGGGCCAATACTTAGCACAGAAGGTTGTGATATTTAGTATCAAACATGTTACCACACACATTCAAGCATGCATTAAAAATTCCCTTTTTCTATAGCAATTAAAAGAACTAAAAATTTTGTTCTCATACACCTACATACATCAAAGACACTACTCATTCCACCCTTATCTCAGCAATTACTAAGTGCAAGTAATATCAGGTTATTCTAAGTTTTTACTTGCTGAAAGATACCTTGGCTGGGCCAGAAACGGGACGCAGCAGCAGCGGCCTGGATCGCTTCTTGCTGTGCTCCAGATTCTTCTCATGCTCGGTTTTCTGGACACTGTTCACTTCACATGGTCCATTTCCTGTGAACTGAAGTAAATAAATAATGATTTCAACATTCTCCTCTCAAATAAAGAATCGCAACAGGATGCAGAGCACATGGTTAAGTCACCTGTTCTGAGAAAATCCAAACAATGAAGAGGAGCAATGTTCATTACTGGCTGTATGATTTTCCATGTTTTGCATATTCTACATGCAGACAGAGCATTCAATATCCTGCCCTGCTCTCAGCACGTACCAAAGACCTTTTTGCCTCTGGGAGGAACTGTCCAAACTCAGAGAGCAGATCCTCCTGTCCCCGGAACAAGTTGGCCACTTCAGTGAACACTTCCTCCTCGGACATGCCCCGGAAGGGTCGGCCCTTGGTGTTCAGCTGTTCTTTCTGGAAAGATACACACAGATGTTCAACAGAGTAAGAAGGCACCTCACTCTGCCAGAAAATTCATCCTGAGCCAGAAACACCAATGCCACAAACTTGAAAGGACTCTAAGCCAGGCCCAGGTTCTTACAGGGCTTCCTTTCACAAACAGGATCACAGCAGACCTGGCTACAACCTCTTTACACCCTACAAAATTCCAAAATTTTCACATTTTTTGTCATTTCCTGTGAATATCTACGAGGCAGCTGTTGGATAAAGACCAGTCCTTGGGAACTCTAAGTCTGTTCAATTTGACAACCACGACTCCAACAGCTCCAGTGCCACCCCACCGCCTCTTCCACGGAAGACTTTTTACCTGGTAAGTGTGAAGAATTTCTAGAAAGGATCTGTAAATCTCTGGATGGTCAAGGAAACGTGTTTTGATCTTATTCACGTAACTGATGGCATTATTGAACTCCACAGAATCAGATTCCAAGGGAATTTGGGATTTATCCTCTTTGTAGGGAAGCTGCTGCCGAAACTCCTCGGAGCAGTCGCTGTGGTTGTGGGAGTTCTCCTGGGAGTAGTGCAAGACCAGCCCACTGCCAGGGAGTGCACTGGGAACAGGCTCTGGGGGCACCTGGGGGCACACAACACACGAGCTGCGTTGGAAAAGGATCAGGGACCAGCTCAAGAACAACTCAGCAGCAGTGCTGGCAAGGTCTCCAGCTAAAAAAATATTGTCAGGTGAAGAAGGAAGAAGAAGTATTTCAGTCACCGATCAATTTCCCTACCCGGTTTATTAACTCCACCAGTTAAAATATTCCCCAAAGTTCTCCCTGATGTAGGAACCACCTGATTTGTGGCTGTCACAGCCTTATTGGCCTCACCTGAGAGGCTGCACCAAACACCCCGCATTGCAGGTCCTGCCACCACTGGTTATTGCAGAGGGACTGCCAATTTTAAGGAGCAGATTAAACATAAGGCCCTTACAGATGTTAATTCCTAAGCAACAGAGAGATCTGAGGGAGATGAGATTTAAAAGGTACTTCCTGCTACTAACTGGAGTTAAACCACAAGTTTATCAGCAGAATTTAGTTTATGGCTCTATTTCAGCTCCACAACTACACAATAACAACAAAAAACAAGCAGAGGCAACACTCATCTGTATCCCAGCAGGTGTGTTCCACACCAACAGTATCTGATGGGGATTCCATGATCTTTAAAGACCTTTCCCAACCTAAACATTTCAATGACTGTTCTGTCTACTTTTGCCTGTTGCCTAAACAAGTTTCCTGGTTTATCAGTGGGAGACTGGAAGTGCAATTCTTCCAGGATCCCTCCTTGAAATTTGTCACCACCCACAACCCATACTGGGAACATGTTTAACAAGGTCAGGCCAATTACAATTTCAGTTTCCAAATCTGACTGAAACATTTGTCTTGAAGATGTGTTTTCATGCAGAATCATCATTCCTGGGTAAGTCAAACTACCTGACTTGAGAATAAATCGGGGGCTGGAACCAGAGGATCTTTAAGGTCCCTTTCAATCCAAAGCACTCTATGGTTCTTTGAATAAACAACTAAATTTATATTACCCCCATTATCACAGGCTTTGAAAACCATCTAAAAACCTCAGCAACGTGCACTGCACATAAATCTCCACAGCCTGAACTGTGCAGATGTGCCCAGTGACACATGGAACAGTTTATTCAGAGAATAAGAGCTCTGTGACCTACCTGACTATTCAAAGGTGACTGTATACTTAACTTCCCATTCTTTGGAATTTCTATCCTGTAGCCCAGAGGAAGAAATGCATTGAATCCTACAATGAGGTCGGGATGCTCATGGAAAAGCTGAGAAACACGTCGGATGACTCCAGGTGTGTCAATGCTAAAATTGAGAGGGGTTTGTTACTTGGATCCAAATCAGAAACAAAAGTTAAGCCCAAAAAACACCAAAGGGATGTGAAGTATCTGGTAAATTAGGGATGCAGTTCCTTAAAAAGAAATTAGCCTAATTAGAGGGAATGACCACTGCAGCCTTGCCCTGGGAATGTTATCCATGGAGAGGAGAGATGAGTGTGCAGGTTGGCAAAGGGGCAGGACAGCCACCACCTCCAGGGCTGGCAGGTCACAGGTTCTGCTCAGGCTGCTTCACTTATTTCCAAGATCTCAGAGTGGAAAGTAAAAGCAGATTTGCCTTCTGCTGTGGATTTCACCTCTGGAAAATGATGGGATGGGCAGAAGTAATCGGGGACAGAGCAGTGAGTGTGCAGGGGGGAACAGTGAAGGCTGGGGGGCTCTGCACAGGCACAGAGACCCACAAAGGCTGAGGCCTGAGGGAAAGGCTGGAGCTGTGTCAGGGCTTGGCATGGATCTCAGGGAAAGGTTCTTCCCCCCAAGGGTGCTGGGGCACTGCCCAGGCTCCCCAGGGAATGGTCCCAGCCCCGAGGCTGCCAGAGCTCCAGGAGTGTTTGGACAACGCTCTCAGGGATGCTCAGGGTGGGATTGTTGGGGTGTCTGGGCACGGACAGGGGCTGGAATTGATGATCCCTGAGGGTCCCTTCCAGCTCAGGATATTCTGGGATTCTGTGAAAGGCTGAGGAGCTCCCTGGAGCACCCTGGGGTGCAGGACCTGGGCTTTACCTCTGGCTCTTGAACTCCTTCATGATCTCCAGGAAGCCGTTGTAGGTGGCAGGGTCGCTGCCAAAGCGGATCTTCACCTGGTCCAGGTAAGAAAGCGCATCCTCCACCTGTAAGGAGGGAACACGATGAGGCCCAGGCGGGGGGAACAGGCCCTGGAGCCCCCACGGCTCCAGAACTGGGGCGAGGGCACCTCAAGGCACGGTAGGGGGTGGGAACCGGTCCCAGGGGAGCCCCACAGCACCGGGGAAGGGCAGTCGGTACCAGGTGAGGGGGCCGGGGAGGGCAGGCCCCGGTGGGCTTCCCGTGCTGGGGGGTGTCAAGGCACGGAGAGGGGCACGGAGGTACCGGGGAGCCGGGAACAGGTCACTGGGGAGGATGACCGCGGTATTAGAGAAGAACAGCAGGGCCGGGCAAGGGAGGATGGCTCAGGAGAGGTGGGAACAGGTCCGGGGAGCCCTCACGGTACCGGGGGAAGAGGACGCGGCCCCAGGGGACCCCACGGAACCACCGGAGGAGGGCGGGGGAGCTCCCGGCGCGAGGGAGACAAGCCCCTGGGACACCCCCCGATACCGGAGGGTGAGGGACGAGCCCTGGGGGGCAAGTTCGGCACCGCGGACGGGACCCGGCAGGTCACGGCGGGGGCGGGCGGGGCCATCCCGGGGGGGCG
>WEKY01042773.1:33373-58948 GCA_013390045.1 Picathartes gymnocephalus | reverse complement strand
CCCGGCGGCGCGCGCGGCCGGTGCGTCAGCGCGCACGGGCAGGGCCACGCCCCCGCGGCAGGGCCCGCCCCCTCCGCTCTCCTACCCTCTAATTGGCCACGCCCCCGATAGGCCACGCCTCCGTAGCGCCCACCCGTATAACCACGCCCGTGGTCCGTCAGGCCACGCCCCCTGGTGTGACAAACCACGCCCCCCGGCGCCGTTTCCGGCCGTTCGAGCGCCCTGGCGGGAGCGGCGCCTCAGGGAGCGCGTCAGGGAGCACCGGGGCCGCTGAGGGGGAACAGCGCCTGCGGGAGCCGAGCTGGAGCAGCCTGAGGGGGCTGCGGGATCCCAGGGAGTCTGGAGGAGCCGATGGCTGAGAACTGGAACTGCCGGGGCTGGAGGAACCGCGTCTGGTGCTGCGGGGCTGAGGAAGCCGGGGGGTGTTGGAGGGATTCAGACGGGGCTGGAGGAGCCCAGAGGTGGCTAGGGAAGCCCAGGAGGGCTGATGGGGCCCGAGGGGGGCTGGAGGAGCCCCAGGGGACTGAAAGAGAATGGACGTGTGGAGGAGCCGGGGTTGGAAGAGCCATGCGGGGCTGGGGGACACCTGCGAAAGCGGCTGGGGGAGCCCTTCACTGGTGTGCACTAAGTTCAAGAGTTGCCCTGGGGTAGCAGGATAAATGTGGGCTTAAAATATGCCACTCTCCCCGGCGGTCCCTGTTCACCAGGCAGTTTGAACTCAGTAAAACCCAGTTACGTGAAGAGCAAGGAGAGGGGGGAAAAATAAGCCATGCTCCTTGTTTATCCTTAAAGCATTACCGATGATTTGCGTAATAGAAACATGCAGAAGTCTTTCTTGCTTTGCCTTTAAACTTGCTGCTGGTGTTTGAAGCCAGAATATTTTGCTCTATGTTGTGCTGGAATATTCCAGCTGTTTGCAGCTTCCAGGCAGGATGCTCACACACTGCCTCTGGATTTGCTATTCCATCTCCTGCTCTGACACTTGCACAAACTGCTGCCCTGTGACCTGTTTCCCTTCTGACAACATGAAGGATGCCACAGGCCTGTCTAATACAGGAAGGATTAAATTAATACAGACTTTCTCTTTCACAGTTACTCACCACTTGCAACATCCCAGACTATGATGGATTAATGCAGTGTACACATATTCGGAGAAGCAGGCACAGCAAATGCCTTTCAGGAGAGATGTGGGCTGAAAATGGATGGTTGGCATTAGATTGTTGTGCTGGTAAATGCAGTTGAAGTGGAGATGTTTTAGAGTATTCGGTGGTTATTCAGTGCTTAAGAATAGAACTAATAAATAAAGATTTTTACAGGAGTGATGCTGGAAGGGTGGTGGGAGCCAAATACAGCTGCTAGGTTGTGAAACACTTATAGCTGTGCAGGAAAGAGAGCCTGGTAGGACACAGTAAAGCCCTTTATTCCACCTCTGGAAAGGAGAGATTCAGTTCCTCCCTCAGACACAGTCACAAGCAGCAGCCTGGGGCTGAGCACTGCAGAAAACATCCACACCTCTGTCACCTCTCCAGAGATCTGGAAGATGAGTTCTGCTGTCCCCAGCTGCCGAGCATTGACCTAAGAAAGAGGTGGCAGAGGAGACAGGAATAGCGAGGCCAGAGGTGGCTTTTCTGTCCTCAGCCTTCAAGGTTGTGGCTGCAATGTTGTGGTTCTTTCAGACCTTTTATCTAAAGGTACCTTTGTACCTGAGGAAGAACAGACAATCCTGTTCCACTCATCCACATGAAGGTGAAGTGAGGACTATTCTTTGAGATGTGTATCCTGGATAATAAACCTGGCTCTGCTAGAAACCTAATTCCAGATCTGCAGACTGTGGTCCATGGCAGTAGAAACAGTACAGGTTCCTTTTCCAAACACTTCCACACACCTCACCTCAGCTATGAAATAACAGAGGGGCTCACAAAATGAGGGATTCTCAGTGCTTTTGGGATTTAGGAAAATGCTGGTGGCTGGGAGATGTCTGTGTGCCTAAAGCTCCGGGACTACCAAGCTCTCACAGCTCTTTTCAGGCACAAATGGCTTTCCAGCATCAAAAAGTGGAAAAGGCTCAGCAGAGTGCCCAGGAAGGGTGTGCAGCATCTCAAAAGCTTCCATATTCCAGACTATCATGGAGCCATCCCAGGAAGCTGCCACCAGCAGCTGCAATCAGGATCAAGTGCCATTGCTGTGACAGTGGCTGTGACACACAGACAGGAGGGAGAGGCTGCTTTTGCTGCCACAGACAGAAAAGGGACATTTTTGAGCTTGTTTATGTGCTGTGCTTCCCCAGCTGGAACCCCCGGTCCTGTCTGCACCCCGTGGTATGTGCCAGGAGCAAGATTAGGTTCCTGCAGACATATCTAGGTCAGTGTGTGCTTTTGTTGTCCTGACAACAAAATGACCCACTTTCCCCTCATTTGTGGAAACAGTTGCCAATGGGGCCGGGGCATGGCCGAGCACAAAAGCACAGGACCTTCCTCCTGCCTTTGTCTCCAAGCTGGGTTCCTACAGAAATAGAGGTTTTCTCCTCCTCCCTCTGTTTATTGTGTTTCTTGCCACTCGTTCCTAACAGATGGATAATTAGAAATATTGTTGGGCTCTAGCTGCCCCAGGAATGATCCTACCTTGGAGGAATCCAGTGGTGATTGTGTGTAGGGCCCCATCTGGAGAAATCCAGAGTGGGATGAGGATGGGATAGGGACAGACCCTGCAGCAGCTTGGGCTCTGCTGACACAGCTGCCCCATGAGCTCTGGGTAGGAAAGGATGAGGGGAAGAAGCCTGGCCAACACTTCTGTGTGGATTATCCCCATCCCTGAGAGGGCAGAGGCAGAAAAACCTTTTAGAACATGGCTCTGGTCAGCTTGTGAAAGCAACCATAGCTGTACTTCTGTGATGTGCAATGGGAAATAAGCTGAGCTGGCCTTATCTGCTAATACAGGGAAAACCAGTGGAAAACCTGGGAAATGTAATGGTGTGGATTTTTCCCTGAGAAAGGAGTGGGTGTTCTGAGGAGACAACAGGAGCAGCACTCTGTGCCCCGTCCTCTAGTTTACTTTAAAGCTGCGAGGGAATCCAGATGACTGACAATGTGTGAATCTTTTTACAGATCCCAGAACAGACAAATTGGTCACTGGTTTTAATTCTTCATAAAAGTACTTTTAATTGGAAAGGAAAAATCCAGTTCTTTTCCCTGGCAAACCCTTATGTCCCACTGTGTCCCTGAGCTGGGTGTTACCTTCAGGGCTGTTTGGACAGAGGACTGCAGGTTCAGCACACATGGCAAAGTCATCAGCAACACTCTCTGTTCCAGAGGCAGTTATTTTACAGCAGATCCAGTTCATATTCCCTGCAGGGAGAAATGCTATTTGAGCAGAGAACATCAGCCCTGAGAATGCACCATTCTTCTGAAAAGACTGAGGTAAAAAAATGCTGTTTTGGGGAAGGAAGGGATGAAAGTATGAACAGCCACTTGCAGAGGAACTAGGACTGCTTTGCTGGGGATGTGGAGGGCTCCCATTGTCACAGTTCCTTCTGTAACCTTTTAAACACTCTAAGATTTGGAGGTTTTTCTAAATTTGGTAGATATTTTAATATGTTTTCTTCCTGACATTTGGAGCATCTAGATCATTTCTTTCAGCTGCTAAAGGAGGGTGGTGATAATTCTGGGATAACAGTTTGTAGAGTTAGCTTCTTTCCTTTCTCCAAGCTTCCTTCTCACAGCCCAGCAGGAAGGGTGTGGTCCTTACCTGTGGCTGTAGGCACGAGCAAAGCAAACCTCTGCATTCCCCTTCTCCTCACCCAGCTCCTCAGTTCCTCCAGCATGAAGTAAATGAAGTGACAATTCACTCAGCTTCCTCAGGTCTGGGATAGAGTCAGAGAACCAGAGTGGCTGAGGGGCAACCTGGGAGCAACCAGAGCAGTGGGTTTTGATGCCTTATCCATTTGACCTGGAATAGAGGCCAGACAAAATGAGAGGAATAAAGTAGGGATTTATGGCAAGGCCTTCAAAGGCCATACCCTGGCTACACAAGAGCCCAGCTGCAGCCCTGCCAGGATGGGCCTCAAGATGGACCCAAAAAGGGGCTTTGGTCACAGGGTTTCACACTTTTATAAGTTAGGGTCCATTTGCATATTTGAGGTTAACTGTCCAATTAATAACTCCGCATTATGAAGTTCCATTCTCCTTTCTTGCCCTCCTCTTTTTACATTTTTTATGCTTTTGGGCCTGAGGTTTGGAAGGCTTGTCCTTGAATTTTGAGCTGGAGAGAATTGTTGTGTCTAACTACCCTGTAAAGAGAACTTAGTAACAAGCTAAAGCAGTACAGGAAATGAAAAAACTTAAAACTTAAGGCATCAGTTTGAGTTGTGGTGTGTGGATTGATCTGTTTGTTTTCACAACCTCGGTGCCAGACACCCAGCTCCTGGTATGGAGACAGCACTTCCAGGCCTTCCATTGTTTTCCTGTTAGCAGGAAATGTTTTTCCTGACTAAATTTCTCTTGCTGCAATCAAGGCAGGCTGCCTTTCTGCAGAGGAATAATAAATGACTTCCTTGCTGCAGTAGCATTTTACGTGTGTGAAGAGTGAATTACAGAGTCTGTAAAACTTCTTTAGTTTTTCTTGGTTGTGGATGCTGATTTAAAATATATATGTCTATCTTGATCACTGGAAGCACTGAATAGAGTTAGTTACTATTATTTCCATTGTCTTTTGATTTCAGACCCTGTCCAATAGCCTGGAGAACACAGAGCTCTGGTCCAGAGCTTACAGGTATGGAAATACCAGCTGGTATTCCCTACCTTTCTGTCAGCACTCAAGGACCTGCTAATGTGTGGCAACATAAGAGATTTCTTCATTCCCCAGCTCCAGGTTCCCTTGGAGAAACCTGCCATCCCCTTGGAGAAAATGCCCGTTGATTTGGTCTTGTTTTCATAGATAATGATGCTGTACCACTTCAACAAATTGCCTGGGAAGGAGTTTCATGTCTGACAGCCCATTTCTACAAGGAAAGTGGAATATAGGAAAGGAAATTATTTATCCCCCTCCTGGCTGTTCACACTGACAACAACAGAGGGAGGGTGAGGGGTTTTCTGGCTGTCCTGAACAAGTCACCAAACATCCTGTTAGCTCATGGCAGTCCCAGCTGAGAGCTTACACCCTGGATAAGCCATGGAGATCGTTTCCTTCTCCAAGTAATCCCAGAACATGTCCTTCAAGGCTCTGGTTTAGGCTGCCAGGCATGAGGGGAATGTTACCCTTGCTAAATATACGTAAGAACACATTCCCAGCCTTAAAGAACTAAGAGCTTTGACTGTGTTTAGACAGATTGCCTGTGAACAGCAGGAAATACAGGCTGTTCCACCAGATCCAGCTGCACTCACTGTGAGGGAGCAAAACAGCCAAGCACGTGAGCCACGAGGACAGTGCTGTGGGACTTCTCCAGTCTCCCACATGGAGGGTCCACAGTGTCCTGGCTGTGCCAGCAACTCCCAGCTCTGAAGGGGAGCTGTCAGATGCCCATTTCTGACCTCCTGGAAGAGCAGGGCTTGTCCCCCATGAGGGAAGCTCTGATGGAAGTAGGAGCTCCATCACACGAATTTTGATGGCCTTTGGACAGGTCAGACAGGAGAGAAGTGATTTACCTTAAACATTGGGCCTGTGCCTCTGGATACACCTCTGGATACAGCTCTCTCCACAGCTGGGTCTGCATGGAAGGATTGGGGCTTATCTGTTGTGTGTGATGCCAAGGGCAACTCCAGCAGCTCCAGCAGCTCCTCACCGGACAAGGGTCCTACTTCAAAGTGTGCCCCAGGCTCAGCCACACACACAAACCCTGGACAGGAATAAATTCCTGACTCACTGACACTAAAAGGGCAGTGTTAGGGGGATTTATTTATCCCAAGGATTTGGGTAACACAGAGAGAGCTCGGATGGGGGCTGGGTGCTCCCTGTGCACCTGGGATCATCGGGGAGGCTCAGAAAACTTGGTAATTATAGCATCCTTGTGGCTTCTCTGCTGGGTGGAGACAGAGCCCAGCCTGCCCTGTGCTCAGGGACAATGAAAGTGCAATTCCAGAGGGGAAAGTGAGGCAGTGGAAGCAGAATTGGTTTGGGGACTCTGGCCAGTGGTGCTGTGAGATTGGCTCTGGGGTGAAAAAGAACCACGGGAACAGGACCGAGCCTGGGAATTTGGGTTAGACCTGAAGGCTGGACTGGGGAAGAGTGAGATCCTGGGAAGGGTCAGCACTCACTGTCCACAGAGGCTGGAAGCACAGAACGAGCTCAAAATGCAACCCCAGAGTGTGACCTTTGAGCAATGCCTGACAGGGGACAGGGAGCACTGGAACCTTGGTGGGTGGCTCTGCTGAGAGCTGCAGGCCCAGGCTGAGGAGCCCTGTGAGGAACACACTGCCCCAGTGCCCCTGGGGGTGTCACCTGCACGTGTGACACGGCTCTGCTGGGCTGGGAGGGCACAGCTCAGCCATGCAGAGCTCCGGCTGCAGCAATGCTGGCTCAGCTCTCATCTCCGTCCCTCTGCTGCTGGGCTCTGGTGGAAGTGACTCCAGGAAAATCAGACACACTTGCACAAATACTTCATGGGTTATTTATTTACTTGTGCCTTCAGTTATACTCCCTGAGACTTTGTGGGTTTATTCTCTTGGTTCAGCAAAACTTTCTCCCTTTCTAAAGCCAAAACAACCCGAGGAAACCACCTGGCACTTCTGCAGGTGCCTGAGCTTGTCCTTGTGCAAGGCTTAAAGCTCTGGGTGTGGATTTCTCTTCGGGGCAGTCACCAAAGTGCTTCAAGGACACTGAGCTGGGCTGGGGAGCTCTCAGGGCTTAGGAGTGAGCAGAGGATTTAAGGCAGAGGCAGGGAGCTGGTGCCAGCCTGCAGAGTGACACCCTGCTCTGTCCCTGCTGGTTGCTATGGCATTTTCATTTCTGGCTCTTTGCAAGGGGGATTTGTGTTTTTTCCATAGTTACTGAGCAAACCTCGGCAGTATGGAGGACACGTCACTACTATTGTAAAAACAGTGATAGGGGAAAAATTAAGTTGTTTAATTTTTAGACAAGTCTGAACATCAGTGGTAGAGAATCACAGATGGCTTGGGTTAGAAGGGACCTTAAAGATCATCCCATCCCAAACCACTGCCATGGGCAGGGACATGCAACTCTAACTGCCAGAACTCTGCAGGAGACACTGAGATATTCAAAATCTCTTGCTAAGGATTTCTCCTCTGAAAAATTGGGGTATTTTGGACCATGGATGACCCAGTAAACAACTTGGTCTTTCAGGACAAGGAACCTCATGACTGTAGGTTATTTGCTGCAACATTTCAAGCCTATATTCTGCCACAGAAAGATCCCCCATGTTTCAATAGCCTCTTTTATACCAGAAATTCTGTGCAAATTAGTGTAATTAGGACTAAATTACCCTTGAAGTATATCCAGTGAAATTCATACATGGCACTTCTTTTCCAGTTGAATACAGGAAGGGAAAGATGATATAAACCCTTACGTCCAGGTGTTTGAAGGTGGTGAGCCACCTACCTCAGCCTTGAAATCCAGATGATTTTATCATAAAAATACACTTTATTAAAAAGTTCCAGGAAATTCGTACAGCAGTATTTGACTTCCGAGGAGATGGGAAATCTGTGAGCATTTTGGGAGTATTTTTTTGCTCCATCACACACATTTTGATGGCCTTTGGACAGGACAGACAGGAGAGAAGTGATTGACCTCAAACATTGGGCCTGTGCCTCTGGATACGCCTTTTCCAGGAGGGCATCAATTTCTGCAGCCAGGTCTGCATGAAAGGATTGGGGCAGAACCCCTCAAGTCAGGAATGTGAATCACAGAATCATAAAACAGAATCCTAGAATATCCTGAGCTGGAAGGGACCCACAGGGATGATGGACTCCAACTCCTGGCCCTGCACAGACACCCCAACAATCCCACCCTGAGCCTGGGAGGGTCACACAGAGCAGCCTGGTGCTGGATGGAAGCAGCCCTTTGGACAAAGGATGGAGGGACAGGACACAGGGAATGGTTTCCCACTGCCAGAGGGCAGGGATGGATGGGATATTGGGCAGGAATTGTTCCCTGGGAGGATGGGGAGGCCCTGGCACAGGGTGCCCAGAGCAGCTGTGGCTGCCCCTGGATCCCTGGCAGTGCCCAAGGCCAGGCTGGACAGGGTTTGGAGCACCCTGGGATAGTGCAAGGTGTCCCTGTCAATGGCAGGGGGTGGCACTGGATGGGCTTTAGGGTCCCTTCCAACCCAAACCAATGGGATTCCATGATTAAAAAAAGAACGTGAAAACTCTGGGTTGAGACTCTTTGGATTGCTTAGTTACAGAACACAGTACAGCAGCATTGATCCAGAAAAACACATTTCTTACACCTTGCTGCAGCAAATCCTCCATCCCATTTTAAGCTCCCCCCCACTGTGCTGTTGGCCAGCTCAGCAGTGAGAAAGAGCCCCAATAAAAGGAAATTCTGCTCCCAGGGAAGCTTTTCATACACAGTCATGTCTGAAATTCTTATACTGCTTCCCCTGCTGTGCCTTTTACAAGAGAGATTCCCACTTTCCAGAAAAATCTGTGTGACACCTTTTAAGTGATGCATTCACTGAATTAAATCAAACAGCCAGCTGGGGAAATTTAAGATAAATTAAGAAGACAAAGCAAATAGAAATAAATTAAGCACATACATGCACACAGCCACATGCATGAGAGCTCTCCCCGAGCAGCCTCTCCTGTTCACTGATATGCAATATTATGTTCATGGATACTTTTCATACCCGCAAAATTAAAATATATAGGAAATACAAATAAATATCTATTTTATCTAAAAAATATAAAGGTAAGTTTTATCATATGAAATTAAAATGACTTCAGGACTGGCATATTCTCTCCCCAAAATTATGTAAACTTTAATGGTATTACAGAATCACATGACAAAGTAGTACAAGAGGGAGTGCTAAAATTAGGAAGGGGGATGGCTCTATCTGCTGCTTTCCTTGGGAGTGGCCTGAGTGAAAAGTGATCACTGATGAAGCCTGTGCCAGTGTCAGAGGAAAGAGCTCCCTCGGGCTGGGAATTCTCCTGTCTGCACTGCTGTCCCACAGCGAGCAAGGCTTAGCACAAAGCCCTGGAATAATTCATGAGCTCTCACCAAGACTGCAGGAGTTAAAGGAAATTATTGTGTCACTTTACACTCCAGCCCACAGGAATTCCAAACCTTACAGTGAGAGAGAGGCTTTAATTTATTGTCTTTTGGTGAAAATCCGATCGCGTGTTACCTCCTTCATCCCAAAACTGTTCCCAAAAATGTGTGAGGTCTAACACACCTTGGACAGGTCTTGTAGGTAAAATCCCAACACTGTGTCCTTACATGCTGACTAATCATAGAATCATTAAGGTTGGAAAAGACCTCCGAGATCATCGAGTTCAACCTTAAATTTCAGCTTCTCTGCAGTTCTCATGGATTCCTTCCAGAAGCTGCAGCTCCAACTGTTCTGCAAACACGGATCTGTCTGCCTGGGCTGGAGACACCTCCCTGTCCAAACAGCACATTCAGCACCCTGCACCCACAGGAGCAGATGTAGTGTTTCCTTCCCTTGAGAGGCCCTTTTTGTGGAATCGAGAGCCCCTCTAAGCCTGTGCTTTCTTGTTTAAAAATGGAGTCCGAGGCAATGATTTTCAGGAGGGGGAAACTGAGTCTTGTAATTCCCGAAAATCTGAGTCACTGCTACCCACTGCCAGTTACCGCTTTAGGAGCTCAGTCTGGCAGCTGTGTCCCAGTGGGCAGAGGAAGTGGGAAATATTTGGGCATTGTCCAAGAGGAGAAGTTCTCCACAAACACTTCTTGCTGTTGCAGCAGTGGACGGGAATGCAGCGTGTGTTGTCCGGGGTTTTGGGAGAGCCTTGTGCCCAAACAGGCTGGAAGTGCAGAGTAGTGCCCGGGCTGAAGGTGGCTTTGCTGCCAATGCCATTAATTCCTGATTTAATGCAGAATTCTGCCATCCCCGCCCCATCCTTCCCTCCCAAATGAAGCTGCAAACTGCAGCTTCCCTGCTGAGCAGCCTTCTCACCACACTGCAACACGAGCAGGGAGTGCCTGATGCTTTCAGCCGCTCCAGGACTTTTCAGCTGATTTACGTGGAAAAAGCTGAGCTGATAAATATTCAGACCAGGCTGGAAGGCTGGAAAGGAAGAGGAATCATCTTCCCACAGAGGAAATCCCAGCGTGTGTCTGGACTGAAGCTCGTGGTGGTGTCTGTGCTCCCCGAGCTCCCTTAGCACAGATTTCTCCTTAAAGGGGAGATGAGTGTTGGCAATGAACTCCAGTCTGTGGTGCCTCTCTCCAGAATGCTGCCTGCTCCTGGCTTTAAGGAAAGCCTGAGAAAATTTCAGCTGCTTTGATAGGAAATGGTTGACTGCATCCTGGCAGGATCCATCTGTATTTGAAGAGCACAGATATCTCTATAGCAACCAGTGTTTGTCGCTGGGGCAGAATCCCCAGGGGCTCTTCCTGAGGTGCTGGGTGTGCTCCCTGTCAGGTGCTGCACACCTGAGATCCCTTTGTTCAGCACCCTTGATTGTTTTAGAAATAATCCTCTCAGTATTTTAGCACCAGTATCATGGATGGTTCAGGCCCTTTCAGCCATTTAAAGCAGATTCCTTAACACCCAGGCAGTCAGAGTGTGCTGTGCCCTGCCTCTGCCTTCTGCAAGCTGGGCAAGGATGAATTTACTGAAAGGTGTTGTCGCTGTGCACAATTATGGCAACATTTGGATAGGGGAACCACACCCAAAAGAGCAGCACATGGGGGAAGATAGAAAAGAAAAATGTAATCACTTACAAAAAACCCAGCGAGACAGAAATCAGAGGGAGAGGAGAAAATCCCTTTCCTGAGGGATACCACAGCTGACAGCAGAATTCCAGAGGCAGGAGCTGGTTGGCTGCTGCTCCTGGTTTTGTCATGAAGGGCAGGACAACATCCACGCCCCCCGTGCTCACCCCTGGCCCGGGGGATCCGTGGCTGCTGCAGCGCTCACCCCCAGGGTCAGAACCTGAGCTCAAAGGCAGGAAACTGCCGCTGTCAGCAGAGAACGAGGAGGGAAAAACCCATCTTTGGCCAAACGCCCTTGGAATGCAGAGGGAGAAGAGGTGCAACCCCCCAAGCAGGAGCCCTGACAGAACAGGCGCCTCCGCCCTGCTCACAGAGCATCCTCCGGGGTCACTCTTCCAGGCTGCTCTGTTCCAGCATTCCCAGCACGCTGCTGTTTCCCTTTGATCCAATCTGTGTTCCCGAAGGTGTTCAGGATAGCTCTTCCCGTAAGGAGTGCTGCTTTCCCCACGTCCTGTGCACGCAGGGATGGTGCTCTGCCAGCCCAGCACATTCCCTCACTCAGGGCCACTTTCTGCTTCTCACAGCAGACCATAATCTATAATTTCTGTGGATTTTTGCCTTTTCCAGGAAGCTGAACTGAGCATGTCAGAGAGAACCAGTATGAGCCAGAGCAGCTGCTGTGCTTTTCCTGGTTCTCTCATGAAATGAGATTGAAGAGGTTGGTGTCTATCCCTGGCTGTATTCCTCTGGCATACAGAGGAATAATTAATGAAAAATTAGTAATCTGCATTTATGAGCTCCCTTCGCAGACAATACTTGATTAATCTCCACCCAAATAAGAGGAGATTAACCGACATTCTAATCTGTCATAAATCAAACAGGCAGGGAGCCTTGCCTCGAGAGACAGACAAGCACCACAGAGCCTACATTAGGGTTTAGCCTACATTATTCTAAATCTAATTTAAGACAACACCAGGACTCTCAAGTCACGGATTTTTAGGCTGCGTTTCAAGGCTCTGCAATCTGGGATGTACTCGGTGCTTCTCCCGCTGCATCTCCCTGCCATTGTCACTGGTCGCACCGGTTCCTGTCACACACAAAGAAAATCAACCTCTCTCGCTGGTTCAGGCAGCTGGGGGCAGTGGGACCAGGGGTCCCCCAGCCTGCAGAGCTTTTTTGGAATGCCAAGACCTGACAGCTCCATTGAGGAGCACCAGGGGCTGGGATAATTGGGAAGCAGCAGTTGCTTCCTGCAGGAATGCCTGTGTTATGGGTTTGGGGGGAGCTCGCTGTAATTTGCAAATCAAAACCAAACAAACTCAGCCAACCAAATCTTTTTCCAGGGACATTTTGGATTTCCTCAGGCTATAAAAATGTTGAAGCCTCTAAACATCTCAGACCTGTTTTCCTGCATTCCAGAGCTACAGCCTACCTGTACCCTAAGGCTAAGATGGAATCACTGTCTCACACCGATTCTTCCTGACATTCACAAGCTCTTTAAAAAATTCCCTCCCCAGATTCGCTTCTGGCAAGTAAAGGAAGCAGATAAGGAAACATAAATGGCACTTTTTCCAAGGATAATGTGTGAAAGATGCAAATGCTCAAGTGTGAAAGAGACACCAGACTCCAAGGTATTCATGACTGTTGATCTTAGCACTATCAACATCTTTTTGTCACAGATGTCATCGCAGAGGTGAAGCGAGTAGCAACTGTGACTCAGGATGGCAGCGTGGGCTCTGGCATGACAGGGAACCGATTTCTCACTCTCTGCCTGTTCCCTGAGCCATCAACCCCCAACAACTTGTTCACAGACTGCTGCCTTCAGAGCAGGATTAAATTCTTAGCTGGGAGGTAATTTTGTGGGTGTTTACCAAGTCGTGTTGATGTCTGATGAAATTCAAACCCCTTTAATTGGCGTTTCCTTGAGGTGGATGGGCACGCAGGATGAAGCAGATGCCCTGGGGTCAATACTGAGAGCATCTTAAAGAGGAAAATATCAACCCACTGTGCAGAGGATTTGGCATCAACTGCATCATTTCTGTATTGTGACTGGTTTGCCTTGTCTGTGTCCTGTCTTCCTGGATCACACTAAATCCAAACTGTCTTTGAGAGCTTCCTGGAAAGTCTTGTATAGATGTATATTCTGATTTCTCATCATTTGGGCAAAAAATTAAAATATCTTGAGGGAAAAATCTTTGCTGCAGCAAAAATCCTGGTATCCAAGGCCATAGAAAATGCCAATTTTTTTGCCCAGCCTTACCTTCGTGATCATCCTCACACGACAGGAACCAGTTACATCCTCTAAAGAATAGCACAAGAACCATAAAACAGAGAATCATAGCTAAGGGCCAGATACAGCGTGCACAAAGCTCTAATTTTTGATGCTTTTGTGTGCCCTTAAAGCACCACAAAACAGGCTGCAGGAAGGAGCAGGCATTTGGCAGCTGATCACCTGGCAAGTGTTGAAAGGAACAACTTCTGTACAGGTCAGGAGATGGCCAAGGTAACATCCACCTCTATCCTCTGGGTCTTTCTGCTTCGCTGGATTATATAATTTGTTTATTCCTTGGACAAAGTGTGCAACAATGTAAATGCTGGCATCAAAAACAAAAGGAAAAGTAGAAACCAAGAGTCCTGGTTGCTCAGGCTTGGTGCTCTTTTATTGGATTTGCCCTTTCTTACACAAACTCTTCAGTACAGAAGTACAGTTCTTTGCCCTCCTCTTTTTGTTACTTCATTTACTGTGAAGGATTATTAATGCTCTCTGTAAAATGATCCTCTGGGTTTGTTTGTTGTTTTGGGGTTTTTTTTAATTACAAATACATAAGGCCTGTAGAGCTTTCCCTATCTGTGGAGCTGATCTGCCACGATGAGAAAGCTCCAGGCACCGATTTCGGCTCCGCAACAGGGAAGGGAAACCTGTCAATCCACATGAAATGCTGAAACAGCAACTGAAACATTTGCTTTTCCCAGCAGGCACCCAGGGCCTCTTTGAGGATTAAACCTCCTGCTAATTTTAGCCTGGTCTCACTGGAGTCAGTATCAGAAGTTATCAGATCAGGACATCTCTGCAGGGAATGACGTCTGTCCCCTGGAAGTCTGAGCCCCTGAGCCCTGGCAGGCTCCTGTCCTGCCCTGGGCTGCAGCAGAGCTGGGAATATTCTGTGGAACCAGAGACATCCTGGGATTCTTCAAAGGAGGTGAAAAACCTGCTCTCACCAGCCTGCTCACTTACAGGTCCTGAGCAAAATAACCCTGAACTGCGTGTCACAGGGCACAGGGATGGTTAAACCACCTGAAACATCGTAATCCCTTATTTTTTGAGCTGTTTTTTTTTTAGTGTGAGTAAGACTTGCACTGACCTTTTCCATTGGTGGATCATACCAGTGGAAATTCCCTTTTCCAAAGCAATTTATACTCCAATCTGCTCTAAATGAAGGAGTGTTTATAAACATTTAAAAACAATTAAATCTGGGGGGAAGACAAGGGAAACCCTTACAAATATAAACAGACTTTACATTTTCTTATTTAGGTCGATTGGCTGTGTCATGCTTTCCTCATCACTTCCATCTCTGAGCTGTGGAAACAAACGACTCCATCCCTTTAGGAAACACCCCACTCTCATTTTCTTTCTGTTTGGAGCAGAGCCTGAAGGAAGGGAGTGTCTGGATAGGCCAGGTGGGGCTCCCCAGAGGTGCTGGAGCA
The DNA here is from genome assembly GCA_013390045.1 of Picathartes gymnocephalus. Lineage (NCBI taxonomy): Eukaryota > Metazoa > Chordata > Aves > Passeriformes > Picathartidae > Picathartes > Picathartes gymnocephalus. Next base: position 44,392 of record WEKY01042773.1, on the reverse strand, counting down.
GCCCCGTGTCCCCACAGCCAAGGTTTAAATGTGCTGCTTTTTCAAAGGCCCATTTTTGCCTCTGGGGATGAAGGACACCAGCCGGGAATTGCACCAGCCTGCCAGTGCTGAGCTATGGAAATTCAAGACAGGTTCCATCCCTCTCGCTGGGAAAGGCTTCACTAAATGGAACTTGTGACTCCTCTGTGGTCGTTGTCTTCTCAAAACTAATCCCACTCCTGTTGGGAGCTCTGAAGGTGAACAGAGCTTAAATTTTACCCTCCTTTGGAATGATTGCTTCTCTCTGTGCTTGGTTAGAAGCTGTGATTTGACTCAGTTCGATTTGATGCAGAGTCCAAAGACTCTGAAGAGCAAAGACTCTGCACCCAGAGAGCAGAACAGCAGCTACAGGACCACACCAAGTATTCACACTCGTGCAGAGAATTTTGATTTTTTTCCAGTTTAAAATACTGATACTCCACATAGATATGCTGGAATTGTGTGTGTGTGTGTGTATTTACCACTCCCAGGTGAATGCCCTCCTCCCTCTTGCAGTGACAGAAGGAAAACTAGAGACAATACCAAAGGAATAAATTTCCTTATCCCCTTCTCTGAAATCTGAGGAAATCTGCTCAGAGGACACCACCACAAACACCTTTTACCCTGTTATTTCCATTTATAACACGTTCAGGCACAGCTGTAGGACATAAAGTCTGATTTCCTTCTTCAACCAGAATCATTTTGTCCCCAGGTCCTGGTGACACAGAGTGGCTGCTGGGACTGGGGAGGGTAAAACAAACACAGAAGAGATTTCCCCAGGTGTCACTGGACAATCAGAGTCACTTCACAATTTTTATTTCTTGACGGCTTTTATAAAACAAAATTCCCCTTGGATCAGACATCTCATAAAACATTTATTCAGTCTCGTGCATGCTCGTGACACATCAGGTTCCAGCAGAGCAGCATCTGCAGGAGCAGGCAGTGGAGCTGTCAGGCAGAATTCCTGCTTTCTACTGAAGGGGAGGGAAACTCACAAAATTAAGGCACTGTCAAACCCCAAGCCCACAGATCAGTTGACCTTTCCTACTGGCTTTCCTCTGTTTGCTCACAAGGATGGTTTCTTATCTTTAATGAACCATCAGTTGCAATTCTGAACAGGGACACACAAACACACACAAACCCCCACTTCTCTGAAATCCTCTTTCCATTCCCAGCTGGGATGGAAACAGCAGCAAACCTCACTGCTAGGGATGGAAAATGCCCAGTGCTACATCCCCAGGCGTGCCACTCTCACTGTGGTGATCCCAGCCCTTGGAAGATGCCATTTATAAGAACAAGATTGGTTTTAAGAACAGCTTTGAACTACTCTAAAAGCCAGTGTTCACTAAGCAGAACACGGATGAGCTGACAGACCCCTCCTGAGCCGTGCAAGGCAGGTCAGATTCTTCACTCATTGGGCACAAGCTGCATTCACAGCCCAGCACTTTGGCCCGAGGGGACCTACAGAAGGTAATCAGTATTTTCAGCTGATGTGCTTTTATCAGTCCTTCAAAGTAGTTCTTCATCAGCTGGTGAGAAATGCACTGCTTCAGCCTTTCTATCTTAATTTAAGAATATAGGAATGGTTGCTTCCTGCACCCAGGGAGCGTTCAGGCTGTCCTGTAGCACACCAGGATCACTGCAAGCCCAAACCAGCACAAGGCTGTGGGCTCAGGGCTGTAATTAGAAGTTCCAATTGCAACGTTAAAAAAAAAAAAAGCCAGATTCAGTCCACGACTTGGGTGCCCTGGCAATTATAAATAAATAGTAATAAATACTTACACTCACACACACTCTTCTTGTATCCCACAGGATTACAAACAAACCAGAGCCATGCTTCTCCCCTGGTTCAACAGGATCAGGTTTGGGGTGGGACACACTAACAACGTGCAGCAATGCCACACACAGCCTAGGATAGTGACAGTGCCAACACGGGCACTGGGAGCACTTCACAGCTTCAGAACTCTGGCAAACACAGACTTGGTTAAGCAAATTACAATGTCCTGACCATTAGAATCAGGGGGAGGTGAGGTGAGGGAAACAGGGTTTGGCTCAGCCAAAGGCCATGTCCTTATTGCATATAAAATGTCACATTACTTGGAGATACGGCAGGTGTGGGAGATGGGAAAAGTCACACCAGGCTCATACCAGGCCATGTCATTTCCTCGAGTATGAAACCTGGTTTCTACCTTGATTGTGTCTTAACAGTTTGTTGTTTTGGCAGACACCAAAAAGGTCACTGAAAACTCAAAGGAACTGAAGAGCTGCAGGAGCACAAACCATTCCCCCCACCCATAAATAAACAGAGTGGAAGATTTCACATCAATTGAAAATGCTGCATCAGATTTGCTGACAGCTTGGGAACTGGCACCTACTTGTCACCCTGGCACAAACCTACAAATCCCTGAAAATCTGATCAGAATAGAGAGGCAGAGACCAAGAAGCAAGCAGCAGCACAGAGAGCAAAAATGAAATTCAAGGACCCGGCTGGCAGTGTCCTGGCTTCCACCTCTCCTCTGGAGTCTGAGAGAGAAGGACTGGAGCATAAAGGAGGTCACAGGTGACTTTGAGACTCAGCTCTGGAAGAATTTTCTTGGCCTATTTTCTGCGCTGTTGCTTTTTTATTCAGCTTTTTTTGCCTTCCGTTTCCTCGTGCCTTCGTTCAGCTCCTCTTTGGACTTGGCAGGAGGAGGAGGAGGAGGAGAGTGGGAAACCTCGTGGGAGGCCCCGTGGTGCTCGTGGTGGTGGCTTGGGTGCCCACTGGAAACAGAGCCAAAGAGGACGGGGCAGATGAGGTTTTCCAGAGGAGCAAAAGGTGAGGCATGGGAGTGAGTGGCCGTCATGAAAACCTGCCAGGCAACAGGGAACACTTAGAGACCACACACAGCAAGGAAACACTGACCAGTGAGTGTTCTATTGACCCCAGACCAAGTCCCTGCTGCTACAGGGCTCGAGGCACAAGGATCTGCTTGGACAATTCAGCCTGGAATTTCCCGAGCAGGTCCTACAGCCAGTGAATTCTGTAGTGGCTCAGGAAGGTGAATATCCCCAGTTTAGGTTCTGTAATTTGCTGGCAGCAAAGCTGCTGTAAACTTACCTTGCAAACTATCATGAACATGGTGAAAAAGAAGATGAGGTTGGCTTCAGAGATGGGGAGCCAGTGAGTCTGCTGCAGAGTGAAGAGGACTGTGCCATACAGACTCGCCTTTGTAGGGCTGGAAGAGAAAGAAAGAGGTTTTCTGAAGGTTTGCACCCAGCCTTGACTGGTTCTTCACATTCCGTTCCTGGTCTGACTGGGAATTTCCAGGCTGAGGACTTACAAGGACATATGAAGAATTTCGTTTGTTTCTGGCTTCCAGACCCCACGCAGCAGCTGCTCAAAATTCGACATCAAGGCCACACCAGAACCTGTGAGACAGAGAAACCTGTCAAAGAGCAGGAACTGTCACAGCAGAGGGCTCTGGATCCCCAAGGAGACAAAGGGTTCTCGACATTCTCCCCAAATTTAAAAGTTAGCTTAAGCCAACAGAGCAGGGCAAACACTTCCTTGACTTTCTACCAAGTGGTTCCTGATGCAGGAAAAGAGCATTTGCCTCTTGCAGTTACTGATATTCAGGTGCTTGCTCTAAACACAAGCTAAAGGAAAACTGCCTGGCAGAATCCCCTGAAAAGACACAGGTGAGGTCAGAGACCACAGGAGAAAGAACGAAGAGCTCCTGACTCCAGTTCTTCAGCCACTCTGTGAGGATGCACAAACACGTCTGTGCTGGGAACCGGAGTGACCCAGCCCACATCCCCTCCCTGCTGCTCCCCCTGAGCTCCCCCCAGACTGTGCCACCCCTCCCTGCAGCCTCTGGAGCATCTCCAGTGTCACCTTTGACCCATCCCGTGGCCATCATCACGAACCACCCGTGGTGGTGGAGGTGGTGGGCGTGGTGCACCCCGGCCGCGATCTTGCGCACCCGCACCACCTCCTTCATGGCCACCAAGATGAGCTTGACGGGCAGGAAGCTGACGCACTTGTAGAAGAGGTTCATGGGACAGAAGAATGTCAAGTACCTGCAACGAGACCACAGATTTGTTCTGATCTGGGTATGCAGTGTGGCACACTGAGTTATGGCAGGTGGGGGTGAAGGACAAGGAAAAAATTAAAACAAAACAAACAAACAAAAATTTCTTAATTTCATAGCTAATTCTAAAGGGAGATCAGCATGCAACAAAGGTTGTCTATAGCAACGACTCAGTGAGCCCTCAGTACTAATACTCCATCTTGAATAAAACGCAATAACTTTAATGCAGAATTTTTTAGAAGTTTGTTTCTTGCATGGTCCAGAAGCATCAGCTTATACAAAACAAGAAGCTACATATACTGAAGTGATACTACAGAGGACAGATTTCAAATACTCCTTTTTCCAGAAGACTGCCATATTTTTCAGCCCTAGAAGAAGATCTCTCTATTTTCTCCAGTAGAGAAAACTAAGTGGCTGAGGGATTTACTCCGAGGCTTCTGTTTATGAAAATTTCATTCATAATGTTTCCAACAATGCTCCTTCCATCACGCAAAAGCACCTACAACCCATACACACTGAGGAAGTTAAAGGTTAATTTGTGCACATTTCACCAACACAATGAATAAAATGCCCCCAAATCTTCAGGATGTGCCACTCCTCTCTCTGTGTGGGATCCGTGGGTGCTGCTGCTCCTGTGGTTTCGCCCAGGCTCAGCAGTGGCTGCTATGAATAGAAGTGCCCCTGCCCAGATAATCACAGCATCAGGCAACTGCTCAGGGAAACTGGGAGCTAGAGCCAGGAGTGCAGGAGCCTCACACTCTGCCTCAGCCCACCCCTGCTCTCCCCAGTGAATCCCAATGAGGTCAGAGCTGTGTCACACAGGGAGAACATCCCCTGCACTCCTCCCTCCCCAGCGGGGCGCTGGGCACAGCTCGTGCCACATCAGGGGAGATGGAGGGCACTCACCACACTGCTGTGGCCAGGATGACACTGGAGTTGTGGCTGAAGTAGCCAATGGGTGCCTCTCCCAGCAGCAGATCAGCGAGGATGTAACTCCCAAAGCAGTGGAGCATAGCACAGAGCCAGGAGGCAAAAGGGCTCTTCCGGGACATCTCCACGGCTCCTGGGGAAAACATTGGGAATCACGGAGTCACCGAGGCTGGAAGGAACCCTCAAGGCCATCAAATGCAGCCTCAGTGAGAAGATGGATCTAGCAGTTAAGCAGGAACTTCAAGACCCAGTAAGAGAGAGGCTCGAGGTGCGTTCTCCCACAAAGTAACTCAAGGAAAAGCGCTTGTAAAACAAAATACAGAAGTGTGAAGCCCAAACAAGTACCAGAGATGGTCAAGAAATGACCACAGCCTGCAGACCCCACCAAAGGTTTCACGTGAACAGTCATTACAAGTTTATGAACTGGCTGAGAGATTCTCTCCTTTATTTGCTGCTACCAGAAAGGACATTCTTTACCCTTGAAATCAATGTCTTTTTACAGTCTATAAATAAAATGCATACTAGTACCATTCTCTTCACTGCTTCAACCTAGGTGCCCTCTAGAATTCATGAACAATCTGTTCAACTCTTTCATTCATAAGATAACCTGTAAAAATAGAACAGGAATTCTTAATCTTTGAGAGAAGAGAGATCTTCCCCACTCCTGTACTAGTCTGGAAATACTTTGTGGTCTCCTCCCACAACCTGCTATTGCCTTTTTTAAAAATCCTGTAGCAATTTTCATCCATCTTTGTACTTTTTCAGGGAAACCTCCCAATAACATCAACTCTGTGAGGTTGTTTCATCACCTTAAACTGCTCCAGAATCCTTCGTGTGGCGTTTCAGATACAAAACTCTGTTCAGTGAGCAGACAAAGAGAGAAAACGCTAAAAATGTTAAATCAACATGATTATCTGGTCCACCTTAAACAGCAGTAAGTGGATCAGCATGAGCCAAAGCTGTAGGTGCCCAGGCTCTTCCATCCTCGGGGACATTTGAACCAGCTGAAAACACAGCGGCAGCGAGACAGCTGCAACAGCCGAGACATGAAACTGGTTCTATAGGAACCTGAGGTTTAGCTTGAGGCTTAAATTTAGTAACACTTGCTTTTCCTTGGCTCCACAAAGACATGCTGTCTTCAAGGAGGAAACAGGACGGTTCTGTCCTGACACTGATCCTCAGCCCAGGAGCTGTGGGATTAGAGCACTGTAGGAATCTGGGAAAAAGTACACTCCGGCCTTATCCAGTCCCAAGTGGATTCTTGGACTTGCATATATTTAAAAGCTATTTTTGTGAGGGTTGCCTGTTAATTGTTCTGTTCAGGACACCATGCTGGAAGACAGCTGGGAGTGATCTGGCCTGGAAAACCCAGCACTTGTTTACAGGGAGTTTAATGGGAACAGCGTGTGGATTGTATGGCTCAGAGGTCGCCATACAGGTCGGGGTTTGAAAATCATTCCCGAGCTCGGGGTTGGTTTTCCCCTCAGTCACTGGGCGGTGAAACTGCTCAAAACAGAGCATGAGGAGTGCACATGTTGTCAAAAACACAGAGACAAAGTGGTGTTTGGAAAAGACCGAGGCACAGGCACGCTGTGACAAGGCAGAAGGTGAAAGCCAAGGTGCAGATCAATCGATCTGTGCAAGATAAGCCCAAGAGAGCAAACAAATCAAGGTCAATTATGGTGCCTGAGAACAGCTCAGGGCATGGTCCAGAGGGTGGGAAAAACCAAGGTTTTTACTTCCAGACCTTTTGTATATAAATAGGAGGAAGGTACCGCCACAAAATATTTAAGCCAAGGGACCGGCCAGAAACGCAACTCTCAGTCCTGGGATGGCAGCCAAGTGACCGAACTTAAATTCCTCAATGCAGCCGGAATCCGGTCTTAAATAAAATCCAAGATTATTTTTCAAAATCAGAGTCACGGGTTCGTGGGGGTTTTTCTGCTTTATATTTAGCCACAGGTGCCGGAGCTGTGACATCGCCTGTGTGACAGGGGGCAGAGGAGGGGGACGGGCAGGTGGCGGATCCTGTTGGTGCGGGGCAGTGCGGGGTCTGTGCGGGCACAGCGGTACCGCAGCTCCCCCCGGGGCCAAGGGCCGCACTCACCGGGCTCATACTTGAGGTAGAGGACGGAGATGATGAAGTAGGCGGTGTCGAACAGCGGGAACACGGGCAGCGCGGCGAAGGCGGCCGCCAGCTCCCCGAGGGGCAGCGCCTCCGCCAGATCCATCGCGACCCCGCTTCTCAGTTCCCGGTTCTCGATTGCCGCCCCGGCTCCGCAGGCCCGTCCCGGGGCTGCGGGAGGTGCGCCCGGCGCTGCCCGGGCCGGGCCCCTCGCTCCCCGCGGGTGTCCGGGCGCGGAGCCGCCGCCGGTGCCGGAGCCGCCGCGGGGAGCGCAGGCGCCGCCGGCCCGGGCAGCGCCCGCCCCTTCCGCTTCCCCTCGGCCCCCGGAGCCGCCGCCGGAGCCATGATCGGGGACCTGCTGCTCTGCGGGTACCGGGGCTGGGAACAGCGGGCGGCTAGGCCGGGTTAGCCCGGCCTGGTTGTGCCTGACCCTGTTCCCGTCCCCCTTCACTCCTTATCCATCTCCCGGTTCCGACCCCCTTCTCCGTCTCTATCCCCGTTTCCCCATCCCTGACCCCCTTCCCCGGCCTCACTCCTCTTCCCTGTCCCTCTTTTCCTGTGCTCGTCCCCTTCTTCCCTTTCCTCGTCCTCCTTTCACCGTCCCCGACCCCCTTTCCCCCTCCTTCTCCATCCTCACTCGCCTTCCTCGACCCTCTTTCCCCTTTCCCTGTCGCCCTGTCCCTTTCCGCGTCTCCTTTTCCTTCCCCGTCCCCATTTCCCCGTCTCTCCCGCAGGACGCTGCTGGTGAATGCCGGTGCCGTGCTCAACTTCAGGCTGTGAGCGAACGGGGAGGGCGGGCAGGGAAACGGGGAGGGTTTTTTGGGGTTCACCTGCCTGACACGGCCCCTCTGCCCCGCAGGAGGAGGAGGGACACGGAGGGATTCGGAGAGGAGCCGAGGGAACCCACGACCGGTAACGGAGCGGCCGCGGGAGCCGGGCACGGCCCTGCCCTGGGCCGCCTGGACACGCACAGGAAAAATCCTTGGCCAAACCACAGTTTTCCGCCCCTTTTTGTTGGATGTGAATTGCTCTGGGGCTGGAATAACTGGTTTATTAATTTGGAAACTGAAAAGTTCCGAGCGTCTTAATTTTCAAACTGAAAGGAGGAGAAACACACACACAAAGCACATATCTTTTCAGCATTTTTGACCGTAGGTACCTGTGCCCCAGAGGTAACTGGCTCACTCCCTGATTGCCATTTCCATGTGGATACACCTGTGTTGCTCCCTCAGTTTGGTGGTTAAAAATCCCAGGAAGCCTTTGAACTACAACTGGTCATCCCTTTTTCGCAGTGTGACCCCATTTTATCATTTATTGGGTATTTTGCCACGTGTCCGTGCAGAGTTGCACTGAACAGAGCATCCATCGTTCACCTATAACCTCAAATTTCAGTCTGAACTTTTTGTTGTGGTTTCTTTTTGATGGTTTTTTTTTTTTTCCTCTCAGAGTTGCTTGTGATTTTCCAGCAGCACTGAAAATGTGAATTGTTGGGTGTGTTTTTCATATCAAAGGCTTCTCCTCTTGATTTCTAGGTGACAATATCAGAGAGTTCTTGCTGAGTCTCAGGTATTTTCGCATCTTCATTGCCTTGTGGAATATCTTCATGATGTTCTGCATGATTGTGTGAGTAACCCTGTGCAGTGTCTCATCACTTGGTAACAGAAAGTAATTTATTGGCATTTTTCTTGCACATATGTCTCTTTTTTTCATCTCTCTCTCTCCCACTCATTTTTTCCATAATTCTTTTTCACTTCTTTATTTCAATTTTCAAATATGAGTTGATCTCAGGGTTTTTGTTTTTTTTTCTGATGTGGGCACCTGTAGTGCATGAAAACCACCTGTGCCAGCACCTGAGTCATTCAGCCTCAGGCCGTGTTGCTTCTTGGGGGTTGCTCAAATCAAACATCACCTGGGTTTAAATTAGGGGATGTTTTTCATTTTGGGGTGGGGTGGAAACCCACCAAGTTAATCAGATGAAATCAGCCGTGCACTGGTGTGGCTGTGACTGTTTCTCATCTACTTTTTTTTTTCCTGTTGCACCCCCAGGTTATTCGGATCTTGAAAGCCGCCCATGAACATGTTGGAAGAGACTTTTGGCTGGGAACAAACTTTTCTCGAAGTAAAAGGTCCTGATGCTCTCCAGCTGCAGCCCCGGCCTCGTGGGGAGCTGGGACACGTCCCCTCCAGGCTCCTTCTCTGCCGGGGCTTGGAGTCACAACCTTCACACAAATTATCTCAACTTCACTGAAACAGAATTTTTACTTGGTTTTCTAAGTTCACAGTGGGGAGCAGGGGAGAATTGGAGCCAGTTTTAAACCTCTGCATTGCCAGTCCCAGCTCGGGCTGTGCCAGCTCATGTCACCCCTGTCCAAGTCACACTCCTTAGTCCTCAGTTTTGTGCAAAAGTTGAGCAGAGTGTTCTTGTAACTTCTCACTATCCCATTAATTTTGTTGGAGGTGTAGAAAAAGAATATACAAGAAAAATAAAAAGCCGTTCTCGTTTTCTCCCTAATTTTCCAGAAAAAAAAAAGCTTTTTAAATTAGTATTTCAAAGAGATTTTTTTTTTTCTAAGCAATATGTAAGGGATTTTGAATGGAGGGAAATGGCAAAAATAATTCTCGAATCCAATGTTAAGGGGGAATTTTGGAATAACCTTGGATTTGGTTGAATAAAGTTGTTCTGTTTAAGGGTAAAATATATATTTGATGCCATGTTCATTCTGGTACGGGAGAAATTGATTCAGTATAGGTGTATGTGGAAATTGTAATCTGTCTTGATTCTTGTGTTATTTATGTTAAGTTGGCCTTTCTGACCAACAGCTTTTGCCCAGAATCACCAAGATAATTTAAGAGAGTGCAATGCTGAGTGTCTTTTAAATCAAACTGTAAACTGTTAGTGGGGCTTCCACAGCTTCAGTTTCTTTAGTTGTTGAGGAGAAAGAGATGAAATTATTTAAATTATTCCCTGGCACAGGTTTTAGGGAATATTTTGAATTTTATGTGGCAGTGAGATGAAAGTGTTGGGCATTTTACTTGAGTCACCCTCCTGCTTGAACTGAAGTTTTCATGTTAATGAAACATGACAGGGGAAGGGTCATTTGAGGGAGAATGCTTGGCTGTAATGAACCTAGAAAAATGTACAGACAGGCTCTTTCAAATGTGGTTTGAGCTGTCCAAAAATATGTACAACCTTTGGTTAAATTTAAACATGTTCCTTGTCTGTAATGTCAGTATATTTTGACCATTTTCTGATTCTTTAGAAAGAGCAAAACAAACAACAAAAAAAAATAGCGTGCTGCCTTCTTAGGGCATCCAAATATCTACAGGGATTGAACCAATGTAATTCTTGGGAAACATTTAGTGCCTAATCTTCATTAAACCAAGTGTGAAAGGAAGGGTGGACGTGGCATCACTGTGCGTGTGTGATGCGCTGGAGGCCCCTGGGCTCAGCCCCAAGCTTTGGGCTTGGAGGGTTTTTATTCTTCCTCGGAAAAATGATGAGCCTGTGTGGAGCTGACGGTGCTTTCTGAGCACAGGGAACAGAGGACGAGGAAGGAATTCCTGCGAAAGGAACTCAAAGAGTTTTATCACCCTGCACACACCGTGTGGCTCCAGAGCGTGCTGTCCCCACAAGACTCCAGTTGTGCAAAAGCTGTGATTCAGCTTCTAAGCAGCTGTCTTAAAATAACGAAATCAGAAGTCAGTTATGAGCTGTTCTTTAATGCTGTGAGAAGTTTAGTGCCGATGCTTTGCCGAAGGGACCAGAACACCCCTCACACCTACAGGGCCCGAGCGCTGCCCGCAGGGGAGTTATTCCCATTATTTATTTCTCTCCGCAGGGTGCTCGGTTCATTCCGGGCGCCGGGGTCGGGCGGG
>WEKY01042773.1:9589-32346 GCA_013390045.1 Picathartes gymnocephalus | reverse complement strand
GGCTCGGGCGCGGCCTGCAGGGGGCTCTGGGCCGGCCCCGCCGCCGCTCACCGGGACCTTCCGGGGCGCCCACCTGTTCCTCGGGCCCTGCGGCCGCTCCGGCCGCGGCCAGGGGCACCCCGGGCTGCGGGGACGCCAGGAGGGCTCCGGCGGTGGCTGCGGGGCTCTGGAGCTGCTCCAGCACCGAGCAGTCTCGGTCTCCGCTTTTATCCCTTCCTGCAGCGCCGTAATGAGCTTATCTGCTCGTTCTGGGATGTGTGGTGTAAGCACAGAAGTCAGCGTGTATTTTACCTATAAGTGGCCTTAAGTGGCGGTTATCCAAACGATCATTTGCTCCTTTTGAGGGTTTTTTGGCTCATCCGAGCAGTTCTCCGCTTAGGTGTTTATTACTGTGAGATGACTGCAGGGCCCTCAATCTGTCCAATTTTTGAGTCTTAGATCAACAGTCACCACCGCAGGATGCAAAGGTGGGTCTGTCTTGGCCATCTGCAGTTTGTGGGGGCAGCCAGTGGTGCGTCAGGCTGAATGTGTACGTGTTATTCCAGGGGCTGGGCTGTGTGAAATGGTGCTTTGGTTCTATTGAAGTCATACCTGCTCCTGTCTGAACAAGTGCTTTTTTGTGATAGACCTGTATCAAAGTCCTAAAGTAGCTAATAAAGTTATTGTCATTTGGAACCCCCCTGGAATGGCCTGTGTGTGACATGGGGACGGAAGAAAAATCACCCTGACCTTGTAGGTTCTGTAGAATCCCCTGGGCTGGGCATCTATGGTGAGCTGCAGTGTTACACATTGGAGCAACAGTAACAAATGGTGGTAGTAATTGTGGGCTGTTAAATGTCAGCGTTGTTCGAGTTTGCAGTACTTCAACGTGAATCTTGCTGAAATGTCAGTTAGTGCACTTCATGAATCCTGTTTGCTCTGAGCTCTCTTTCTGTGGCTGCAGATTTTTCACTCTACGTGAGACTGAGTGCCAACCTACTTTAATAAAATTCTAGCAGATCTGTGGTGTCTTTTGACTTCAGAACTGTCAGCTGCAGTGGTTACCCTGGTTCTGGTGTTACTTTGTCAGACACTGTGGCTGTGCAGAACTAAGCAGCCAGGAAGTCAGTTTTGTGATGGATACTCTTCCCTTTCTCCACATGCTGATGCTGTTGTGAGAGGACCCAAAAACCAGGCAGCTCCCTACAGGTCAGTAGCCCCTTAAGTTTAGGAGTGATGTATGTTAAATTATAATTCTACATACTTGATACTTATCCAAGGCAATAATTGATGGCAGAAAAATCAGCCCATTGTTCCGAAGTGCCTGTAGGCAGGGTCTGTCTTCCAGTTTAACCTTTTCTTGAAGGAGAGCAGAGGTGGTGTAGCTGAGGTTCATTGTGCAGGCTGAGAGCTCAGTCTCTTGGCTCTAAAGCACTTGGAATATGTGGTGGTGTTGATTGTTCACTACCTGGTCTGTCACAGACACAGAAGGAAGAAAAAGTTACATTTTGAACACGCTTAATAAGCAGATTCTTAGTTTAATCACACTTGGGCACCAGTGTGAAAGTACAAGAAGCTGCTCTGCTGTTTTCTTGCCGGGAGAGTCAGTGCAGCCATGAGCTGCTGTGCCTGCAGGGACTCATGGAAAACTCCAGCTACCTTCTGCTGGCTCTTAGAATCTTCTGCTGACAGAACTAGTTGTGTTCAAACCTACAGTATTCATTGTTGTCACTGACTTCCTCATTTACCAAGAAAGTCAAGCTTTGAGGCCTGGATTTAATTCAGGCTTTTCAGTACAGTTGGTGTGTGTATGTGTATGTTTCTGGAGAGGGTGAAAGCTGCACCAATAGTGTCAGGTGGGAAAAACCAGTCCAGTTCTGTGGGGCTGAGGAGGAGGAGATGGTTGGTTCTTCGTGGTGCTTTACTGGAGGGTCTGTAAATTTAAGCTTCCCTTAAATCCCCTAACACGAGCTGCCATTGTGGATATTCATTCCTGAGTGGTTAGTTGGATCTTGGCCGACTTGCAGGTCATGCCTTAAATTAAAAAAAAATAGGACCTAAGTTTCTCTACTTCTGTTGGGTTGAACTGGTCAAAATAATCATTTCCCCAAGCTTGCAGAACCTGCTGGCCTCAGGAAATCATCTCCTGTGCTGATTGTTCATCTCCAGCTGCTCCGTAAAGCCCTGCTGACTCGGGAGCAATATTGAATTTACACACATGTTTAGCACTTGAACCTCCTCTAGTAATTGCTGCAGAATATATTTATAACTTAGTTTCCCACACTTAGAGGTTACCTGTGTAAATTCTGAACTATTTTGAAGGGGACCTATAAGAAATAAGCTATTTTTAAATGAACTTACATCATCCTAGAAGCCACCCGGGATGTCTGGTATTGTGTCTTCATTTTTTCAGCCTTTTCTCCTCGAGGAAACATATGTGCAAACCCCTTCTGCTCCATGACCTAAGCACTGAGTACCAGCATCACTTTCCTTCCAAAGCTTCTGTGAGAACATAGCAGGAGGTGGAGGAGAGCAGGAGTTCTGTTCTGTGAGGGCTGACAAGGGAGATGTTCCTTGGTTCTGGTGGGAACAAGGCTTTTGCCTTCGGACTCCCTGTGCTGAGAAGCCACCCCTTCCACCCAGCAGAACACCTTTGTCTTGGTAACCTGTGCTCTGTGCTCCTGGAGGAGTTTATTCCCTGATGTCAGGAGTAATGAGAAATGTTGGTTTTTGCTCTGTGGACAAGCCTGTCATTTCCAACCAGCTGCTAGAATTGTGCTTGCAATTAAATGGTTCCTCATGCTGAACATGTAGCAATCTGTTCCTGTTTTTAAATATTAGATAATAACTTCATTATTTGCCATTAGTACCCCTCTGTGACACAAACCCAGCTTTGGTTTGAGTAACAGCCTGTATTGTGTGCTCCCTCTGAGGTTGGGCTTGGCTGTAACTCGGGCTCTGGTTCATGCAGTATCTCAGCTGGACTTGCTGCACAGACATTCAGAAGTGGTCCATGGTCTGAGTTATTAATAATTAATTGGCCTGTGTGTTGGAATATGTTGGGTGGTGCACTGGCATGGGCTGATCTCCCAGCTGGCACAAGTTGTATGGTTAAAGATGCTTCCGTGGCTGTTCTCTCTGTTGGGTGTTTTACCAAGGTGCTGGAGACAAAACCTCCCTCACCAGTGGTAAAGGTGCTTTCCAGTAGTGTCTTAAGAAGGTGCAGGGCATTGCTGTAATAATATAAATACAGAAAGCAGGGGAAGCTGGTGGTTCACTTCCTGAGGGTCTGGGTGATTTCTCTGGATGCAGGAAGTGTTACGTGTGGGCGAAAGTAGACTAGGAATGGCTCTTGCTTGAGCTTTATCCTTTTCTGTGAGCCCTAATGAGCTTAGCAGTTTTGAGGGAGGTGCAGAGAACCTGTTGTACCTCTTGCCCTCTTTGTCCCTTTCCTCACTTGCAGCTCATCTTGTTTGGAGCAGTCTCACATTTTGTGTGTGAAGGTTGTTCCAGGTGTGTGGCAAAATGCAGGGGGTTGGGGCATTTCCTGATGTGCAAGGTCTGGAGTGTTGTTATGATGTCAGTCTTGAGTTCCAGATAAAGATTTGGGCCTGATGTAGAAAGTCCCATTGTGTTCAGGTTCTTCATAATAACTTTAAATGAGAACTGAGTTTCTTAATGCTCTTCATTACAAACACTTGGATTTGCTTGAATTCACTGTGTGAGAGTGATGGTACCGTTGGGTTTTTTGCCTTGCTTTGAATTTTGCTTCTCCACTTCTTTCTAAAAAAGCTTATTTGGCTTGGTGGTAGTATAGGCTGTCACTTCTTGAGAGGGGTTGGGAGGCTGGAGGTTTAAAAATTTTTCATTTGTACAGTGCCCCTTGCAGCTGTGAGATCATTCTGAACTTTAAGGCTGCTAAGACAAAATCTGAATAAACAGAAATATCAGAGAGTTTGAATTGAGGGGTCAAAGCAAGGGGAATGCCAAACTGCTTTTCCTTTGTTAATTCCTTGATACTCCCCAGGTCGCAGTGGTGATGGCAGTAGTCATTTGCTCTGAAGCTCTAATTTGTGTGTTTGTTTCGGCAGCAGTGACAATTTAAATAACACCCACTTCTTATTCCTGTTACACACACCCATTTTATATGTGCAGGATCGTATGGTGAACTAAATTGAGGAATTGATCAGGGTTTAAGGAAGAAAAAGGCAATATATGTATCTTTTCCCAGGAAGTTTTTGATGTAGCTCAATTATTTGATAAAATTTCTAGTGCATCACAAATAGTTCTGGCAGCAGAATTGGGTCTTAAAGTGTTTAAATGAGTTTGGAAGCAGAAAAGAATGACTTCCTGTGAGGGTGGGGAGGCCCTGGCACAGGGTGCCCAGAGCAGCTGTGGCTGCAGCTGGATCCCTGGCAGTGTCCAAGGTCAGGTTGGATGGGGCTTGGAGTGGAAGGTGCCCCTGCCCATGGCAGGGAAGTGGAATGAGATGGGCTTTAAGGGCCCTTCCAACCCAGCCCAGTCTGTGATTCCCTGAGGAGTGGAAAGCTGCTGCTTCCTGGTGCTTCCCTGCTGCCTTGGGACCTGGCAGGAAGGAGGTGTGCTGTCACCTGGAAAAGTTAACCACGCCTGTCTGGGTTTTTTGAGGTGACAGTGGCTGCCTTATGGTCACTTGCAGAGCCTTTTTTGTCACTGTCACTGGTGTGTGGTTCACAGCTGTCCGGAATTATCCCGTGTTTGTGGGGATGCAGCAGTACAGGGGCTCTGAATGTGTCCTGGAATAACTGCTGGGAAACATCTTCACAGCTAGCCAGGAGGATGTTCCTGAGCTGTAACTCATGAGAGAGCTCTGCAACTCAAGAGCAAACCACCACCTTCCACTAAAGTCTGTGTGGCCAGTGCTCCAAACGATCAAAAATTGGATTGATTTGGTTTAAACCCCTGTGCTTACACCAGCTGAAGCTGCCAGTGAAGCTGGGAGAGGCACTGGGATCCCCATCCATGTCCCCACCTCCAGCTGTTCCTGTTCCCTCCCTTGTGCTGACCCAACCAAGGAACTCACCTGGCCAAACCCTACCTGAACAGAGGCTCCTAAGGGACCTCTTTCCCTGCCCCAACTCCTCCTGGGCTCAGAGAGGTGGCAGTTCTGGCACAGAGTTGGGAGATTGTGTGGCAAGGAGAGGTGACAGTGGGGTAGTAGCAGCTCAGGCTGTCCTAGAGTGGCTTGAGCCCTCTCACATTGTCAGACTGGCTCATCGTAGGGGATCATTAAAGAGCTTTTTAAGTCCAAATGATAAAACTGCAGCAAGCACCTGTCTGCACATGCTGTACTTGGGCCCTTGGTGGGAAATGAACGCTCTGAATGCTGAGAGGCTGCAGGGAAATAACTCATTAACACATTTTTATTGGCATAGCCATGAAACAGCTCTTCAATGGAAGAACCAACTTTTTGTAGGTAGTATAAATATGGGGAGTAACCTCTGGCAGTCACCATGAGCCACAGCTCGGAACAGGCAGCTGGTGTGCAAGGTGAGGGTCCTTCCAGGAGAGATGAGCTGGAACAAACTTCCCAGGCAGCAGAGGACCTGGGGCTGGTGCTTCTCGAGCTGCTCCAACTGGAGATGTTCTGGATCCTGTGTGAGGCCATTTGAGTGCACATTGGCACACCTTGAAGCCAAGAGAGCAGGGAGCTGAGCAGGGCATCCTGGCAGGGCTGGAGCTGAGGTGGGGTGGGCATGGGATCCAACTGGATCAGCTCCTGCTGCCGAGGCACTGCAGCCTGACATGGGCGCGAGGGAAAACACTCAAAAGCTCCCACGTGGAGAGGGACCCAACCTGTGCCTTAGGAAATGGGAAGATGTTCAGTTTAGGCTGTGTTTCAGAAGTCTGGGCCTGGGCTGGGAATTCCAATTTGTCATTTTGGGGGGTTTTTGTCTGGTAAGCTGGGGGTGAGCCCAGTTTAGGGGTGGTGAGATGTGTGTGGTTGCCTCTCTTGAGGGTTTTGCTGTGGCCATGTGACACAACAGCACTGTTATTCTGGCACCTTTGGCTCCTGATCAGAGTAGATCCACTGCAGCTGAAGCTTTTTCCCCCTGTGAGATCCTTTCCCAGTTTCTTCAAGAAGCTGCTGCAGGTGACAATTAGTGTTTCTTTTTTTTTTCAGGAACCACAAAAGTTTCAGGGGAGGGGAAGGAGGAATCGATTCTGCTTGCTGCAGAACTTTGATACTAGTCAAGAAGCACTGCTTTTAAGGCATAGTTACGCCTGTACATTAGGCTTGGAGTTAAAATGAACGTCAGTGTAGTTTTTTTACATAAAAAACATGTCTGTTTTGGCTGATAACATTTTGCTGCTATCTCTTCTCACCAGTTATGTGCTTGGTGATAACTCCAGATATACTTCCTTCGGTCTGTATAATGCGGTAGGATGTGGCCTCACTTTTACACTTGGTCTTTAAAGAAATAATTTAAGGTAAAGGTAAGTAAGTACCTCACATTCAGTTTAATGTAAATGTAGGTTTGTTTATTCAGTGTTATAACAGCTAAATTACTCTTTCTGTGGGTAATTCATGCTTTTGGTGTTTGGAATAATATTTAAGTGCCAGCAAAGTGCTTTAATTTGAGGTGCAATCTGCTAAAACTCGGCAGCGAATTGGTGTTTTCAGGGGCACAGCTTTCACAGGGCAGCAGTGCGTGCCTGAGTGTGATTGTTAATATCAAAGTGTACAATTTTCAGCATGTCCAAACAGTCAGTGGTAGCAATTTCTGCTGAGGAGTCACTGGAAGTAAAACATAATTAGTTCTGTTTTAGTGAACAGAGTGGTTTCTAACCCAGCAGCTGGGGAGGTGGATCCTGTGTCCAAGGGATTCAGCGACACGCTCAGCTGGGCGTGTGTTCAAACTTTGTGCTGCGGAGATGACTGTGCAGAGGTGGAAGTCTTGTCTCAGAGTGACAGCCAGCACTTCTGTGGAGCTGCTTTCTCACATAGTTTCCATGCAGGATCAGCTTGCAGAGTATCACAGTTATAGTATAGGTCTGGAGGGTTTGATTTTTTTTAAGGAGTGGAGAGCTGTGGAAGGTAGAGGAACACGGTGCTTTCTCAGGGTGTTGATGCCCAGTCATAAATTGTCTTTGGTGAATAAACTTCTAGCACATCTACAGGTGCCTGTGACTCAAGCCATCACTTGAGCAGAACTTTCTGAGCAGGTCAGTACGTAACAGTTCTCATGCTCTGTAAATTAACTGCAGCAGGAGAGGACAGGGAATTTTAATGTCTGTATATAACTTATCATCCTGAAAGTTCTAGGAAAAAATAATATTTCAATAATGTAGTTAATCCTTGGAGAAACTACAGTTTATTCTTGAATAGAATTGAGCATGGTGAGGTGGAGGAAAAGATGCAAGAGGTGATGTTTCAGATTTATTTGTGGAGGTGGTGCCTGCAACTCATGGGCTTGAGCACACTGCTTAGGAGCCTGGCTGCATCCTGGAAAACTCAGTGTCTGTTGTCTTGTGAGGAAGAGTTTGTCAAAATAGGAGCTTTTAGGTTTTGACTCTGTATTCTGTTTGCTGGACTTTTCAAGACAGGCTGCCAAAGGGCTTAAGCCTCACTGCCACTTTCTGAAGTGGAAATTGTGAAATTTTTTGCCACTAGGTTAGAAATAACCAGGCCAGGTTGGAGCTTCTTGAATGTTCTGCCCTATCCCTGGAAGTGCTCACGGCCAAGTTGGACCAACCTGGGATGGTGGAAAGTGTCTCTGCCCATGGCAGGGGGTGGAATGAGATGGGTTTTAAAGTCCTTTCCAACCCAAACCAGTCTGGGATTCCACGATTCCATGTTCTGTGTTTAAATATTTCAAAAATGCAGATGAGTACTGGGTTCCTTGGTCCTGCCATGAGCACACTGGGCAGTTGGTTCTGCTGCTCTTGTGGAGCTGCACTTACAAACCCTGAGCTGAGAAGACTCCATGCTCACCTTCCTGCAGGGAAGACATTTTTCCAAGCCAAAGGCAGAGAAGGCATTTTGTTTCCAAGGAGCTGCCAAGGATTGTGCTACTGGCTGGAATGGCCAAGCATTCTCCAGGGATTACTGGGGGGGCCTTTGCTTTCTTGACAGGTGACATTGTCCTGAAATGACACAGCCTTCAGAGAATAGAGATATTTGGAAATAGGTGACTGGCAGCAGTGTTAAATCTAGAATTTGGAAAGCAGTAATTCTAGGATGGGTAAATTGATTTAAATAATTTTTTTCATATCCATAAAACTTATTTATGGTATGTGCTGACAAGAATTCACTATTGGTAACAGTTGTTGAAAGGATACAGTGACTTCTCTCCACAAACTTTCCCAGTTTGTAACACTATTTTTCTCAGGTTTTGTGAACAAACAGACCATGCCTAAACTTTCATGAGCAGTCACATGAGCATCTTGCACTTCAGTGTGATGAATTAATACATTCCACAAAGAATTCAACATTGTATTCACCTCAGCTTCCTCTATCATTTAAGGAATCAGCTGAGAAGCTTCCCTAGACATTTGAGAAAAATTGGCCTGCTGCATTTAAAGTACATTGGTATGGTGCTAAATGGTTTTAATTTTTAAGAAAAGATTGAAAATTCTGTATTGTTGGGACATTTAGTAGGGTCTTTCTAAATTACACTCAGATAGAAACTGCGCTGTGTTAATAGCTCTGGGTAGATACTTTAAGGGATGGGTAAAATAATATTTAAGAACTTCACAAAGCTCTGGACCCCTTCTCATCAAGTCCTTAAATGCACATTGCATGATTTTGCATCTTCACCAGTTCTCTGGAGCGGATGAAGGTGGAACAGGTGGTCACAGAATGATTCTGTCCAAGCAATGCCTTCAGGGGTCCCGTGGTACCTCACTGTGCTCTTACCTGAAGCCAGGGAGGCACCAACAGTGAGTTCAGGTGAGTTCCTTACAGCAGAAAGCACCAAGATCATGATGAATCAGCAGGGGCACGTTTTAAGGCTGGATTTTCTGTATATCCTGTATTATTCTGCCTGAATAATCATCCAACTGCATTTCTGTCTCGTTGAAGTAGGACCAGTTGTCCCCATGACTTTGCTTGCACAGCAACCTCATTTTATGGCTCTCTAAATTTTGAAGCAATAATTTTGGGCTTCAGTTCATGGCTTATAATAAATAGTAATGACTGGGATTCATCTCGTTGAAGTTTCTGTATGGGGGTTGAAGAGGAGGAGAAATGATTATCCTGTAGACAAGGAAAATGTATCATAGTTGGATGTTCTTAGCACCAGTGCAGTGATTGAGGGGTTGTGAGGCTGAGTGTGAGGTGCCTGAAATGGTGACAGGCAGCAACTACGGAGCCTGAGTGGGGAGAGAAACTTTGGGCATTTCTTTTGGGATTGTGGGGATCACATAGAGCACTGCACTGGGGTGGTGAGGTTGGAAGTGTTGAATTTCTAAGTCCTTTACAGTGCAAGTTGTTTCATATAGTTGTATGGATCTTCTTGAGAGGACAGTTCCCAATTGCTGCTCTGAGTCTAGTTTGGAGTAGATGGAAATGGGTGTTTCGATGTGTTTATGCTCCTTGTGGTTCACTGTCTGCTCCCCAGGTGTAGGGGCATGGCTGGAAGGGCCTGCATGTGGTCCATCACCTTCATAAAACAGCTCCTTCTGGACTTGTCTCATCTGTTCTTAAACCTCTCTAGTGGTTCTGGAGACTGTAGAGAGATTATATGAGTGCACTGGTAGTTCTGGTTATTTCTATATGCAATTAGTATTTGTCTTGTTGCAAATTAGGCCACTGAGCATGAAAAAAGTTGTTTAATGTTTCCTTTATTGTGACTAATAATGCATTGGAAGGCTTATTTCAAGCTTCGTGTGTCTCTTTCCTATTTTTTCAATACTGTGTGAAATGAAAACTTAAACTTTTTTGTTATTAACCATGTTTTCAAAACCTCTTATCGCTGCTGTCCTCTGACCTCCTCTTTGTGTGTGTTCTTCTTGCACTGTTGCACCTTGAGATGAAGATGTAATTCCAGCTGAATTTGATTCCTCTGCCATTCCTTACAGCTTGGGATTGAGTGGAAAACAACACTAAGTTACCTTGCTTGCAGTGGACTGTGGTAGATGCCACTGAGAGTGGCAGTGACTGCCTGGGGTTGTGCTCCGTGGTTCTTGCTCTGTTCCTTCAGCAGGAATTTGTGCCACATGTCTTTCCAATTGAATGGTGTTTCATGTAGCCTCTTCAGCTGTTGGGCTCTTTAAAATAAGGCTAATGAATTTTTATTTGTCCATCTTTGCAGTCTGGTGGGGTGGGTTTGTTGTGGGATGTGGAAAAAGAAATTGGGGGGATCATATTGCAGTGAATCTTCTCTGTACATCTGCAGCTCAGGGTTGGCACTACAGGCACTATTCTTACGGTGTTATACAAAATGTTTAGTAACTTTTGAAGTTGTCAGACAGGTATTTTTCTCTGTAGTTACAAAAATGTCTTCCACTTATTGGCTAATAAATGTGAATGGAGAAAAGTGTTTCACTGTTGCTGTTTTCTGTTTGCCTTAAAGACCTTTTCCTGTGGTGCAGGGGACTGGCCTGGGAACTGGGGGTGTGTCCTGTATTCATGGTCTGTGTTTTACTACCTCTTGTACCTTCTGAGTACCTCCTCCAGTGGATACTCCTTTTGTTGGGTGGTTTCCCCTGCCTTGCCCCAGCCTGGAGCCTGTTCCTGCTGTGCCAGGGGTCTTGGATGCCTCCCTGGGAATGGGCGGTGCAGAGAAAAGCTGGAGCATTCATGGCACTTCCCAGCTGCTGTGGATTTGTGTCTGGAGGCCTTTTGTAAGTGCCAGGGCAAACTGTTTTGTGCTGGCAAACTCCTCTCGCTCTCTTGGCTGCTGTGGTGTCTGCCCAGCTCAGGGATGTGCGTGGGCACTGCCAGGAGAGAGCGGGGGAATGTTTCAGGTCCACTGGTTTCTTTGCACTGCGGAATTTTATTGGAATCTGACCTTACTCTTGTTTGATGATCCTGACTTTGTAAAGTATATACAGGAAGGTACCTGGATGATGTGACTTTGCCATTAAATAAAGCCTAAGTACGGATAAAATATATGCAGATTGATTTGACTCTTTAAATTAGACCTGGGAGTTTTGAGTCTGGCGGATAATGCTTCCAGTGCCTGGTCACTCTTTGGGCTGTTCTTGGTACTCAAGGAGCGTTTCTTCTTTTTGCCCCACAAATTTCTGATCCGTTTTCGAAGCATGGACTCCATATTAATTTCTCTGTCCTAGGAGATTCTCCCTGTGAATGACTTTTAACCCAAATAGTTGATTCCTTCATGTTTAAAAATCTGCTTTACTAAATACTATTAGAAAACTGGCCTCCACCTTGAAAAATCTTTTGTGTACTTGTTAATATTGGACCTTTGTTTGGCAAACTGACTTTCAGACATTTTCAGTTATGTGAGCAAAGTAGTGCATGGTCATCTTTTTGGTATGTTGTGTCTGTGAATAGTATCTCGTGTTCCCTATCTTTAGACAACATCATGTCACACTGGGGCTAGTGGGAACTGTTAATAGATCAGCTGCAAGGGAACTGAACTAAATACCAGCAGGTTGTAACCTGAATTCTAACCTGATGTGTTTGGTCTGTACCTTTAAGAAAATGACATTACAATTTTCTGTTGGTGTTGTGTATTGTCAGTTATCTGGTGTCTCATAGTTCCTACACAAAGTGCTAAATAAACTCTGCACCGCTGTATTTCTGTTGTCACATTTAAATAAAGCCTCCTGTGAATAGCAACTTTTCCCTCCTCACTTCTTATTCCATATTTTTGTGCAGCAAAGTAGTTTTTATACAAAAGCAGTATTGGGGCAAGATGTGATACTGAGGGGGGACCCCGATGTGGGGCAGGAGCTGGTGTTGGGCTGCAGGTGACACTGAGAGCTCCAAGAGAAGGAACACCCGCGATGCCATCACTCCTGGAGCAGGCACTGCTCCTCTTGGGAATCAGCTCTGCCTCCCTGGCCTCTCCAGCAATACTGGCCTTGAACCTGGGATTTTCTTGAACATTTTCCTCTACTCCCTGAGGAGATACATGGCCCTGGAGCAGGGGGAAGACAAAAAAATGTATAAATGCTCCTGTGAACTTCTGTCTGGACTCTGCTGCTGGTGTTGACTGCCACCAGAAACCTCCAGCTTGGCAATAGACACCTGGACTTGTGTTTGTAGGAGGAAAAAAGACCTGTTCAGTCTCCCACAGCATCTCCACTTCTCTGCTTGCTTCTGTCAAACTGTTTGGTGCTACAGGTGGGACAATGTTACAGAAGTACTTTCTCTGAAACTAGAGACATTTGAGTATTTATAGATATTCTGAGGAAGTAGTTAAGTATGATGGCAAATACATTTCTCTCCAAAGCAGCACAATGTGATACTTGTGTGCTCTGTTCACCATGCCCGTGGTGGAGTCAGGCTGTGATTGTTGTAGGCTGTGATTTCAGGAGGATGATGGTGTTACACTTTGGTTTTAGACGAGTGTCAGTGATGGGTGATTCGAGGTCAAGTTCAAGTATCCTTGAGAAACTTGTAAAGGCACTAATGTGACCCAGAAGGATGATTGTACTGTATCAAATGATGCCTTTTAGCACTGTTACCTGAACTCTGTGATTGCTGCCTTTCTGGTAGAAAGGCTCTTTTCAACCTGCATGAGCAGTTTCACTGCAAGGTTTTTTTTGGAACTGTGCATTGAGTTTTTCATGTTAAACAGAAAGAGCTGCTCCTAATCTGGGTAACTCAGGTCTGGTTTGTTGTCTATCACGGTCTAGTCATGCATGCAAAGATATTTAGAAACATCCCTATGAAACATTAAAAAAATAAAATCATTGCTTTATCTGAGTGAGTACAGTAGAAAGTTTCTGTACCATTTGTTTTTCAGGCTGCAGTGAAGGAGTGCAGGTTGTGCTGTGTGTTCAGGCAGTCCTGAGGAGCTACAGAAAGGTGTTCTGGGGGTGCTCACATTGTGTTTGGGGTCTGGGCTGGTGTGTGAGCAAAGGAGGAGAATCAAAAGCATCCCATGGAGTGTGCTGATCCAACAGAAAGCACATCCTAGCACCTGGAAATGGTTGTAGAACTTGTATGGATGCTGAGTTTGCTGCTGTTTTCAGGATTTCCTGGGAAGGCAGCTGTGAACGTGGAGGTAGGAGGGCCTTCCCAAAAACCCCTTTAAACGGCTGTGTAACACTCTGAAATTAGTCACTGACTTGGTCCTGGTTTATAAATGCTGAAATAAGATTAAGATGGCAGTTAAGAAAAGAAAATTAAGCTTCTTGATCTTTTACTGGGAGTTCAGAAACCTCTGCTTTTCTCTGAGGCCGGAGTAAAAACATTCAGTTCTTGACTTGAATAGCAGTAGTAAGCTCCAGAGTATGGCTGAATGGCTGGATGACTTAAGGAGCCTTGCATGGAATAAATAAGATTTGTTTTCTGTGGCTGTCATTAGGGTTGGCTGGAAAGGATTATCGTGGATGACTCAAAGCAGATGTTCTCCAGTAAACTTTCGAGTGAATTAGTCTGTGTGCCAGCCAGTCCTCTCGACATGGGAGCAGCATGGGACAATTTGGAATGCTCTATCAATTATTTATCAATTATTCTGTTTGCTGCAAGCTCCTAAGTGGGGATCCTGGAAGTTGTTGGGGGGGGTACCGAAGGGTTGCAGTGTGAGCAGACAGAGGCACGTAGAAATTAAAATGCAAATTCCTGAGCTACTGACCTGGGCAGTTACAGCCCTGCCCAGTGTCCAGAGAGAGCAGGGCTGCCAAATTCCCTGTCCTGCTCTGCTCTGCAGCACTTCACCTGTCGGTTGTGTTCCCAATAAGCATCTTCAGTAGCCCTTTGTGTTAATAAATGATCATTTCTGGTGCTGCTCAAAGTAAGGTGGTGTCCTGGCAGGTTTTGTAACATTAGGTGAAGTTGGTTATGTGACAATGTATGAATTTTATTGTTAACAGTTGGTTTAAGGTGAAGATCCTGGTGTGCAGGGTGGGTATGCTGCTGTTATCCCTATGGGTGTCCTCTCATAGAATAGGTGATACCTGAGGTGTTTTGGGAGGTCCTCTTGTTTCCATCACTGTGTTTTAACTGCACTACAAGAAATTTCATAATCTGTGTTATTTTAAAATAAGCAAATATGATTTTTACTCTAAACTCCTCTTTATGGCACTTAGGATGAAACATTCTGAGCAAATTACGCAAGGGGAAGGGGGAGAAGCTGTTGAATGTGCTTGAACATTTAAGTATTAGTTTTCAAAGAATCAAGCTTCCCTACAGGTCAAAAAAAAATGCAAAATGAGAGGAGCTGCTGGCAGTTGTGTGGAGTGTGAGATGTTGGTGCTCTGCTCAGCAGTTGCTCCGTGACAGCGCGTTCTCAATTGGATACAAATGTGTGAGGAATCCGAAATGGGTGGTTTGTGTTCCAGCAGGAGCTGAGGGTGCAAGGCCACTTTCACTGTCCTTAATTGGCACCACGTGTCCCCCAGAGGAGGGAGGGAAGTCACAGCCTGTCAGACCTGGGAGGTGATTTAGCATTTGGGGCATCCACTGGTATGTTTGGGGCCACTGAACAAAGGCAAAGCTGCGACTGGAAATTCCCTGACTGCTTTCATCTCTCTGTAGGTGTGTGTGCACATGAACATATCACTTTCCCCATCTTGACCCTCTGATAGGCTAATGACTCTTTTTTTGCTACCAGTTTGTCATTTAGATAATGAATATTTGGGGATTACCAGTAACTGCAAAAATAATTGTACCAGTTAATGGTGTGTGCAACAGAGCCTTTTTCACCTGGTAATTCATAGTCTGAAATACGTGTTGGGAAGGAGAGTATCATGTTCTGCAAGTTTAAAAATATTTGTCTGGAAACTCCCAGAGCTGAGCTTTAACTGTTCTGGGGCTCTGGTTCTAAAAACTGAAGAAACCAACCCTGATGTTGTGTATTGCTTAAACTGTGGTGCTAAACTGTCCTTCCCGGGCACTGAGGGCAAGGGTCAAAACATGGAAGAAAGTCAGTGCACTGAAGTGAAATAATAAGAACTGAAATATGTCAGAATAGGTGCTCTTGCTGCTCTAAAGGTTAAGCAGAGTTTTACCAGGCCTGACCCCATGGTAGGGCTTTAAATATCTGCAGAGTCAAGAAAGAACCAAAAGGACAAATTAATTCATCTTCAGCCTGGAGTTGGTTTTACAGCCTGTAGGAGTTAGACTCATTTAAAGCCTGCATGGACTTTAAACATAAGTTTGATAAAAGTGAATCAAAAAATCAGGACAAGTGTTTCATCACTGCCAGCTTTACCCAGGTATCTCCAGCACTAAACAGTCCTGCAGGGATGGACAAAACATGGTCTGAGCCCAAGGTTTTCTGAAGGGAAGAGACTTCTACTCCTGGTGCTCCTGTTGTATCTTAGTGGAGGGGTAAAACTGACTTGGAAAAGACAATTATTTCAAAAGTCAGTGTTTTTAAGAGGAAGGGTCATGCAGGGGAGTGTGTGGCTGGGAGGGCAGAGCTGCCTGGTGATGATGATGATGATGATGCTCCTGATGAGGTGTCAGGATGATGTGGGATCCCTGCAGAGGTTCTTGCCAAGAGATTTTTCTCACATGCACTTCAAGTCCAGTTGAGTCACATGCAATTAAGCAATAAATGAGACTGTGATTCAGGTTTTCCTTTGCTTATCTTTTAAATCTATCTCCAAAGGTGAATTACAAATTCCAGGTTTCAGCACTCTTAACATCAGGTAATGGAAAACAGGGATCTTGTGCAGGATCATAAACTCATTTGGGTTGGAAAAGCTCTCCCAGATTAGTGAGTCCAACCCAGCACTGCCATGTTCACCCCTAAACCAAGTCCCTAAAACGTGCAGCGTGTGGTTTCTCGTGGAAACCATTAAAGTGACACGTGTGGATGTGCAGCTGTGCTGGGGGTGCAGTGCAGCCCCTCAGAGAACCTGCTCCTCACTTTGTGAATGGATGTGGATTTGTGCAGTTGCCCCCTCCCCACGTAGAGCCCCAGCGAGGGCTGCTGGAGTGGCCGGAGCAGCCGAGGCTGGTGCTGATGGTCTGGGGACACCTGCTGGGCACAGCCCTGGCCAGGGAGGGACCTGCAGGCCCAGACTCCTGTGTGCAGTGCAGGAAGTGATACTGGAAATGAGACTGCAGAGCAGTGCCTTGGCTAAATCTGCAGTGGGGCCTGAAGGATTAAATCCACATTTCCGATTGAACCGGCTGATGCTCCTGCTCCACTTGGCACTTGTTTCCCGTTAGGCTGTGCACAATTAATTGATGCTTTGCAGAGGGGTATCAGAACTTTGTTACTCAGTCACAGCAGTTTTATTGCCACTGTTTCCTTGGGTTTTACATAAGACTGTGTTTGTTACAGCTCCTGCAGTTTCCAACTAGGTCAGTAAAAGTGTCCTTGTCCCTATTCCTTGAACAATCAGCTCCCTAAAGCCAGACAGTCTGATAGCAGTTTGTGATTAATGCTTCCAGCAATTATAAAATGGATGGTCTTAAATTACATTTGTTAACTAAGACCAGTACATGAAACATGAAGTGACTTTGTCTTCCTTGTTGCAGATCCATAACATGGTGGCAGTGCTGGAAGTGATCTCCAGCCTGGAGAAATATCCCATTACCAAAGAGGCACTTGAGGTATGTCACCCTCTGAACATGATTTTTAATGTGTATAAAAGGACTTTTTCCTGCCTTTCTAATTTCCATCAGAGCTTTTCTGGAAACAATAGATGGATTGCAAAGGATTCACAATTAAGATATTATTTTGTCCCTCTCATGCTGCTTCCAACATCTCGCTGAACACAGGGATCCTTTCTGGGCCCAGATCAGTATTCTGGGCAGCACAGTTCCTGTTTGTGCAGGGCACTACATTAATCATCACTTGCCACTGATTACTTCTGTTGCATTCAGCAATATCACTCTGCAGTTCCAGTCACCTTTGTAGACGTTTGGTGGCCAAACACCTGAAATAGGAATAGAGTTGCTCTGTGTCAATAAAATTAATCTTTAGTTCAGTTAAGCAGGTTTCAAGGCCTGATATTTGTGGTAGGATCAGGTGTAGGGAGAGCTAAACTCTCACTGGCCACTCATAGAAACAGTCCAAAGAAGTTTTATGGCTGAATTACATATTTCTTTTGCACTCTTTGTATTGAAATTAGCGGTGTTCTTGCTTTTAACTGTTGCTTAATTACAACTCCACCTGTATTTCAACATATCTATCACAACAGGTTGCATATTTCTCTCACAGACTGATCTATGTTCTCCTTTCAAGTACTTTTCTTAAGAAATCTGACTTGTGGAACAGTTCTTTGTTTTCAAATGTGCTTTGGGAACAATCAAACACTTCCTTCCGCTCGTGGAACCACCTTGGGACTCCCTGGGAACGTTTTTTAAAGGGCTTTTTCATATGTTTCTACGAGGCTGGGGAGTGAAGGGAGAGGAGAGAGGTGGAGGAAAAACGTAGGACACAACTCACACCTGGTAGTCAGGTTTGTCAAATGGAGATTCTTATTGTTAATGAGTTACTGTAACAGTCAAAGATCCTGGAATTCTTTTCTCTTGGCTCTTTCTGCAGCTCTTATACTTCCTTTGGGATAAGCACACACCTTTGGGTGCTGCATTTCCTCTTAAACCTTAATCTTAGGTTCTTTCTCATTAAAGAATTCCTTTCTGATGTTTTTCCCAGCTCTCCTGCTTTTACCAGGGAATAAAGACGGCATGACTTGAAACCTACAGTTGGTTTCACGTTGCGTGGCAGAGCACTGGACTAATCCTTTCCAAAAAGATTAATTCAACACTTAAACACTTTGCTGTTTTTAACCAGGTGTTTCTCAGGGGTGAGCATTACAAAGCCGAAACATTCCTGAGGAATTTTTCTTGGAATGATATGTGTTTGTAAAACACCTTGTCTGTCTTTGTAGGAAACCAGACTCGGGAGGCTGATCAATGAGGTGAGGAAGAAGACATCCAATGAGGAACTTGCCAAACGTGCCAAGAAATTGTTGCGGAATTGGCAGAAGTTGATAGAACCCGTGACCCAGAACGAGCCAGTGCCAAGGGGGCTGCCCAACCCACCAGGATCAGCAAATGGAGGTGCTCACAACTGCAAACCAGACACACAACTTCCTGCTGTGGCCGGCACCAAGCCCATCAGCGAACTGAAAAGCAGGAATGATATCCAGAAACTAAACTCTCCAAAAACAGAGAAACTGGGAAATCGGAAAAGGAAAGGTGATCATAGGGATGGGCATCAGGGCCCTCTTCCCCCAAAGGTCTCCAAAGCTAGTCATGAAGTATTACAAAACTCTTCACCCCCTCCAACTAATGGAATTGGAGGTAGTCCTGAAAATTTTCCTAGTCCTGTAGACATAAACCTACATGCAGGGCCCGAAAGCAGCAGGACAGATCTCAGTGAAAACGATAAACACAATAAGATCCCAGTAAATGCTGTAAAACCTCACACCAGTTCTCCAGGACTTGTAAAACCTTCAAGCACTTCCTCGTTACTAAAGACTGCAGTGCTTCAGCAGCATGATAAATCAGAAGAAGCCACGGGCCCCCACCAGCCCAAGAGCCCACGCTGCTCCTCCTTTAGCCCCAGGAACGTTAGGCATGATACTTTTGCTCGGCAGCACACCACGTACTCACCAAAGGATTCGATGCCCAGTCCATCTCAAAGGTCTCAGTTCGCAGACGCTGCACAGGTGCCATCGCCGCCACCATCCCTGATGCAACCATCCACACCTCCCATGCCAGCCAAGAGACTGGAGTTCCCTCCTCAGGCGGCCCCCGAGGCAACACAGCACTGGCAGGAGCAGCAGGGAGCCCCCGAGGGCCAGCACAGGCACACAGCAGGGACACTTCAGCAGCACACGGCTCCCGGCTGCAAAGCCCACCCCGGGGAATCACACGTGGGCTTCCCACAGGACACTTCCAGAATGGACAGTGACGATGCTGCTTCAGGGTCTGATAGCAAAAAGAAGAAAAGGTACCGACCCAGAGACTATACAGTCAACTTGGATGGGCACGTGACAGAAGGGGGTGTGAAACCTGTGAGGTTAAAAGAGAGAAAACTCACTTTTGATCCCATGACAGGACAGATAAAACCTTTAACACCGAAAGATCCTTTGCAGGTAGAAATCCCTGCACTTACTGAACAGCACAGGACAGAAACGGAAAAGCAGGAGCAAAAACCCAACCTGCAAAGCCCCTTTGAACAAACGAACTGGAAAGAGTTGTCCAGAAATGAAATAATTCAGTCATATTTAAACAGACAGAGTAGCTTGCTGTCTTCATCAGGAGTACAGACTCCAGGAGCTCACTACTTCATGTCTGAGTATTTAAAGCAGGAGGAGAGCACTAGAAAAGAGGCTAGAAAGACTCACGTTCTAGCTCCTAACAGCAAACCTACAGACTTGCCTGGGGTCACCAGAGAGGTCACAGGCGATGACCTCGACAGAATACGTGACCACAACTGGCCAGGTGTGAACGGTTGTTATGACACACAGGGTAACTGGTATGATTGGACACAGTGCATATCCTTAGATCCACACGGGGATGATGGGAGATTGAACATCCTGCCTTACGTCTGCCTAGACTGAGAGCAGTTCTGCTAACCACGCTTTTTACACCTGCAGTTAGCAGAACTGGCAGACACGATGCCACTTCCAGCTGGAGAGAGCCTCCTGTCCTGGACAAACAGGCCCCACGAGCAGAGGGGGGGAGGGAGCTGGGCCTTTCCAGCTCATTCCTTTAAATTCTCCTTTTGTGAAATGCTGCTACCAGTTTACTAACAATTGCAAAGGAAGGCATACGAAGGTTGATCAGTTGAGTTCAAAACTCTATAGCGAGCCAGCTATAAAAAGTGTTAGTCCCCAAGAAGTGAAGAGGATTTCCAGCACTTTCTTAATGCCGGAATCTTATTACAGGCAGGTACAGAGAAAAATTGTGGAAGTTACCTTAACAAAATATGCATCTATTTATTTGACTTGATTTGGGTTTTTATTTGGCAGTGAGATATTCAAGAGACAATGTGCAAAAACTGTAGTTTTATTTCTATCACATCTCTGAACATGATTGCGTTATTTAAGAGTCATGTGGTACGGAGATTGGGTTTTAAACAGCAGGTGTTGCACTGCAGGCTGGGCCACCAGCTTCAGCTCAACATTCCATAGGCATCCACATATTTTAGTCTGGTTTCAGTTTAAATCCAGTCTCTGAGAAATGCTGCAAAAACTAGATGTTTAATGATATTTTTTGATCCCACCACCACCAGCCAAATATTTTTCCTCCTTTTCCCTTCCTGCAAACTTATAGGTAAAAAACAAAAAGACAAAAAAAACAAAAAGACAAAGAAAAAAAAAAAGAAAAATCACCTTTTCTAGAATCTAAATGTAATGAGGGTGCTACAAGTTTGTAACTGTACTGTGAGAGGGAAAAAGGAAGCCTGTTTGTATGCTGGAAATATACTTGTTACCATTCCTTTAGATATTGTTTGCCTTATGGATATCCATCATAAACGCAATTTGCAAAAACAAAGAGCCTTAGTGAATGTACAGTAACTAGACTTCTGTGTTCCTGGGATGCAGAAGGGAGCAACTTTGCTATTTGGTCCTTTAAGTGGACACGTTGTGATATAAATGTGGAAATAAAAAAAATTTGCACAAACCAGTTTGTGAATTATTTATATACACTCCACTCGTTTTTCCCCCCCTCCAAGTTTGCTCAGTTCAGCCCAGCTAAGGGAGCCCTGGCACTGGGAACCCCTCGGAGCAGGGAGGTGGAGCCGAATCCCACGGACACTGCCGGTAGGGATAACGGGATGTCTTCCAAGAACCTTGGTGTGGTGTTCAGTCACACAGGGTGGATCTGTTCTTAACTCTGGAGACTGATAACCCAACTGCTGATAATGTACCTCAAAGTCTAAAGAGATCAGACTTCATCTTTTTGTCTCGGTAACTTTGTAATGTTTTATTCCTAATTGTTACAGTGCTTTCTGAAGCAGCCCGGGTTGTAGAAAGTGAAGGATTTCTATTAACTGTAATTGCTTTAATATTTGGGATGATGTTGTTTGATGCAGTCCCCAGTGTTGGGCTTCTGTTCAGGGGGTCGGGGAGGGGACACTATACCAAAAATATTTCTGGGTTTAATGATGTTCACTCTGTTAACCCATCTGTGCTGGAGATGAGCCTTGGCAAGAGCTGTCCTGCCTTTCTTCTCTGGTTTTCAAAGGAGGGTGCTCCTGGCCAGGTCTGCATTGTGCTGCTTCATTCCCTGAAATACAACTGATGAAGTCTGGTTTATTTTTTAAGTCATTGATGTTCATCATTTATGATCTGACTGTTACTGAAATGTGTGGGTATCTCAGAAATATGATGTCTGTGTGCTTCCATTTCTGAAATCTGAGGTCTGGGAGTGAAACCAGAAGTGGTTACCAAAAAAATGTGTCCAAGTATATTTTCAGTTTACTTCCATTTTGTCCTTCTGCAGTTGCTGAGGTTGAGCAGTGTGGTTTAGAGCTGGGGAAAGCTCCTGTCTTGCAGTTCAGATTTGATGGTAGAGGGCTAAGCTGCTGGTCATTTTAGAAATGCTTGAGTTTTGTTTATGTAAAAAAGTACTGTGCATCTTATTTTCCCCCTGCCCTTCCTCCCTCCTTCCCTGAATGGTCCCATTTAGGAACAGGGTCCGTGCTCTTTGGAGGCCTTTGAATATTCCCAAATTTCAGGAAATGATGAAGTATTACTTGATAAATTCCATCTTTTTCTCCACTGCTTCCATTTCTGATGCAATTGATGGCCTTTGACTGCACTGGGTGAGGTGATGCCTGAAGCTCATCACAGCTTTCAGATTACACCCAAACTGCCTGTGCTGCTGCTCCTCTGTTTGAGGGAGCATCAGGAATCAGACCCAGCCCTTTCCCTGGTGGTACAAAAACTGCTGGAGAAATTTCCTCCCAATGCAAGCTTTAAATCTTGTTCCTAGCTGAGTTTGTTGCTGCTGTAAGGGGTCAACTCACTTGTGTGTCCTCCAGGGTGAGATGAGGCTTGACAATCTTTATTTCAGCATGCCAGTATAACCAGTTCTGTGAGCTCCAACAAATGTGAATAAGTTTACAAGGTGATATTTTTTTGTCAATTTTGTAAACAAGTTCAAATGAAGTTTACCATGTGCGTACCTGCTGTGTACTCTCATTTGTGCATGACTCAGTTTCTCTCCTACTGCTTTCTCCTACCTCTCTCGCAAAATTTCTCATTCTAATCCTAAAAACTGAAGTTAAAACACTGCCATTTCTTCCTTGTCAACGGCTGACATGAAATGGCTCATCAGCAAATCTTTGGGGAGTCGCCATTACCTAAAGTGCGTGTTTTTATGGGCAAATTAATGCTGTAGAAACGTCTCTTGACAGGGTGCATGGATGAACCGGGCTCTAGAACCCCTCCTGCCTGCCAGGTACTCACCTATCCTTCACCTCAGCCGACGCTACGTGTTCCTCGCGTTAGTTTTAAAGGTCGGGAGCGACCGTCTCGGTGCCTCCGAGCCCGTGACCTTCGCTCCGTCCCTGCCTTGTGGCTGCCCTGCGCTTCGGTGTCCAAGGGCCGGGGCTGCCGAGCCCTGGAGGCGGCTCTGTTCCCCCGAGCGCCCTCGCGGGTCATGGGAACCCCTCGGGCCCCATCGCGCCGCGCCGGGGGCCGTGCGGGGCGGGCACCGCGGGGACACGGCGGGGCCGGCC
>WEKY01042771.1:55016-72737 GCA_013390045.1 Picathartes gymnocephalus | reverse complement strand
CATAATAAATGTCTCAGCTTTTAGGTTTTTTCATACACAAACGAGTTATTATCTAGCTGTGTTTGTGTGCACATTTCAAAAAACTGTCCTGTTCTTACTGTTTCAACTTCCACATGGTCTGTTTGTGTTGAAATGCAGACATGTTCTAGTCCATCATCTAACCCATCATTCCCCCCTGGAAACAGCTGCAAGCATGTTTTCTTCATCTCATTCCAAATAATTTTCTGATGTCCAGCTCAAAGACATGAGCAGAGCCAATGAAAATCAATACAGATTTTCACCTTCAACCTATTCTCACTGTCAGCCAAAAACAAAAACAGAAAAAATATTTCTGGTTCAGAAGCAGAGAATCCTATACCTGTAATAAGCACAGAGAAGTATTTGTGCTGCATTGTACACTGTATACTGTGCTGCCTTACCTGCAACAACCCCCAATGCATCACAAGTGCATGAACATTAATGCTTAAAATCCCTCACATGTCACTTATAAGCAGGTTTGTTTTCTGTGCAGAAATGCATGACCTTCTGTCCTAAACCACCATGTGGGTACACTGGCACATGCCTCTCCACTAAGGTTAGTGTGCCATTATTGAATGTCAAAATAACTAAGCAATTTACTTGTCTTTTTAGCACAGTTATTTTAAATATTACCTGAAACTTTTATATTTAGTATTTTTACCTTAACTAAAATATATTTTCAGTATTTTGAAAAGAAACTTCTATTTTTTTAATACTGTACTGGGGAAAAAGAAATATTTTAAATCCATAAAAGCTGTTCCCTGGCATGACTTCAGTGCATTTACCTGGACATGACTTGGGGGAAAATATTGGTCTAATTATTGTAACTGATGCTAAGTGAGGCAGCCAGCTTTGCTTACTTCTGTGACAGTCCCTTAGGCTTCTCTCTTCCTTGGCTCCATTTCATCTTGTCTAGGTGGTGAGCCAGCATTATATCCTCGTCCACAGCACGCTTGGCAGAAGCAGGTCCTTAGCAGTGAGTTGGGCAGTGTAACTTTTCCAGTTGTGACAGGGCAGTTTGTAGCCATCTCACGGGCAGGTCTCTCCCTCATGTGGTGAACTTCACTGTTAACTGTTTCAGGTGTCTGTACTGCCTGGGTCATGGTCCACTGCTAGGATAGTAGGTGGATCATATCTGTCTCCTGGATAAAGCTTTTCATTACTGTTAGACACTTAAGTGTGTGATATATGGTTAAATTAGGTCTACTTTAAACAAGCCAGGTTCTAAAAGGACCACTTGCATACTTGCATGCAGTGGCCTGTGCTTTTCTTTATGCCCAGAATGAGCCTATGCAAAACTTAACCAGCATGAACAGGCAAGTTGCAAAGAGCGGGCCTGGCAAGGGCATGCATGGGGCATCTGCACACAGAGATATCACAGATGCGTAACAGCAGAATTTCGGGAGCTCTGCGAGCAGCAAGCTGAAGGCCAGGGAGCTGTCACAGCAGCAAACCTTCTAATCTTGGCCTTGCCTTTGTCATTCTCTCTGTTCCTACACCCAAGGGGAACTGCAGACCTACTGCACTGGTGTTGTCCCACCCCATTCCTGTTTGGGTCAGCGGACCCAAGTGTGAATAATTTTTGACATTCACAGAGAAGGACGAGCCAGAGCAAAATTTTTGCTAACAGTTTTTAAACACTAATCAGAGCAACAAACAGCCAAAGTCAGGAGACTCTTGCAACAGTAGTAGTTAGAAAAGTTTTCTACGGAGTTTAGCACTTTTGAAAACATTCCACATTTTACGTAGTGCTGAGCTATCTATCATACATACCTTATCAGGGCATTCAGCTGGTGTGGCTTCCCAGCAACTGCTCAGGGAACTCTCCCAGAGCTCTCCACCAACTAATATATGGTGAAAATGTAGAGGAGGAGATGATATTTTCCAAATTAGGCTTAAAACTCTCAGATAGAAATGTGCATCTGTTCCATGTAAGAATCTGTTCTATTAAGCTTAGCAAAGCTAAAGAATAAAGAATATGGTTGCTGAATGTAGATACATTATTAAGGTAAAAACAGAAAGGAGGGGAGAGAATACTTTAAGCCAAAGGTTAGTGTTGGCCCAAAAACTAGCGAGAATGTGGAAATCACAAGGAATTTAACTACTGGAGCAGTATTTCCCAATCATTCTATCAAAGAGATAAAAAAGCAGCAGAGAAAAACAGGGGCTGGCTTATGGAATCAGAAGCAGAGCTTCTGCAACATGGTGCTGTATGTTGTCTAATATAGTAGGATCAGGTTATAAATGAGAGTATTGAGGAGAACAGTTTGCAAAGGGCTGCATTAATGGTCACATTCTGGAACATCTTTCCTGTGGGAATGGCAGGAACAAAACCAAGAAATCTAAGTTTTATCTTGGCAGGGTTAGGGAAAATATTTATCTAAGGGGGCCCTTGTAGTAGCAAGGGCCTGGATTCAAAGGACCAACAATTTTTCAAATTACCTCCTTTTCCAAATCTCTTTAGGAAGAAATTCCATTTGACATGCCATAGGCTTAATTGTATTCCAGTCTACCCTGCCAAACCATGGTGGGGCTTCACTTACACTAGTAAACTGAGAAAGCCTGTTCTCTGGCTGGGCAAAGCACTGTCGTTGGCTAATACCATGCCAGGAATTATATTTAAAATTAGACAGCACAGACAGCTGTGGGACTGTGCTCAACCCTGTGCCCTTGCTCTTCTTATTTTACTGGTATAGCTCTAATATTTTAGTACCTTTACTCATTACTGCCATATGTGTAGAATGTAGGAATTGTGTAGGTGAAAAAGAAAGTGCTGTGATGAAAACTCTTTGCACACCTTTAAATAAGACTTCAGAGTGCAATTCTTCTTAGTGATATCTAAGCCTGCATGTGTTGTCTTCTATAGGAGTAGTTCAACAGCAGCTAAAAAATGCTGAATAGCAAAAGATGTATTAAGTATAGCTCCTAGAACACCCAAACACCCACAGCCAGGCACTGTGCTCTTCTTAGCAGAGAACAGGGTGTTCTAAGTAATGAAAGGAGAAGTTTCTATCTCCCACCAACTTTTTTTTTTTAATCACTACTGCATAATTCTGCAGAAAAAAACAGCCTCAATAGCCAAGGAAAAAAAATCACCACAGCCAGCTAGTGAAGTGCTAATTGCTGAACTATTGCAATCCATCTGGTGCAGCCCTTTTCTCTTCCCCCTGTCCACGCTCACACCAGCCTTCCCATTCGTCTCTTTCAGCTCCCTTATATAAAGAGGTTTCAGTGATGCTCACAGGTGCTATTTCCAGCAAGATTCTTCCCAGTTTTCCATAGCTACATAGTGTCAGTGTCCCCTACACTCCTATTACTAAATGTTGCTTCTTTTAGTGCCACGGCCTAAACCAGCAATGAGACAAGAACTTTGTGCACCTCCTTGCTTAGGCTTAGTTTCATGTACCCCTGTGTTGCCTTCTGTGTGGTCAGTAAAATTCTAAAAATAGGATTTGTGCATATTTCTGTGTAGGCTGTGCCCACACTCCAGCTTTTTTTCAGCCTATTAGTCCACAATGATCAGTAATAGAGTATCTTTTCCTGTTGTTTCTGTCCTAAAACACACCAAAAAATGAGGGTGTCATGTTTGCAAAAAACCTGAAATTTAGTGCTATGTGTACAAAGCCTTTTTAATGAAAGGAATCACTAAATTGCAGCATTTGTGCATCTTCTGCATAGGGTAGGGTTTCCAGCATGATAACTCTTATTTGGTTTTTATACTCAGTGGTTATTTTGGTATATAAGAAGAAAATATTGTGCTTTGCTGCTTTTCACAGGTTCACTCACTGTCTTTGAGAAGCATGTTTTATTATACATATAATTGTCTCTCCTGTTAGGTATTAGACCAAGT
Organism: Picathartes gymnocephalus; assembly: GCA_013390045.1. Classification (NCBI taxonomy): domain Eukaryota; kingdom Metazoa; phylum Chordata; class Aves; order Passeriformes; family Picathartidae; genus Picathartes; species Picathartes gymnocephalus. The sequence goes on along the minus strand of WEKY01042771.1, from coordinate 68,869 downwards.
TTAATACAGAAAATAAAGAGAAAACATGCTGTTTTGGTCTTTTAGCCAGCAAACTTGGAGCACTTACCTGACTCACAACTGAAAACACATCGGTTGTCAAATATGTATATGAATCAGAAACCACACAGTTTGGTTTAAAAGGCCACATAAATTAATTATGTTCCATTTATAAGACCCATTTGAATAATGAGGAAGTTTATTCTAAGAACTCTGTTTTATAGAACCACTTGGCTAGTATTTTTCGTATACAATAGGTTCAGGAATAGATTGACTTTCATATACAATGTGAATTAGAAGATACTAGGCTATTTGAGTGATTTTGTTGTTTTATGCTTGAAGCTTGAATTGATTGCAAGCTTAGGAACCTAACGTATTTATTTTATTGCTTCAAAACTGCTTCTGAATATCAAGATCTTTTTGATGTTAACAGGATTTCACACTTTTTTTAATGTGTAAATTATTTTCTTGAAATTATTATGTTAGAAAAAGCATTTTTCCAAACTGCAGTAGTGGGGGAAGGTTTAAGAAATATATTTTTACTTTCACAGAGAGGTGAAATCTTCAATAACTGACTATCAATAAGCTATCACTTTTACTTCCTTTTGATTACTAAGTCTTGAGTATACAGGTTACTTTCAATGAAGAAAAAATTCAGAAATGATCTCTAGAAAATTAAATGGGATTGCATATGTTTAAGCTTCCAAGTTTTATTTTCATATCCTTTTTTTTTGTGCAAGTACAGTTCAGGTGTACAAAAACACAACTACAATTTTAACGGTCTAACAGGCTGTACAACTCAAATTGGAGTTTTATATGTGAGCTGTTTATTTTATTATCTGTGTTCTGCAAATTATTAGATAATGGCTGTAATATTAGTTTCTGGACTAGACTCTGTAACCATCAAATCTCAATAATTTATGTAAAACAGAAAGCAGCTTTCTCAACGATTTTAATTAACTAGGCCATTAAAAGAAAGATGTAGACATATGAACTGTCAAACATACTTTTGCCGAGTGTTGTTTCTTCCCTTTAGCTTGAAACTTAGCAAGTATTGCATACTGATATGCAATATATATACAATATAAGAACCATAAAGACCACTTAAGAGTAGTGTGCACAAATAATACGAAAAATGGCTCATTAGACTCTTGGAAAAATCAGCTGGAAATCATTACTTTAGCTGTAAACCTCAAAATTTTGAAACTCATATATTTTCCCATTAAAAAGTATTCCTGAAAAATTATGTGTATGTTTTTAATTCAGTGATAGACACCCAAACAGAACTGAATCAAGTGAGAACTTGTTCTCAAAAGTGATTCTTCCAGGCCAAGTAGATACCATCAGTTCTTACTGTACTCATCAGAGACTAAAATTAACCAACACCATTCTTAGATGAGCCTTTTCCTTTCTGGGCAGAAAAACCCAAGGTTTCTGTGAGTAAAGTTAGTGGAAAATTTGTTTGACTTAAAAGCCCTGTGGAAGCTTCTGCAATATTGTTTTCCAGCCTTCATTGAAAGACTGTGCAAAGCAGCAAAGATAAATCAAAACTCCTTAACTATATGGTCTTTTTCCCTTCATATTACATATTTTATCTGTCTTGGAATATATTGATGGATTTTATCCAGCCTGATGTTAATGAGACTTTTGCAAGGCTAGAGAAAGTAAAAAGAACTTCTGCTATAGTATTTTGATTGGTGATTGTGGTAGAGCAGAATCTTTGTTTCCAGAAAGGACCAGGCAAAATATACTGCCTTCNACCCACACCAGAGTTAGGAACATAGGAATAATTCAGGCACATATGAAATAGGATGTTTAAAAAAACAAAAAAAAAAAGAAAGGAAAAAAAAACACCCACAAACAACTGACACTTGATAAAGTTTAAAAAGGAGATTTTTAAGGAAATATTTGGAAAATATTGTCAGGATGAGTGAAAAGGAACATATTTTTAATGTCAGAGATGTAAATGCAAACAATGTATATTAAATATGCATTGAAACTGATACTTTTTCACTGACTTTGCAAAGTTGATAGGGTTTTATGGAAGAAAGGCATCCAAGTATGAATTTATTTGAACTACCACTTAAATGTTCATTTGCTGTACTCTTTGAAAGGAGATGCGAAAACGCATCATGTTAAATTTGTGATTTGCTTTGGTGTCTACAAGGATGTGTTGTAAAGCTCTCAAGCTCACTGTCCATTTTTTAATAAGCCAAATTCGCATTCACACTATGAGCTTTCTGCACCTTAAACCCATTCACATGCCTGAAAAAAACACATTTTCTAGTGTTTACATGGATACCTGCTCCCATTGACATGCTCATGTTAAATCCAGACAGAGGACAGTCTCTGCCACTGAATGGAAAATGAATTTTCACGGACTGACAGAATCCTTTGTACAATTACTCCTAAAGGGTTTGAAATCAATGTTCAGCAGTATGGAGTCCTTCATTTTATTCCATGTTCTACATATACATCAAGTTATGCTAATTCTCAGCCTTTTTTAAAAAAAGTAAAACGCCAGTTCTTTAATGTTAGGATCAATTTTGAGTAGCTAGATGAAGGAGGAAAACTGTGATGTGATGGAAAGAGAAAAAATGGGCAGAGAGTAGGAGAGTTGGCAAGTGAGTTTGACTACATGGAAAAGTTACATATAAACATAGGGGGAAGACTTTTTTCAGTTGTTTTGTTTTCTCCTGTCATTCACTTTCATAAGCATAAGATGATAAAGCAAGATTCATGAACGTGATTTTAGTTCCAGATACTTACGCCAACTCAAGTCGTGAGTTCCAGTGCAGTTCTTCAACATAGCAACAGCTCTATTTTTTAAATTTTGCATAAGCTAGAGCTTTTTCTGGGTAGATAAGAAAAAAAAGTCTTACGAGAGAGCTTGAGAACAGATTAAGCTGTCCACAGAGACAGTGGCTATGGTTCAGTTGCAGACATTGGAGAATGTACAGCTCTGCTGCAGGAGAGCCACTGACAGTGTCTACTAGTGTGCAGTGTTGTGCATTAGAAGTTGACTTGTGCTGCAAATTGAAAATCTTTTGATCATCCAGAATGGCAAGGTTTTGCACACTTGGATTTTGATAAGATTATCCACAAGCAAGTTTTGCTGGATCAATCCAGGTGGTTCACAATCTTACACGAGCAAGTCTGAGAGCTTAGCAAGTCTGTCCAACACCCAGTGTAAATAATAATGCAAAATCAACTGCCATGGGAAAAGACTTCCTTAGGTTGTAGAGTAGGAAGGAGCATTCTGAGCTGCTCTGCCAACAGGAGAGCTACTGTTAACTATTGTTATGCCACCTCCAAAAACGCAGAATAGGAGGCCTGCGTGGCATTTTGTCGTGTTCAGACCATGTGCATGGGTGGCAGGGTAGGTGTTGGCACAATGTGGCTAATTTTGGTCCTTCCAGTAATCATGAGCAACTAGGCTTGGCACAGAGACAGACTTCACGTTCCAAGGATGGGAAACCTCTAATTCTCCAGAGTAGTTCTCTGGCACTTGTTGAATACATATAGTGGTAGATCACTCAGCCACTCAAGTAGTCCTTTCCTTATCCCAGATCATCCTTCTGTGACACTGTGAAGGAAGGCCTGAGGAGTCTACTCCTCAGCAGTTTCCAACTTTCCTGCTTCTTCTCACTGCAGCAACAATTACCTATCATTTGTATCTGACCTTGCTGGTGCTTCCACTACCACTGAAGTAGCTGTGAGCTAAATTACTGCCTTGCAACTTTGCAGCTTCCAGTCTTGGCCAGCCAGTAATGTCTGCTCTAGTTTTTCCTTGCTTCTCATTAGGAACAGGGAAATAGTACAGTACAATATGGCAAAATGTGTGCTACTTTCACACTTTTTGGTTCAAGCAAAGCAATGAGCTAGAATAGATTAGATTGAACATAATGTTCAATTGATCAGCCAAAACAACTTTGGATTCAGAAGATCATTTACTAAGTACAGAACATCCCTGAATAACTGTCTGCAATGCACATTTTTACAAGAACACACAGTGATGCTCCTGTTATACAGAAGCTTTTAATGGGTACAAGACTAGCAATGCCAGCCGCCTACTGTTTACTCCACTTCCCCTCGCCTTCCCCAAGCTCACTGCCCAGGGAGAAGATTCCTCCCAGCATGGGGTGGAGTAACTATGAAACAGCCCCCAGCTCTCAAGATAGGTTGTGTTCATGTAGGTAATGAAGCTCATTCTTTCCCTTTTGGCTATGGCAGTTTAAAGTACAGAGCCCTGCCGCAAGTACTAGGCACAAACAGACCTTAACCACCAAAATACTCTCCTGAGGAAAAGTCTTCCCTGGAACAGTGTTTGTACTGTTTCTATGACAGTTGACTTTTTTTTTTTGCATTTTAAACAGCAGTGGTATAAGAACCCCCCTAAGAAAACTCTCCCGCTACACAAAAGGGATAATACTGAATTCTGGACATTCTGTGGGAAAAGACAAAATGTTGTATTCTGGGTAGATGATGTGTATCTCAAACAATCATCCTTCATCTGTGATAGAAAATAATCCACCAAACTGAGTTTAAAATGTAGCCTAAGTCTCCAGCATGCTAGTTAAATAAGAAGTGTTTTTCTAGCAAGACCAAAACCCACCATGATTTCTTGCAGGGACTTTATCTTGGAGTCCCTTTTAAGAAAGGTGGCTGTAACCATGGGTTGCAACTACAGCAAAGTGTACATCAAAAATTGGATGCTGGGTAGAAGTTTGTGGATGTGAGCCTGTAGAAGGTGACTTACATAAGCTCAGGAGGGATTTTTTTACTTCTGTGAAAGTATTGGTTGCCATGCACATTTTGAACTGAAGTTACCTATAATAACGTGATAGAAGGACTGCAGCATCATGAGGTTAGAAGCTTTTTCTCCTTAGATGGCTAGCAACGCTGTGGTGTTCAGCTTCGTTTTCTTTTTATTTGATTTATTTCACCTCTACCACTGCCATTCTCCTTTCCATTCTGTGTAGTAAGTTGAAATGAAAAGCATTACCCTATAGTTTACCATCTCAAAAAGAGAAGGCCAGCACTGTCTGAAAATTTTGCTCACTCTTTGGTGCTCAGTATTAAGGGAATCATAGAATATGCTGAGTTGGAAGAGACCTATCAGGATCATTCAGTCCGACTCCAAGAATCACACCACGTGCCTGAGAGTGTTGTCCAAACACCTCTTGAACTCTGTCTGAACCAGGCTTGGTGCTCTGACCACTTCTCTGAGGAGCCTGTTCCAGTGCCCGGTCCCCTTTGGGTGAAGAACCTTTTTCTGATATCCAACTTAACCCCCCTGACTTAGCCTCGAGTCCTGTCACTGGTCACGAGAGTGAAGTTGTCTCTCTTTAGTTCCAACAAACAGAATTCAATATCCACGGCATCAGCCTTCCATTAAGCACTGTTAAAAACCTGTCATTCTCCACAGTGTTCAAAATCTCTTTGCCAGGAGATTGAACTCCCTTCCTCCAACCCATTTGGAGTCACAGCAATGTGAGCAAATAAAGTTTACATTATGATGGTGCTTTTCAGTAAGGAGTGAGAGCCAGTTCCAGCTGAAACACAGACTGAAAGAGTCTCAAGGACTCTTAGCCAGGCAGCATTCACAGGCAAGGCAGTCCCTTCTGCTACGGCAAGAAACACATTTTAGAAGTACTTGAGATAGGGAAAATATAAAGGTGCCATTTATTTTTCCAACAGAATCTGTTTTCTGCACAATTCTGTATCATTTTGGCAACTCAAGCCCACGGACAAACATTCATTTGTTCCTTGCAGTCTTTAATTTCCTTGTAAATTCTTTACAAGCCTTCAGATTAATGTATTTATGGTCCATTTCATTCCAATTCATTTAAGTGGTCTATATCTGCCCTTCAATCTCATATGAATTTTATTGTTAATATAGTATTTTACTGCATTACTTTGAACAACTTTAAAAGTATAATGTCTTTGAATGCTTTAGTTAAAGAAAAATTATACCCTCAAAATGCTGTGTTACAAGTTGGAACTGTATAGTTTGGAAATTATGTTTATATTCTAACTCCCAAAGGCATCACAGGGTGCTTTCGTCTGTATGTCTGTCTTCTACTTTCTGTGTTACAGTGTGTATTTGTACTTCCTCACTGGCTTGATGCTCTTCAGTATGAAGGCCTAATCTGCAAAGACAGGAATACTGTACCTCAGCTGAGCAGTCCCACAGAGCAGAGAGGGCTTACTCATGTGAGTGTACTTGCTCCCAAAATGTATTTGCAGAAAAAGGCTTTCCTTTAGTAACTGACTGTAATTGTGAGGACACATGGTTAATAACAGCAGCAAGACACCAGTGAATGGGGTCTACGTTTATTGAATATGTGGACATTTATCTTCAAGTTGTTTGACATTAATCTAAATTATTGCTATTATGATCTAGTATATTATTTTATATGAAAACACATTAGTCCTGTGAAAGGGTAGTGGCAAAAAAAATGTGTTGAGTCTTGCTGCTTTATTGTTTATTTGCATTTAGTATACATTTTAGTTGTGGAAGTGAAGCTAGCTTCTTACAGAGGCAGGAAGATAGATCAGTCTGAAAAAATCATAAGTAAGCTTCATACTGTGCATTGAGTTTTGCAACTAGAGTAGTGTATGTGTTCAGATTTAGTATTTTTTATGCTTTAGAGCATTTTTGTTTGTTTTAATATGTAAAGGAATAACCAGATTACTTTGAAATGCTATTGTAGAGCTAATTTTACACATAGTGGGGGAATGTTGTCTGAAAAACTAAAATTAGAAAACATTACATAGGCTGCCTTTGGTTTTAGTTTGTTTGTAGAATGCCCTGAGCAGGTATCTGTTGATTCCAGATGCTTAAGCCAGGGCAAGTTTGTGCAGCATCTTGTAACTGAAGAAAGTTTTCTGCAGTGATAAAGTTGCTCATCTGGGCTTGAAGTAAGATTGCTGCCTAAACAAAAGCATAAAGGCAGCAAATTTAGGTGGTGGTTTGTTTTGGGGTTTTTTTGGTGCATGGGTAATTGCATGAAATAGGGTTGGCGATTCAAAGTATTTAAAACCATTTAGCATGATTTACTCTTGTTGTAATTCCACTGACTACACTTAAATTAAACCAAGAATTTGGCCTTGTAAGTCTACAAATTTCAGTGTCAGGCAGCTCAGGTCTATATAAAGATATTTAAGCTTAGTAAATCAGCAAGAATACTATATAAATTGTAATGTGTGATGAAAATCTTAACTCTAGTTACATTATTTCTCTAAAAATTTCTATTCATTGCTTTTTTTTTATACAAAAGGTCAGAATTGGAATTCTTAGTGTCATTGGGATATGTGGAGAAAAGCAGGATGCTGGTACAGAAATGTATCAGAAATAAGATTCAGTTCTTACTACTCCATGTGTGCCTACCTTTCACATGACAAATCCCATTGAAGTTAACAGAAGTCATAAAAGTTAAGCTTGTTTGTAACTCTCACAAGATACTGATTCAAGAATCTTCAAGATAAGTTATGTTCTCAAAAGGCATTATTAAAGTTGTGGTTTCAGGTTTACAGAATACTATGAACAGTGATGACAGCTTGTGAGACACATCCAGAGTAACTTTATTAATGGATATTACACCAGACCAACATCCATTAGCAAATCAAAATCTCTCTCAGTTCATTTCTCAGTTTAATTTTACCAAAAAAAAGATCATAAAATTAAAACAGTCTCTAATTCTGTTTGGCTTATTTTTTTCTCTCTTTTTTCACCTTTTTTTGTCATAAAATATCATTTGCTCTGGAGTTGTGTGGGATTTGATAATTCAAGGAAAGCAAGCAAAGCAGTTTGGAATAAGTTTCTTCATTCACCTTAGGGCATATACTCAGCTGGTGAAAATCAGCATAGTCCTGTTGACTTCTACAGCATTGTATCAGTCTATACCAGCGCAACAGCTGGCATGTCAGGTTTAGTATTTCAAGTCGCTTTACCTACATATGCAGTAGGATTCTGTTTTGCAAGATATAAAGTTACCTACAGTGCAAACTGTACTACCTAGACTACCATTGATACCTATTCACAGGACATGATTTCACTGTATCATTTCATACTTGAAATTCATTATATTCTTTTAATCAGGGTACAAACATGAAAAGGTGCGTGTGTTACTGTTTCTTTTAAAGGTGCATCATTTTGTTTTTTATTCTGTGTGCTTAATAGTTACTAGTCAGTGTTCTTTACATTCTTTGCATTCAGCATTAAAATCACCTATGTGTGAAATACAGTATCACCTGCAGAGGTACAGAAAAATGTAACAGCGATTTCTTGAATTGTTACTCAGATATATTAGTTTACCTTTTAGTCATCAATATGACATCAAGGGGCTACAGCATGTGAACTGTGGTATATAGAAATCTTGCACCATTGCTGTACAGGAAATCTTGCAGAATATCTCCTCTTGCACAGCTGCTGATTACCATATACACATTGGAAAAAGTATGTTTTTGCTGTACAGAATGGCTGGGAAGTAACACAGACACTTGGGAAACTAGAGCTCCCTTTGCAAGCTTTCAAACAAAGCCCTTTGATCTAACTGCATGCCTGTTCTGTGTCCCAAATTTCACCCTATGGGGCTTTCTGCTTTAAGAACACCCTCAGCTGGGGCTACTTTACATTGACTGCATTGAAGTTCATTGGAGCATGCACCTTACCGTATTAACATATTCTTTAGCTTTTACAAGTTTGTAAAGATGGTTGACTGCAAAACTAATGTGTCAATACAGCAGAATTAAATTAAGGCACACAGAAAGTTATCAATAATGTATTATATCAGAATTACAGTCTTTTGGAACTGAATGTTTTGCTGCTGGCAGTGCAAGAAAAGCAAAGTTGTGTATTTATTGTTGGGTGCTGAGGGTTCAGTATGAAAATCAATATAATAAAATTTTTCACAATGTCTAGTTCTCTTCAGTTCCCAAATCACTGAAAAGTAAAAAGGCAAAAGATTAGTTTTGTATTTAAAACTGCTTCACCCTTCTAGCTATATTTTTCTTTTATCTAAAAATGTAAAATTAATACAAATGCAGTAAGTATTGTGTATTAAATACAGAAAATTAGCAACATTGGTTTCTAGTTTTTATGTTTCCAAGTGTTTTTCTCAACAGCTTGTGTATTCTAGGAAACAACAAACACACACAACCAGACGCAGAAACATCAGCACATGCACACCCTTTCCAGCACATTACTATATACCAGTTTTATAAAAATCTACCCTCATTCCTAGGTATTTTGCTTACCTATGATGAATTCCATTTAAAAAATTATAATCTTAGAATTTACCTTTTCTTTCAAAAGGCAAAAACAGTGCTGCAATTGCTGGGGATGCTGTATGAATCAGCACTGGTCTGTTTTTACTGAAATCTTTGTTTTGGTCTAGGCAAACTGTGCTTTAATTCAGCTATAATGGCTCTTAGTCGTCCATGAAATGCACTATTTTTCCCAAATGTTACTTGATCCAACTGTTGTGCTAAACATGCATGGTATTTTTGTATTCCTGAAGATTCTGCTGTTTTCATCTTCATCTTTTAAGGAGCTGAGCACACTTTATTGATTGACTGTTTTTTTTCTTGATTGGTTATTGTCATGGTTTGACACTGGCCAAACGCCAGGCACCCATGAAAGCTGTTCACTTACTCTCTTCTGCTACAGTTGGGCAGAGGAGAGGGAAAAAAATTAACGAAGGACTCATGAGTTGAGATAAGTACTGGAAGAAAACACTCTAAGGTCAAAACAGATCCAAATTTAAAGGTATAAGATAAATTTATTATTAATAGAGTCAGAGGAGGATAATGAGAAGTAAAATAAGCCTCTAAAACACCTTTTTTTCCCCTCCAGCCCCTCCCTCTTTTCCACTGGCAGCACAGGGAGACAGGGCATGGGGTTTTGGTCAGTTTGTTACTGGAGATCGTTTTCTGGTGACTCAGGGAGTCATTTCTCTGCTATGCCATAGGGTCCCTCCCACAGGAGACAGTTCTCCATGAACTTCTCCAGTGTGGCTCCAATCTCAGAAGCAGCAGTCCTGCCAAAACTGTTACAACATGAATCCCTCCCACAGACAAACATGAATTTTGAAGCTTGTGGCATGGGTCACTTGTCCATGGGGTGCTGTCCTCCAAGGATAGGCTGCTCTAGTTTGGAAGCAACGGCCCCCACTCGGGTCTCCCACTGGATCACAGCTTTCTCTGGCATCCACCTGCTCCAGCGTGAGCACTTCTCTTGCGGGCTGCAAGTGGATTTCTGCATCCCCCATGGACCTCATGGGCTGCATGGGCCCCAGCAGCAGCGCCTCACCACCCCAGGAAAAAACTGCCCAGCCCTGTTTTGATTTTCGTCTTAAATATGTCATCACAGACGCATTACCAACCTCTGTAATTGGGCCATCAGCATGCCCATCTTCAGAGCCATCAGAGATTGGCTCTGTTGGATATGGTGGAAGTTTCTAGAAGCTTCTCACAGAAGCCGGTTTAGTGGCCCTACCCCACTATGAAAAACCAGGCTGTGTCAAGTCAACACAGCTGTAAATATGACTAGTAACATTTCTGGGTATATAGAAACAATAAAAGTGTATGTTTTGTGTCAAACAGAAAATGACAAATCAGGCTCTAAAACGAGCTGCATTTTTTCTAGTTTTACTTCAAAAAATCGTCATCAAAACACCTCGAATACAGTTTCAGTTGATTGTGAAGTTCATTAAGTTCTCTTTGGAAGAGGATACAAGTACTTGCTACGAATGCGGCCTCCAACGAGCCACCAGATCCAGGAATTTAAAAGCTATCAGCTCAAGCATTCAAAGAGATGTCAGCTTCTGGATGAAAGCTAACACAAGGACAGAAATTACTGCAAAGCGAATCAGACCTTACAGCCTCAAAGGATTTTTAGCTTAGAATCAAAACTTTGTGCTGCCCTTAGAAACCTGAAGGAACCACGAACATCTTTTACAAGCATTAGTTACATAAACTGCAGGCATGACGCAGACTTAAATAAAAAGCTACCTTTCATTCCAAATGACATTCCAAATTAGTCTTTAAGCACATTATAAGATTACGAGCAGCAGTCCAGCCAGGGACGGACACAAAGTGAACTGCAGTGAGGCCAGAGTCACAAATACCCACCCATATTAGCCATAGCTAATTGTGACAAAAGGAAAAATAATGGAAAAACGTGACATTACATAAAAGCTACCATAGAGATCTGGATACTGTCAGGTGCCTTATCTCTGATAGTGTTCAGAGCAAGACACCACAGAAGAAAATCCAACAGTCTGTTGACAATTATGGAACAAATTCTTCATATGGGAATTTTCTTCCTAGCCCTCATCTGTGAGAAGGTGAGTTCATAAGACCCAATTATGGAAAATAAAATTATAGTAAAAAAAATCCAGCAAGCAAAATACTAAGGACGTTGTAGGAAAAAGCACAAATGTTACTCTTCCCATTACCCACATAAAAGTTCTTTTACTCTTTGCCTCAAAATTATCAAATGACACCAGGTGTCACATCTGTTAGCACCATAGAAACAAATGTTCACTTAAATATATTTTCAAATGCATTGTCTATCATTTGCCTGCCATTTACTGAAAAACAGAAAGTAAGATTTTTACAGTATCTATATGAGTTCTTATTTTGAACTCATCAGTTGTGTTGCTCCTCCACCTCACATCCCTTTGATAAACAAGATCATCTTTTAGTCTCCTAGCACACAGAAGTCCTTTCCCTCAGTATTTTTATCCATTTTTAGAAATCTGATTTGTCTGGCTGGACTTTCAAGCCTTCACAGCCCAGGGAAGAAAAGCTAATTGGGGTCGAATTAAAATACTGTGGAGTGCCTAGCAGAGGGCTCCCTCTTCCCCAATGCCCGCATAGGGAGGGACCCTGCACCCCAGCTTTCCTGCCATGGCAAGTCTTACTATTTCCAGGCACCAGGCTCAAACCCTCACAGCACAAAGTGTGGGACAAATAAACTCTCTTAGCTCAACTTTGGTCAAAACATTTCTGAAGAGTCATTCTGTCCTGGAAGACTTGATGCAGCCTAGGCATTACCTCTGCTGCTGCAGCTGAGCTGAAGCCCCCGCAGCCCGACCACTCTGCCAGCATGGGGACACACAGACAGCTCTGCTCCAAACCTGGGGCCACCCTTGAGCCTCCCGGGGCTGCCGCAGCACTGGGGACAGCCTCCATGTGTGCAGTGCCATAGGGCAGCCACCTGAAACTGGATTGCTCCGGGGTAACTCCAGAATGGTCCAAATTGGAACACGCATTTGAGGCAAGGATTTCACTATGCTTCACAAAAGGTATATCATAATAGACTTAGCAATACACGTAATCTCATTTTGCATGTATTTTAATGCAATTTATTTAGTTAGTTTTCAATGTACTTCTCCAGCATTGCAAGCAGCTCATGGAGAACTTCCGCCTGGTGTGTTTCCAAAGTAGCCGCCCTTGTTTTAGAACACACCAGCTGTTTTCTGAGGAATAAAAGTTCCCTTATGCACTATCTTGCAATTTTGAACACTGAATTTAATTTGCAGCTGAACAAATTTTACTTGCAAATCTACTAGAGTCACTTTCTTAGTTTCCTTCTAGTTCCTCACAGGCTGCTCTTGGTTTTACTAAGCAATTTGGTATCACAGATTCCTGTGGGCTCACCAATTTTTCCAGCTCTTCCCAAGTATGAAGACAGCAAAGCTATTTCAGTAACAAAACTCATTTGTTCTTGGTATGATTAACATATTAACATGTGATTACTTTTCTCCATTTTTACAAAGCTGTGACTAACATGCCGTAATTTTTCATGGTAATGCTTTGAGGAAAGGACATTTGAAATTCTGAGTTAGTAGATCCCAATAACTCCCGGGCTTGCCTTAGCACTTCCATTAACCTAATGTAATATTAACCCTGACGATATTACAATGCTTTATTCTGCAGTGCAGATGGCTAATGAGGGATGAGTACACACTTTTTTTTCTCTCTTTTTCTTATCTCCCCCCTCCCGCCGAAATAGGGCCAAATTTCATTGAATTCTATGTCAGGACAGGCTGCTATTTCATAATACCTTATCTATGCATCTGCCGAAGGCAAAAGGAAAAGCGAACATTGCGGTTCCCTCCGTAACTGACCACTAGATGGATCAAGAGGAGACAAACCTCTCACCACGAAATCCTGCCCTCTCCTGGGAAGCAGATTACAGACCAGTGCCCCAGCATATAAACGCACATTTGCATTTCACCAGGGCTCCCCTCCGAGCCACCTCCTGCTCCCCCTCCAAAGCTGTCCTGGCGCTGGCCCCGCCAGCGGCTCCTCACTAGAAAGGAGAAATGCAGCTCCTGGAGCGGATCCAACGGAGGGCTACAAAGATGGTGAAGGGACAAGACCATCTCTCTTAGGAGAAAAGGCTGAGGGAGCTGGACCTGTTCAGCCTCAAGAAGAGACTGAGACGGAACCTCATTAATGTGTATAAATATCTAAAACGGGGGTGCCAAGAGGATGCATCCAGGCTCCTCTCAGTAGTGCCAAGCAATGGGACAAGAGACAGCGGGCAGAAACTGATGCAGCTCAGGGAAGTTCCTCCTGAATATGAGGAAGAACTTCTTTACTGTGCAGGTGACCACGCACTGGAACAGATTGTCCAGAGAGGATGTGGAGTCTCCCTCACTGGAGATACTCAAGAACGGTCTGGACACCGTCCTGGGCCACGTGCTCTAAGACGACTCTGCTTAATGAGGGGAGTCGGACCAGACGACCCACTGTGGCTCCTTCCAACGTGTCCCGTTCTGTGATTCTGTGTCTCCCCGCCGCTGCCGCCGCCCCACCCGACGCCTTGCCCTCCCTTTCCC
>WEKY01042771.1:39362-54651 GCA_013390045.1 Picathartes gymnocephalus | reverse complement strand
GGAGGGGCAGAAGGGGCCGCCGTGGGGGACAAGAGCGGCCCGGTGCCGGCAGGGCTGCCCAGAGGGGGCCGGAGGCTGCCGAGGGCCGGCGCCGGGACTGGGGTCCGGTCGCGCTTGGGGCCCCGCTGGCGGACGACAAAGCCGGGCCGTGCCCTGCGCCTCGCTCTGCCCGGCCCGGGGGCGCCCCGGGATCTGCCAGAGCCCCGTGTTGGGTGGGTTGTCCCTGCCTCGGCACGTGCTCGGGGCTCCCTGGCTGAATCTCTGATTGCCTTGTCAAATCCGGCAGCATCGTGACTGACGCCTGCTTTGTGATCTGTCGAGAGAAGGTGATTAAGATGCTGGCCTGGTCCGCACGAAAACAAAATGTTCCCAATGGGAGTTGCAGCACTCGCTGAAGTAGCTCTGATCCTTGCTAAGCCGCATTTCCTTAAACTTGGCTTTCAGCTGTACCTGGGAGATCTGAAATTGAGCTTTACGCAGCACTCTGCTGCCTCGGGAGCCAGTGCTCAGCAGACAAAAAATGCACTTCTGCACACCTGACTGCAGAGCCTGAGTTCACACATAACATTCATCCTTCCTCCTATCTTTAAATGTTTTCGTACCAGTTAGCCTTTTACCTTCTATTTGTAGTCATTTGAACATCGTAAGTTTGCTGCTGAATTTTATGGCTAGACAGAAATCATAATACTTTTATTTTTTTCCCTTTCTCTGTTTCTTTCTCGTATATGCTGAGTTCGTAGTCAGATCCATTCACATCTTTGTACACTTTGGTGGAATAGTATAGTAATAGACAGACGTGAAGGACTCAGATGTTGTATAGATAGATGGCAAAGTCCCTTTGATTGCTCTGTTGACCTATGAAGAAAATGGGGTCTACTAAGGAAGAGTTGACAGTGTATTAGGCTCCAAGACTGGATCTATGGTTGAAATGTACTGTAAGGTTTTCAGGTGTGTATTTATTCACTCTTAATTTTCTTTTAATGGGACAGCTGGGATTTACCTACCAGTGCTAGCAAATCTTTTGTTTCTGTATAAGGTTCATTATGCCATCATGGCTTCTAGTACAGATAAGTTATAATATAGGACCCTTTGTTCCTCATGTATGATCATAGACATTTCTACTGTTATTCTCTGCCATGTCCCTTCTTAAATACGGCATTGGTTTTGACTATTTAGAGATGGAAAATAAACATGCTTTTTGCACATCTACAGGGTACTTGCAAAGCAGTAATAGTATTGCTTGCCCAGAGAACCCAGCCTGACAGAAGGTGCCTTACACTTCTCATGAGCAAGGAAGTTATACAGCTATACAGTTATACCTTGGTTAATATCTGCTTGAGCAAACTACTGAAAGAAGGAAATGAATGTGCAGTCTCTTTATTGAGGGTGCATTTCCATGCTCCTTCTGCCTAGTGACATGCAGTGTGGCAAAGTAGTGTAAATACTTTTCAGAAATGTTTATTGGTGAAATAATTCTTCGTAGGTAAACCTGGTTGAAATTATAAGAACATGTCTTAAGACATAAATTTCTTATTCCTGTATTGTAGAGCAGTACACAGTCATTAAGTACTTGCTATAGTAAAGTTAAAGAATGCCACTGAAGGGAGTAAGCTTCCTAGCCAGTTATTCAGGGGCAGTTAGAGCAAGTAGAAAATCAGCATTTGACAGCTGTAGCCTCTTCTTTGATGGCTGTAGCAGGTAGAGAGTTTTGTTGGGAAGTGGTGAGGTGTTCATTACTTGTTAGCTCAGGTAGGAAAGTAGCTGATTTTTATTTAAGAGCAGCAAGAGACCTCATTTTTTTGAAAATAATTGTATAAGAAGAGCTTTCAGATACAGATTTTGGAATGGTAACCAAAAGTCGATGTACCTACGGGATTAAACCATGTTTCTAGTGGATCTAATACATTGAAATTACCTTTGTTTAGTGAAAACAGTGTTCAAATAACGCTGTCCTGCATTCCTAAAGGAGCTCCTTTTCCACTCAAAGCTGAACTCAATTACAGAAGTTTTATTCATTGTTAGATTTATCATGTGAATGCCTTTCTAAGTGTTGTAGCTACTTGAGTGCATATGTCCATCTGCCACTTGTTTCAGTTGGCACACCTCAGTGTTTATTTGCCCATGTTACTCAGCCTTTTTGTGTGAATTAAAGCAACAAAGCAAAGCCCCGAGAAATGGCAGCAAATGTCACCCTTAGAGTTGCAAAGTCAACTTGGGTCAAAAAGTGCTCCACTTGAAGGAGTCCTTGGATTGCTTCAGAATGGTCCAGCTGATGGATCTGAGCCAAACTTGTGTGGGCAGTGCTTTCTTCCAGCCAGATGTCCCATCCCAGGCAGAGCCTGGAGTGCCTCTTACAGTACCAAGTGTATCCCCATGAGCTGAAGGCCACCAGCCTGCTTTCAGTCCAGTCCAGAAACTCAGCATTGCTGTGGTCACTGCTTCTGCAGTGGGAGCAACAGGAGGGGAGGCAGCAGCTGCTGCTTCTGACAGCTTTCACAAATGCTCACTTACTGTGCATGGTGGTTTCTGAATGCCTGATAAGCAGCGTTGGACATGTGAGAGCTACACAGACGGTCAGATCTTTGCTTCTACAAAATGTTGTTCTCTTTAAAAAATTGTCTCAGATTGGGCAACCAAAGCAAGTCATTTTTTTGGCTATTTGATCTTTTTCCTTGTCTCCAAGCTGAACACTAAGAGCACTGTGTGTTATGTTCTGCAGAAGTACGGTGTTGGGATGACATAGTGATAAAAGCCAATGAGATAAGGGGGTATATGTCCCTCCTTTTCACATGAACAAAGTATTGTTGGTGTAAAAAAGTGATAGAAGAGTTTTTCCATTAACTGGTGAGGTGGATTATAAATTCTAAATTTTAATTTATCTTTTATTGCACAAAGAGGGTACATGGGTTTGAAAGATGGAATACCTCATAACATTGGGGTTATGTATGTTTGGGTTTTGTGGCTTTTTTCCTCCTTAAAAGAGCCCTAAGTCACAGAATTTTGATACATGCATAACTGTAGCAAAGTACCATGGCTTGCTTGTTTTGGTGCAAGAAATTTCATGCAGATATTAGTGACTCCTGTCAGCAATTTTGAACAGAACTTTAAAGGCATAGGATCAGTTGTCCCAGAGAGTAAGAGCTGAAATTTAATTACATTTTCTATATCCCAAGGAAGAATATTTCAGAAATTGTGATACTGTTCTTAGTTTACAAAATTATTGCTTAAGGAAGGGAATTATTGTAAGGAACATGGTCTTTTTGTAGATGAATTTTTTCTGCCACAGTATTACTTCAACTGAAAGCACTTACCTGAGTATTTCTGCCAGACTGAATCAACTCAGTTTAGCTAAGTTTTTTATATTCTTAGAAACAAGTCAGAATTATTTTTCAGGGAGTGATAAAAAGTTTCTGTGAAGAACAAACAAGATATTTTGGTATCATAGTGTAACTGATTAATTTGGTATTTCTTTTTGTTGTTTCATATTCAAGGCTTATATGAATCCCATAGCTATGGCCAGGGCACGAGGTCCTGCCCCAAATTCAGGACCAACAATACAAGACTACTTGAACAGGCCAAGACCAACATGGTAAGTGGCAGTGCCTGTCTACCCTTTTGACCTTTTAAGTAAAAAAATTGTGCCCTCTTTGTAAAATGTCACTGGTGCCTACCTCCTCCCCAGAATATCCAGCAACAGATTTTTAAAGATTTCTTATCTCTGGCCAAGGTATTTTCTAAACATGTATTCAGTCTCCTCTTTTAGAAACAGTAGAATATCATTTTGAAATGTGTATTTCTCATTTGTCTGGTTTTTTTTGGCAACAATTTCTCAGAAGAGGAAAATATCATTTTACATCTTTCACAAATTGAAATACCTAAACCTTGTAAATATATTTAATTTGTAAACAAATTAATCTCTAAAAGAACCATTTTGCTGGTATATTCTTAGAATCCGGTTTACCCAACCCAACAAAACCATCACTTTGAGATATTATCAACAACTTGCTATATGTTCAGTCCCTTTGCCTGCCTTTATGAGACATTAGAGAACAATTTACCTAATTGCAAAGTTAGATTTAAATCTTTTGGAGGGATTTAACTACCGTACTTAAGTTATTAGGGTTAGGTTACCATATGTGTAACATTTAAGATGCTTTCATTCTTCTTCTCTTGGAAGTTCAACCAAGGCTAAACTTCAAAAAAAAACTCTACAGAAAAGTTAGATATTGAAGAAGGGATTTTTAATTGTAGAAATTGTGATCTATCATCCTTTCATACAGGGAAGAAGTGAAGGAGCAACTAGAAAAGAAAAAGAAAGGATCCAGGGCTTTGGCTGAGTTTGAAGAAAAGATGAATGAGGTTGGTAATGTTATTAGCTGTTAATACATGATTCTTTTTATCTAACGTTCTACTTCTGCTGTCGTTTACAGTATCAAGTAGCCATAATATTTCACTTCACTCCAGGTTTTAATGAGTAACTATTTTGTTTCATTTATAGTGGAAGTTGAGTTTACAACCTAACCAGTGAAGAGCTACTTTCAGTTCAGAGAAAAAAATATATAAAATGTTTTTTAAATTGGTGGTGAATAAAACTTGACCTTGTTGTAAATATATTTATACAAATGCATGTGCTTATATCAGTAAATTAAACAGTGCATTTTCAAGTATGATAAACTAAAGTCTGTTGTGCTAATATTCACTGAATATTCACAGAATCCAAGTAGAGTGAAAAAAAGTGTATTACTGGAAACAGATGGCAAGGAATATACATGTAATATTATTATGGGAGGGAGAAGGCACAAAGAATGGTTTTCAGTCAGATAGGAGTAGGAAGTACTTGTTTTACTCTCATCCTAAGCTGTTTACAGCACGTGCTGGTTTCCTGATATAAATGCAGCTGTTCCGATGTTTGTGTCCTGTACCTACTGAAAATCAGCACAGTATTAGAAAGTTTCACATGTAACTTCTGTGTTAGACAAGGGAGAAATTAGTATACAATTAATTGAGCTGTTTCTGTTCCTTCTTGGGTCGTGGTATCTTGAGATAAGCTTCAGGCAGTAATCTTCATCATTGTGGTTAAGTTTCTGGTTGAAGTAGATTATGCTCCTCCTTCGTTACTGCAAGGGCATAGTACCCATAGTACTCTTGCTGTACCTTTTTGCCTGAGAAGTTGTACCAGGATTTGGAGGGCCGTGGGGTGCTCTTCTGAGAGGATCAGTTGTTCTGCACTCTGACTTTTAGCTTGGTGAGTTTGGTTTAGTATTGTATCATATTCCTTTCCTGATTTTATCTTTGCTTAATGTGAGATAAGTGAAATTGATATGTACAGAAGCTAACAACCTTTCAGTATGGCAGCAGGGTAGGAAGGGATGCAGGGAATCGTGAAATGGCCATGAGTTATTCCTAAAGCTCCTAAGAACAAAACTCTGAACACCTGAAAAGATCACAAGTCTCTGAATGAAGTGCCGTCTCCCCTATTTTACTGTTAGACATTTCTGTTTAAAACATAACACTACCACAGTCTTCACAGGCTGTTGTGAGTGACCCCTCAGGTAGCTCTGTGTACCTGGTATATCAAAGACCACAGGTGCTGCCTTGGTCCATGGAAGCACATTCTACACAGCACTCTATCCTGGCTAATGTGCCATGTCCCTCAGCAGCACTGTTCAGCTAATTCACAGTGTGCTGACATGGGGATCTCTGTATCATCCTGCATTGCACAGGTTACTTGGTTCGTGGTATTTCTGTCCCCTCAGCACAATATCATCGTTGTTTTGCCAATACAGTACCAATACAGCTTCTTTGTGAGGATCAGAATAATAAAGAAGGGAGCACAGGATGTGTTGGGCAGCCTTTCAGTTTGATGGGGGCAGGTTAGATGTTTCAGAGCTCTGAAAGGGGACTTCTAGGTAAACCTAGAGATGAGGTGGGGAATTGAAAAGGAGGAATGAGAGGAGACTTTTATTCATTTTTTCGGTGTGCTTGGCCTAACAAAATAAGAGCGTTTCTATGAAGATGTGTATAATAATTTGATACAATTATTGCTGACCATCAGCAAGGCCCTGAACAGATACTAGAGACACTCATATACTGAAGGAGGGCCAGAAGAAGTTGTCTTGAAGTTTTGTTTCACATGATTTTTAGAACTAAGACAAAATCACCGTTTTTCTAGTAGAGTACCCTGGTTTTCTAAAGTGCTCTAGCAAGAACACTCTAATACAAAAGCAAAAGTACCATAATTGATGACCTTCAAGATAAATGGCAATCTCTTAAAGCCAAATAACTTGAATATTAAGTGTGAACTAGCACTGTATTCTGATCAATATTAATCTTCTGTAAAATCAAATGTATTACAGCTTTGGTTAACATTATATATTGTTTATTTTCTGTGGGTTTTGTTAAAATGATAATGTCAGATAGAAAAGAGCTTAAAAAAAAGCTGTTCAGAAGTGACCCTCCTGTCACTGTTACTGTTTGGTTTTGTTTTCAGAATTGGAGGAAAGAACTGGAAAAACACAGGGAGAAATTCCTGAGTGGAAATGAGAGTTCCTCCAAAAAGAAAGAGGTAAGTTGTTTTCAGTTGTATACGTTCTGAGTTTGGAACTAGATTTATCATCAGTGCTGCCAACACAGAATTTCATAAATACATTTTAAAAGCCAGCATCAAAGTTTGTAAACCTAAATGCATGCCAAAAGAAAATGATGCTAAAGTAACATTTGTTTTATTCTATTTTTAAGAAAAAGAAAAAGGAAAAGAAGAAATCTAATAGGGTGAGCAAAATTTTCAGTTTTCTGAGCTTTTTTGCTTTTGAGTTGTTCCTGTTTGTCATTTAAGTTCTCTTGGAAAGAGAAAGTATAGCTGTAATTTTGATTTTAGATGTTTAATTAACTTACTTCTATTTAGAAAGTTTGCATACATTTGGTACAAGGAAAATTAAAGGGAGGAAAAGAGCACTAAATAGATATTATTAAATGAAAAATGTTAGAAGTGTTTTAGAAGTTTATTTTAGAAAAATCTATGTAAGAACTGCTTCTCAGAAGTAAAATTGTATTGGTTATGCTTTGAAAATGAAGACATTTTAAAGGGAATGTTTGGGTGGGCTTTTGAGTATTTGCCAGACAAAATGCTGCATCTCACAAGCTTCACTTCTTGTTGTGTTTGGTCAAGTTGTCTTCATCTTCCTCTTCTTCATCAAGCTCTGATTCTTCCAGCAGTTCTTCTGATTCAGAAGATGAGGTAAGAGCTAACTTACTGTAATTTATCATGTTTTGTTCATGAGATTTATTTCACACAGATTTTGGTAATGTTTTAGAGTATTTTGAGGGGCTGGTTTGAATGAAACCATTTAGTTTTTATGCGTTTGGTACATACGATAAAGTTGTGAATTTTAGGTGTTTATATCTAGTCAATAGTTTCTATATGAACACTACAAATTTTGGTGTCCTGACTTGTAAACTGGATCCATTTTAACACTGAATTGCTTTTTTAATAGAATCCCCTATCTAATCATAAAAATGCAAAAATACAATTTTTACTTTCTAGCAAAAATCTTTGTTACAGATAATCAGATTCTACAGCACACATCTAAATAACAAACAGAATCTAGAAAACCTGGATTTTTCACCAGTTTGCATTTGTTCAATGCAGAAGAGTTATGAAGGTCCTCTACTAAAAGAATCAATTGTACTTTTTTCCTCAGGAGAACATTATAACATGTAGGAATTTGATGTTTCCTTTTCTTTACATTTAATGTAAATCTTTAGTGAGAATAAAATCAAGTTTGTGTTTTTTCTTCTTCTACAATATTTGTGGATAGGATAAAAAGCAAGGGAAGAAAAGAAGGAAAAAGAAGTATCGCTCCTCACGGAAATCTTCAGCAAGCACAACTTCAGAATCTGAGTCAGACAGCAAGGTAATTATGCAGATGTGTTGCTCTTGGCAAGTTTTCTTGGTCGGTGTTGTAAAACGATAAAGAATTCTGACTTTAACATATTAATATGAGTTTTCCTGTTCCACATTTAAAGCCATGTATTCTCACTGGGCCTGAGCTACACTTGTGTCTTCCACATGTAATATGGTATCTGCCTCCACTGGCCAGAATGCCTGGTGGAAACAACTGGATCTTTAGAAAATGAACATGCCTTATTCCAGAAATTTGTAGTCCCTTTTTTGAATCCAGACATATGCAGCTTTTGTGCTGCTCAAGAGTTTAGTGTTGAAACTACATTAACACTTAAAATGTTCTTTTGAATATACAATTTAATTGGGTACCATCTCTGAAAATGCAGGTATTGCAGGATACCAGTGGCCAGAACATTGCCTTTCTAAATATCTGAGTAGTTTCCTGTTGGATAACTGAGCCTTTCCCAAATGCTTATTAAATTGAAGTAATCCTTTTCCTTTTCTGAAGTGTAGCAACGTAGATATGTGGGCTTACTGAATAAACAAAAAAGTGAAGAAGATATATGAGGCAACATGTTCTGTTATGTTAGCATTTTTATGGCTTACAGTGTATAGTTACTGTACTTCTTGCTTAAATAATAATAATACAGTGAGTTTTTAAGATACATCTGTGTAGGCTCTATCACAGGCTTTCACTGGAATACCTAATTCGGTGGGATATAAATTGTAATGAATGACTGCGTGCAGACACCTATGAATTTATGCTGATGAGAGGTTAGAAACTTCTGCTACATAAAGGGACCCAGAGATATCCTTACTGCAGAAAACTCTGGAAAATACCTGCTTAACTCCGTCTGATCAGCAGAGATGGACATGGATAAAGAAAGAAGACTCCCAACTGTTACATGTTATATGTGGTTACAGCAGTGATAGCTGTTATCCTTCCCCGAAGCTCTCTTAAGTGTCCTGCAAGGATGCTGTTACCCGATTCCATACAGACCTTCTTATGCTGCTGGATCAGGAAATTAGCAGCTGCATCAAAACTACAGCTTTTTATATTATTTTTGTCAACTGCAAGGTAGAAAGGACAGTCTTGAAGAATTACCTTCAACAGACAGAAAAAGACTATTGGTCAGACTGCTTTGGGGATTTCTTCCTTTTTCAAGAAATGATTTTGTTGTGGTTTGTTTTCCTTTCTATTTAGGATAGCACAAAAAAGAAGAGGTCAAGGGAAGACTATGAAAAAGAGAAGGTATTTTTATTCTTGAAATCCTTCGATCAGAACTGCATATTCCATACATAATGGAGATTTCTTTTTTTAATATTGAATGCCTCTCTTTACATCTGTGGAAATTTTCTGTCCAAATCCACACAGTCAGAAGGCATTCTGTGCACCCAGTTTGAAGCAGACGTTTAGTTGGATTCAGCTCCTGGTTTAGTAATTATTGTTAGTGAAAACCACTGGATCTGTTCTTGTTACAAAGGTAAATTAAAACTGTATCTTATCTGCTATAGTAGATCAGGTGCATTCTTAGTGTTTTGGGGCTTACCTTTGGCTGTCACATTGAGCTAAAAATATGTGTGATGGTATTTTCAGTGGCATACCTGGTAGGTTATTGGCTTGTTGCGGTAAATTAAGAAACATAAGCAGAGGATCTCTTTATCTAAATGTAGTCATAGTTATAGATACTATACTTACAACAGCTTTGAAGAATTGTAGAGAAAAATGTATTAGCTTAAGAAAAACGACCCTATTCTGTCATTTCTCTAAGCATGAAAATCATCTCTCCTTCCCATCACCACACCATTTTGTACACTCATCCATTATCTTTAGTATAAACAATCTAATCTACTTAAATTTTAGTTATTTGTATGCTGTGGGTAAACCAAAAATGCTTTCAGAGTCCACCCTAGTCTTTCTCTCCAGTTACCTTTCTTTCTTATCATGTTGGCCTCTCCTACTCTGCTCAGTAGTTTTGATGTAGAAATTCTCCATTGCATAAGGCAAATGTACTGATTTTTTCCCCCTTGGTCCTGCTTCTATTTTACAGTGGCCATTGCCCATCTCATCCTTTTGAATGGCTTCTCTTTGCAAACCAAGTATCTGCATAGTCCCTTATTGTAGTACTACTTTCACACATCTTCTGAAAGCAAAGGGCACTTGGAGATTAGAGTGCAGATCACTTGGGGGTTACCTGCAGATCCCCCATGTGTCAGATGGTCTGCATCCTGTGTACTTTTCATGAGTTCTTTTGGGAAGTTTTTGGTCTTAGCAACTGAGTGAGAGAAAGTACCTTCAGTCTTAGGAACACGTTGCGTTGTCCAGATCAAAGAAGGTCTGGGGAGCAGAAAAGTAGCTCATCAGAGCAATCTCACAAGTTTTATTTTCAAATGCTTACTCCTCCATATATTATTATTTAAAATAAGAGACTATTATTATTCCTCTCACTTTTAGACAGTTGTTGTATCTTGGTAACAAGAAAAGGGAATATACAGAAAATTATTATTTTCACTAAAAGTTGGTATTAAGTTTGGTAGGGTAATTTGATGATGATGATGATGGAATTAGCTTAATGTCAATAATATTTTAAAATATTTCACAACTTAGAAGTGATATTTCAGTTTTAAATTTGAAGCAGAAGTTTTATAAAATGTGAAAGGTTCAACTTTACTCACAGATATATTATTTTGTGTAGGAAGGTAAAAATCACCACAGGAAAAGGAAGAAAGCAGATCATGGCGATGGACCTGTATCGTCAGAATCTGTGTCTGAATCGGATCAGACAGAGGAGGTCAGTGTGAATCCTGTTTCAGATGTCACAGTGCTTGTAGCTTACTGATTCATGAGTGATTGAATGAACTAGCTTAGATTTAATACATTGTTGAAACTGTTCTACTCTATACAAGGGAATGGAAGAGTACAGTGCACTTAAAGTTGTTTGTATTTTTCCTTTTAAAATAAACTTTTAAGGATTGTTTAGTCTAGGTTCTATCACCTATGAGTAATTTTGAATTAATTTTCTTGAGAATATGGATACTACATTTGGTTTAATTTTCTTTAGGTGCAAGCAAAAAAGAAGAAAAGCAATGAGGAAAAAGAGAAAACAGCAAGTATCCCTGTTACTAATCCTGTAACATATAGTATTATATTATATATTATAATATAATAGGATATAAATATTCTGTAGTTGGTTAATTTTCAGTTTCACATTTTTCACTAATACAGATGTTTTATAGCAGTAGTCTACTGTTACATCTAAATAAACAATTTCTCAATTTACTTGCTAAGGTCACTTTTTCAATTGTTGAATTAAAGAAGAATTTGTCATTCTTTTACCTATATGTGATTTGAGATTTATAAAACTTTAACAGTCACTGTAGAATATATTTTATTCTGTATCAGCATCCCAGAACTGCCAATACCTGTGTGGTATCAAGTAGGGGAGCAGTTTGCCACACAGACACATCAGTGCTGTTCCTTCATTAGTATTGTGTGTAATTCCTTGGTAAGTCTTCTCTGCCACCATGGAAAGGGCCTTAGGACATAATTGCTGCAACCTCTACACCATTTTAACTCTTCCCCCAAGCAAATAAAAAGCTGCCAGCAACCTGTTACTTTTCTCATTTTTTTATTTGTATCTGTTGGTAAAAGTGAGAGGAAGGTTCAGCAGAGATTTATGTAGAATCCAGATTTACCACATGTACCTGAGGTTCCTCAGTAAGGAGTACAGTGGGTTTGGGATCCTAAATGCCAATTTGAGATGTCTTCATATGTATCTCCCCTGTCAGCAGCAATGTTCCTTATTAGGCATCTCAGTTGGCCAGATGAAGTAGGGCAAAGGGAAGGTCTATATTAGTTACCTAAAAATATAGGTATAGGAGTATCAGTGATACTCAGTACACATCTTTCCAGGGAACTTGTTTGTTTTTTCAGACTCATATGAACAGTTCGTCATAACATTTCTAGTGATTGATTATGGTCTTTTTCATAAAAGATTTGTATGTGTAAGGAATATGTATAAAACAAAGCTTTAATATTGATTGTTTCATTTACATAATGCCATGCCTATTTGAGAATTTCAGTTGAAATTCTGCTTGCAAAAAGACAAGATTGCATCTCTCAGCTTTTGTAGTACAGTGATCAGCCTAGTACCTTCAGAACTGAATCCAGCAGGGTTAATTTGAGTGTATTTGTATTTACAGTTGAGATAATAATTGTTTTATTTTAAACAAGGTGCAAGAGATAGTCTAGCCAAGTGCAGTTGAACTATTTAATTTTACACAGTGAATTTAAGCACTTCACTTACTTTAAAATCTGTGAACATCCTAGTTATTCCGACATAGGTAAGATGTCACTGCTGGTCAAAGCACTTCCTTATTACCCTCTCAGTATAAGACTTTGAAAATCACTTAAAAGATTAGGAAATGTAATTGTGACAGTGATGAGAGGTGTGAAATAGCCATACCATGGTGGAGATAAATTTAAATTGATGACTGCTCATAATAGTGCAAATTCTTGGGTAAAGTATTTCTTTTTGTGATTTCTCAATAGGCTTCTGTAGCAATCTTTTTTGAAATGTCTTTCAAAAGCTATCCTTTCTGTTCTCTCATTTTGCATTAGCAGAACGTAATAGATGGCGATAACTTTTTTTTTTTTTAGGATAAAACAAAAAAGAGAAAGAAACACAAGAAACATGGTAAAAAGAAGAAAAAGAAGACAGCTGGTTCAAATTCGGATTCCGAATAATATTTTCAAACAACCTGAGACTATCAACAGAAGTGCAATGACTAAAGGAAACTTAAACTGTGAAATGACAGCAAACTTTACCAAACTGCATGAGTTTTCCTGTGTTTTAGAAATATTCCTAATCTTTCAGTAGCCAGCCAGATGCAGCTGTGCTGGGAAAGACCGTTGTTATTGCCTGCTGCTTAATACATGAGGTACAACTTTTGTAAAATTCCAGTAAGCAGTGTTAGATGTTTGAGACAATATGAGACGGTAGGCCAGCTGAGGTGTAAAATATTGGAAAATAAGAGTTAAACTTTTTAGATAGTAAAAGTAGTCTTTTAAAGCATTAGTAATAGTCTTTATTTGTAAATCAGGACAAATTAAATCCCAAATTCATCCTGCAGGTTAATATTATGCATAAACTACTACAAGCTGGTGTATGCTAATGGAAAATTAATGATAACATTTAAAAGGCTGCCTTTGTAGAAATGTGTATCATCTGCCCCATTACCGTCTCCATGCTTATGAGAAAGGGAATGCTGCCTGAATAGGGTGCCTTTGCCTTTGATTCTTACAAATCTCTGCTGTTTTTAATCCACGCATCTCTGCATTCCTGGGAAGCTAGAGCTATTGTCAGCAGACTTTTCTGAATGAGCAGTTTTGAGCTTCCAAGCATGTTCTGCATTAAGCAAAAGCAATGACATTTTGCAGTATAACTGACAGTCAAAACCTGAAGATTTTACCTCTGCTTCTTCAAAATAGCGGTAGACCTTTGCTAGTAAATATGCGTATTTCATTTAATGTAATTTTGGTTTAATTGAAAACTTATTGCAAACACTGGTAGCTTTCTTTGCATTATCTTTAGAATTGTTTTGCATGATTTGTACCATTTTTAAATTAACAAAATGCAGGTAATCATTTGTTGTAACCAGTTCTATGAATTACATTTCACATGCAGAGTTTCATGTATGTATTTAGTTATAGTTAAGTTCATTGCTGTGTTTAAGTGCACACTTGCTGAAGTTATTTAGCATGTAAAAAGCAGGGTTTTGATACCTTAACAGCTTCATATTGAAGCTGATTTTACTCTAAGCAAGTTCAGTGGCAGATCTGTTGTGATGTGTCTTGTTAGATAAAAAAACTACTGCCAGAATCTCATTAAAGATACTGTTTAAACAGTTTGTATTTATATTTTTGTACTTGAGGGCTACAGAATGTTGACCTAAGTCATAAAGCTGTTTTACTTTAGTTTAGTTGCTTTAGATAACTGAAAAAAGCTTTTTTAAATTAAATGTGCACACAAGAAAACACAAGCAATCATTTGATTTTAGTTTACATGAAATTCTCACTATATCTTCCATTGAAATACTGATTGCTGGGCCTTCTGTTAGCCTTTAACAAATGCCCATCCATCCCAGGTAGTCAAATATAGACTGTATTTTTGATCCACCCCTTTTTTCCATTGCACAGGTGCTAACTTAGAACTTACCTCTATTGCATACGGATGTTTCAAATGTTGTGTTGCCAAGAATTTCAAGACTTTTAAGACATTGATTATTAGTCTGCAAACCATAACTAAAATCTGTGGGAGAAAGATGATTTCGTATTGACATTGTATAGAGAAATTGTCTTCAAGTTCTTGGGAAAATACAACCATTGAGTTTCAGCAATGTGCATCTAAACAATAGTAATATTTTCATCAACTATTTTATACTCTTGGGCTTGATGTTACCAATTCTAGACACTCTTGTCAGTGGGGTTAAAATAAAGGTGAGATGCAGTGAACAGAGGGGTTTGATTTGGGGTTTGTGTTTAGTTTTGTTGGGGTTGTTTTCTTTTAAGTTGTGGTGTTGCAGTTTTGGTAAAAGAACTTGTAATGAACCATAGCATAAATGCTCTGTCGTGTGTGATATCTTATTTGACTTTTACACAACCACCTGCCACAGAAAAAAATAAAAATGAAAATGAGACCCAGTCTTCCAAATATCTAAGCCAGTATGTCATTTTAATTGTGTGACTGTAACTATCTGTTCTGCTCAGCCGTAGGCTTCAAGTGCCGCTGTCATGCTTGGGAAGGGGTGTAGCCGCTTAAGCCCCTTACGGACTTTGTCAGTTTTCAACAAAGTTGCTTTAGTACTGAAAGGGAACTGCTTTAGTTTGCAATACTTTAACAAATATGTTGAGTCTCCTCTTGCGTGCCCTTTTTTCCTGAAGGAGAGGTGGAGGCTTGTCTCAGCCCTTCAGCTTTCCCAATGTGCCCACGCCGAGATCGTGAGAGAGTGATGGTGGTTTTGGGTGGCACCTACGCTCATGTTCCAAGTTTCAGCACAGGGACAAAGTAAAAAACGAGCAGTGTCGGAATAAGACTGCTTTAATCTATTTTTGCTTTCTTGCAGCAGATGAACAAGCACTATTGTATGTTGTACTTAACTTTTAGCTTTTTTTTTTCCCAGAAACATTTTTGGAAATTTGAAATGCAGTTATTTTATTTTTTACAACTGCAGTTTTTTAAAATTCGTGTTAAGACTTGATCTCTGTTTTGCCTGTGTGTGTTTATGTCCGACCCGCCCGTGCGGCCCAGCGGCACCGCGAGGCCGCGGCCGCCCCCCCGCGTTGCCAGGGCAGCGGCGGCGGGGGGAGCAGCCGCCGCGCCGCGA
>WEKY01042771.1:12522-39338 GCA_013390045.1 Picathartes gymnocephalus | reverse complement strand
CGCCATGAGCAGGAAAGGGGTGAAGCTCTTGGTGGACTCGCTGACCCGATCCTCCAAGCACTGTGAGTCTCCCCGGGGCCGCAGGAGTCGCGCCGCCGCCCCGGCCGCCCCCCGTGGTTCCCTTGCTCATCCTCTGCGGCCCTGTTCGCCTCCCGTGGGAGGCACTTTCCGGGCGTATCCTTGGGAACAGCGGGTGGGGCGGGGGGGACATCGGTGTCACGGCCCTGGCGTGCCCCTGTGCCTGCCTCGTGTTTTACCAACTTAACATACAACCTGTGTTTGCTTGTGTTTGGGCCGGGCAGTTAACAAAAGCGAAGTGGAATGTCTGGTCAAGCTCTTCGACACGCTGGTGGCCAAGGCCTGCAGCCACTTTGCTGGGGCCGGCTTCGACCGCACCGTGTTCCGAGACACCCTGCACAGCGCCTTTGGCATGACGGATGACGTGGTGTTGGACCGAGGTGAGGCGGGCACACAGCTCTGAACACCGTGGAAGGGCTTGGGATTACCCTGCCGACCCGACGAGTGTGTCCGTACCAAACAGCGCCGTCTCGTCCCGGCCAGGACAGCAAAGGAGAAGTTAGGAACTGTTGAGAAAATGGCATCTTTTCTTTCTTTATGCGGTAGTTTTCCCTTAGTTCAGGAGAGCTCACGCTCTAGTTCGAGGCAAACCAGCCAGAGGCAGTTGTGCTGCCCAGTGGCTGTTTCTGTCGCAGCCACTGTAGTGTCATGACAGAAGAGGGCAGCGTCACTTTCCTCTTTTCTCTGGTGGTTCCACTGGGAGCTGCGGTCGCTAAAGGGCGACAGCTCTGGCTCGGGCCTGGAAGTCCCAGTAAGGCATTCTTACTTTACAGCGGATAACTTTTGGAATAGAGGCTCTATGAACACCATTGAAGGGTCTGGGCAGATAGTACAAGGAGGTGAGAGTAATGAGCCAAATAACACCTGGAAAATACAGTGATTTCACAGATTGCTAACAAGGGACATGTTTGCAGTCACTGTGAAAGTTGAAGGAATGATCTCTGATGAAGAGGTGTCTAGAGGAGTACGCGGAGCAGGCATTAGTCTGCCGTTCTTTCAGTCTTGGGCTGCCAAGAGCCACTCCTTGGTTCAACTTTCTCCATGTCTCTAGCAGGAGAGCTACTTTCATGCCATAAAATAAAAACTTGTTGCAATTTTATGCAGTAAGTCAGGGTGTGTCTTGAAGATACCTTACATTACCATACACATTCTTAAAAATTACTTTAATGCTTACATGCAGAGGGGCTGATTTCAGTTTGCAAAAGCAAACCTATTGTCTTCTAAGTAAAAAATGCTTGGCTTTGCATTTTTTGAAGAGGTGTTCCTTCAGCCAACTTAGTAATTAATATTCTAAAATACAAATTATTATAGATGCTAGTGGATGCTTTGAATTCCATCTTGGATTTGAAATACTATATTACAGGTTGTATGAATAGTGAAACTGTGAAATTGAAAGTTGCTTAGGGAAGGGAAAAGAAAAATATTTTGTTACATGACAGGAGGTTATTTTTCTTTGTATATTTAAGATATATTTTTTCTAGGATTACTTTGTCCAAGATTTTCCAAGACAAAATCTAGTAATTTAAATCCTAATCTGTATGCAGAATTATCCCTTATTTTAAGGGATATTGGTTTATTTGCTTTACATCTGCATGGAAGCATACTTCTGGTAGTTGTTTAAGTCAGGAAGGCAACAGATCAAACAAAACGTTTTACCAGGCAGGATTCTGGAGTGCAACATCAGTTAACTGAGGGGTAGAATCCCTTTCATTGTTACATCTTAGAGTCAAGAAGGGTAATCATACCTTGGTGAAAGCAGACAAACATCTTAAGAAGAAAGATAATTTATATTTTTATTGAATTTAAGAAATCATTCCTTTTTTGTGTTTCCCTATCGTATAAATTTAAAATGTATTTAATACACTTCCTAGTGTTCAGCACTTTTGATAGAGACAACAATGGCTGCATCACTGTGGTGGAATGGGTGCACGGCTTAGGAGTGTTACTTCGAGGGACACTGGAAGAGAAGATGAAATGTAAGACTGCTCTGTATGCTAATATTTAGTAGTAATGATTGTATTCATAGCAAATAACACATTACTTTTGTTATAATTTAGTAGTTACTCTTATGACGTATTTGGTAATTGGAAAGTTTTCTTCTGTATACTTTAATGCAATGAAACTGAGTTCTGAAATGGCTTCTCTGAGACGAGGTTTTTTCTGTGTAAACTGCTGTTACCACAACCACCACCTTATTCTGTTGCTTACAAAATCTTACATTTGAACTGAAGTTTATTCTACAGTGTACAGTTTTGACAAAATACATTTTTTGTATTCACACACAAAATTAGAAAGAAGCAGATGTAGCTCTAGAGTGGTTTTGGCTAATTAACAGTCTCAAGCCAAGCAAGACCAGTGCCAACATTCATTTACTGGCACACTGGGGACACAGGAGCAGTTGCATGAAGTCCAGCAGTTCTTCAGCTTGGAAGCATAGATGGAAAAACTGTAAGATGGTAATGAGAACCTCCACAATAATGACAGAGAAAGATGGAGGAGAATAAATAGCAAGAACTCTAGAATTTTAAGCAGCAGGGGAAAAAATAGGCATGTGGGTTAAAAAAAACACAATAGAAAAAGAATGACAGCATGTTGTTTCCATAGTTCCCAGGTTGCAGCATTAGCCATCCCTACTGCATTATATAAATTCATCTGGAAAGTGGTCAGGGATGTCACAGCATTAGGATGTGTGCCCAGGATGTAATTCAGTGTGTCAGTACAACCACAAACAGTAAAATATGCATTCCTGCTGTAAGCACTATAGAAGATACTCATGTGTAGTGATGCAGTGTTGTCTGTCACCCTCCTAGTGTTTGCTAGGAGGGTGTCAGCACATATATAAATTTGGCTCAATTGATAATGCTGTACAATGTACAATTCACATTTTCTGTCTATAGGTAACAGCTTGAATGGTATGTGATTATAGTTTGTAATCAACTTGAAATTTATTTCTATTTCAAAAGACTGTTTTGATGTTTATGACCTGAATGGTGATGGATACATTTCGAGAGAGGAAATGTTTCAAATGCTGAAAAACAGCCTTCTCATACAACCAGCAGATGAAGAGCCTGATGAGGGAATTAAGGACTTGGTAGAGATAGCACTGAAGAAAATGGCAAGTACTCACTTATATCGTGGTATCTGAGTGTCTTTCAGACATGTACTAAACAATACTTAAAACCTTTCTACGAGGTAACAAAATAAGGTGTCTGATTTACAGTGAAATTCTGCAAGTCTCCTGAGGAAAGCCAGAAATATAATCCAGATCTGATGAGGCCCAGTGCAGTACTCTCATATGAAACAATTTAGAATACAAACTAGCATGTATATATGTGCATACACATCTGTGCATGCCCAAAGCAAAAGCCCAGTCAGAAGTGGAAAACTCAGAAGTGTGAGTTCCATTTATTCCATCAGTACAGGCATCTGCAGTACAGGCATCTCAGTAGCTTCACTTTTAAGTATATTTGTGTTTTATCAACTGATCATGAAATGTCTTTATCCAATTTATGTATTCTACTAGAATAGTAAACTCAAGGTTATTCATGTGAAGCTTATTTTATAGTGCTTGATCTAGAATATCAGATCAGCCAGGGATTGTCAATATTTGAATCAAATCAAGATATATACTCTCCCCTTCCATGATGGTGGTCAAAAATTTTCACTTAACACATCTTGCATACCAACTCCTTTTATTTAAGCCCATCTTTTCAATTTTTCAACCCCATCCTTTTTGCCTTAGGTAGAGGTAAGTCACACAAATCTTTTCTGAGCAGAAACTCATGACTCCCAATTTGCAAATCAAACTAAAAACACTATCTATGTTCTTTAAACACCTGTTAAACAAAACTATAAGTCATAATCCTTTGCCGAAATGTTCCCTTCCTTTTGCAGGACTACGATCATGATGGCAAGCTTTCTTTTACGGACTTTGAAAAAGCAGTCAGAGATGAAAACCTTCTCTTAGAAGCCTTTGGACCATGTTTGCCAGACATAAAGGTACATTAACCTTGAGTTTAAAAAAAACTGCACAAGCCAATTTCTTACAGACACTTGCACCAATCCTGTGAATGTCAGCATGGGGCACCTTAGGCCAGTGTTGGGTTCATCCTCTCAGTGCCAGTTCTGCTGCCCAAAGGTGGCCCCTGAGCACTCCCACTCCGGGGTTGTTGCAACACAGTGCTGCAGATATTAATCTCGTCACTCAGGGAAATTTCAGTCCTTTACATTGTCATCCCAGTCTCTAGCATTTGTTTCCATCCAGTTTATCTCATTCTGCAGCTGAGCCTTCTTGCCCTCCATGCCAGATCATTCCTTGGTCACACACTCCTACTGCTAAGCAGTTAAAATTTTAATTTCCCCTTCAGCTATAACTTTGAATATTCTGACTGGTCTGCCAGTGATGACACTATTAATATTATAGATTTACCTTTCCTAAGCTAAAAAAGCAAGACATAGTCTTCACTGCATACACATTCCAGTTCAGTACTTTTCAGTTCAGTACCTTTTCTGACTAAATAGAAAATCTTTAGTTACCTGAAAATTAACTTTTTTCCTCTTTTTTTTTTTTTTTTTCCTTAACAGAGCAGTATCTCATTTGAACAGAAAATTTTCCGGGAAACTCCTAAATAGTAACTCCAAGTTGGAACTCCATTGCTGAATAGTGTTAAAAGGGGTCTTCGTCTTCACCATTCTTTATGACATAGTAAAAGTTGCTGCTAAGCTTCAGTATTCCTCTGCTGTTAAAGCTATTGAATAAATGAAATTACTTCTGTAACTCTACCTAAATAGAGTTTTTCCGTGACTTGTAAAATATGTTACAATATGAGGTACACAGGACAACACTGCAACAGTAATACAGGACATTGGTTCCTTCATTCAAAGAACAAACTGATACAATTTTTAACAGGGAAGCACTGGGAAATACAGTATAAAGGAAGTTTTATTTTTTACATTAAAAAAAAGTATTTTACATTATATTCTTTACAAGAGGACTGTTGGAAGATGCTGCCAGCAGTACCTATATTCTTCTTCTCTGCTTTACAAGTGGTTTGGCTGAGCTGCTCACTGGCTTTTCCACAGACGTTGAAACAGAATCTGCTACCTAAATTGGAGGGGAAAAAAATTTAGTAACCTGCAACCATTACGTTTTTAATGCTCGTTTTAGAGTAAGGCCACATCTCCAAGATCTGAGTATTGGGAGGGATTTATTACTATCATCACCCTTGTATTGAATTTTACTGCTGACTAGAGGAAAAAAGTAACACCAAAGGCAGCATTAAACACAAGAGGTGAAACTTAGAAGATTTAGCACTACCATTTTGCTATTTAACTACACAAACTGATTTCAGATACTCACAAACTGATTTCAGATACTCAGTGATAGAGTATTACATATGTCATCTCCATTCTTCCTACCAGAGGTGTTTTCAAGCAAGGTTTAATGTGCTTTTTAAACTCGGGTATTTCAGGAAACGAAGGGAAAGCAGAAATGTGTATTTTGACATCTATTTTAGAAATGTATTTAATATAAGGGGTCCTTATTTATAAGGTAAGCACTTTCAAATCAATCTAGTTAGTCATAGTCAAGGGAGCTTTTTCATATCTTAATGTCAATTAAATGTTCTATCAGGAATGTTTGACCTGCTAATTGATTAATATCCTCCATAAAAGGATATATAGCTTAACACAGGTTTCTCAGCATGGAATTAGTGATTCTGTACAGCTTTTAAGGGTATAAGAAATGCTGGAGCAAAATTACATTGAACTATTTCATTCTATTATTTTCCTTTCAGAAACCAGATACAATTAGCACACTGGAGTCAGCAGGACTACCTGCAGTTATCATGCTTCCACATGGGGGGAAAAAAAAGAGTGGTTTACTAAAAATCATTTAAGATCATGCACTGACATTTGCACTTTCTCAAGTGTAGTGTAAGAGGTCTGGAGTAGAATATGCAAGATTGTGGAAAAGTTAAGTAGTAAGATCACTAGTTTTAAGTGGCAGATAAACTAATAATGAGTAAATGCTGAATAAAGCTATCAGAGAGACAGTTTTTTATGGGTAACAAGCACCTGTGTTTGAACTATCAGAACTTTAGGAACGCATACCTCTTTCAGTTTACTTCGAATTAATGCAGCTGAAGTATTCAAAGACTCATCATCCATATCCACTTTAGGTATTTCTGGTAGTTGTGGACCAATAACAACTTCAGTATTGTCCTCACTTGTTCCAATGAGGGAAAACTTGTTACCTTCTTCTCTCTTCCTCTTACGTTCTTGCAGGTGAGTTGTACGAGGCATAAACCTGTCAATTCCATTGTAAGCTGGAACCATTCTTTGCTGCATTAAAGAAGCTGGTGGAGTATGTCCTCCTGGATGTTCACTTGGAGTTAAAGATGTGTTTTGACCAAAGTACCCAGAAATTTCAGCACAATTGTTATTACCATAGTGTGGAGATGTTAACAGGCTCTGATTCTGATTCCCAGATGGAGATGCTGTGTTGTGGGATACCCCAAGAGAACTTGTAAAGCAGGATGGATCCCAGTTACTGGCTACATGTGATCCTGATGTACTCCATGGACAGTCATGCTCAGAGTTCTTTGAGGCTGTCTTCTTAGGGCCTTCTACTTTCTTTAACACAAAGCTATCTTTAAAACAACAACAAAAAAAGCACCTTCACTATTTCATGTCATTATTAGTTCTAACTTTTAATATAAATGCAGAAACGATATGAAGGATATTTGATTCCCAGCTACCTTTCTGTGATTTTTTTTAAGCTTCACATATAAAAAATTCAACTTTCAAACCAGTTTTCCTGTCTAGTGCCTTTGCTGGTTTGTAATGCTGAAAAAACCCAGATGTTTTGATGTTACAAATCAGTGGGTTTATTCCCTTTAAATATCCTCACACAATGAATAATGACACCCAAGTATGTGAGCACAAGAAAGAAGCTTGTGCTCATCAATTTGCTTATTCCTCAGCTTGCCCAGCCTTCAGTGCTGCCTGGGAACTCTGCAGTACAGGAGCCTTTTTAAGCACAGTCCATTCTTAACATTCCCCCAGTGCAGAGATGTGGGCTGGAGAAATTCTTTTGGAGGTTCTGGCATAGTCATCTTCCTTCCAAAACTCTCCTTTTGGCATGCCTGAGGAGGCTGGAACAAGGGTGAAAACGTGATTCAAAATTTCCTGACAGTGCTTTAAATTTCTGGCAACAGTTTCAAAGAAAACAAAAAGTGAAGGAAATACTTCATTATTAAAGCTTAAGCATTTCATCAAATCAAAGCCAAAAAATTACTTTGAAAAGGACATAGTTCTCTAAATATTGAGAGATGTCTCCCTGTAAACATATTTAAAATGCATCTGTATTGGGTTTGCATGGCCTAGTTTTTTTGTAGCAGGGGGCTACAGGGGTGGCTTTTGTGAGAAGCTGCCAGAAGCTTCCTCAGTGTCCGGCAGAGCCAATTCCTGGTGGCTCCAAAGATGGATGTGCTGCTGGCCAAGGCTGGGCTGGTTAGAAATGATGGTAATGCCTCTATGGTAACAGATTTAAGAAGAAAGATAAAAAGTGGTCGCTCAGTTTTAACTACATCCAGAGAAGAGCAGAGTGAGAACGTGAGAAAGAGCCCTGCTGACACCAAGATCAGTGGAGGAGGAGGGGAGGAGGTGTTCCAGGTGCCAGAGCCAAGATTCCCCTGCAGCCTGTGAGGATCATGGTCAATCAGCTGGGGCCCTGCAGCCCATGGAGGGCCATGGGGATGCAGGGAGGAGGCTGTGATCCTGTGGGAGACCCACGGAGAGAGGGGCCCTGCTCCCAGGCTGGAGCAGCCTGTCCTTGAAGGACGGCACCCCGAGGCAGAGTGACCCATGCCGCAGCAGTCTGGGGAGGATTGCTGCCCACGGGATGGACTCACATTGCAGCAGTCACAGGGAGCTGTTGCTCTGAGATGAGCTCACATTGGAGAGGTTCACAGAGAACTGTCTCCCGTGTCACCCCACGGTGCAGCAGGGGAACGACTCCTCTCCCCGAGCAGCGGGAGAAGCCAGAAGTGATGAACTGACCATAACCCCCATTCCCTGTCCCCCTGCACTGCTGGGGTAGGGGGTAGAGCTGGAAGGAGAGAGGGGTAGGGAGAAGATGTTTATAAGGGCTTATTTTACTTCTCATTATCCTGCTCTGATTTTGTTAGTAATGAATTCACTTTATGTCTCTAAGTTGAGCCTGTTTTGCCCTCAATGGTATTTGATGAGTGATCTCTCCTGCTCCTTATCTCAACTCAGGAACCCTTCGTTAAATTTCCTCTGCTCTGTCCAGTTTGTGGAGGGCAGAGAGTGAGTGGCTTTGGTGCGTGCCTAGCATCTGGCCAGCATCAACCCACTACAGCACCTTTAAAAGAGGTAGGTAAAAAGTGTTTTCTTTAACGCACACTTCAGCCAAAACCCCACCCACCCCTGAACAACATTAAAATTCTATAAGAAATTTAATCAAGACTCTATAGGAAATTTAATCACAAACCTCTTTGATTTGTTGCTTTTGCTATATACTTTCTTCTATCCTGCAACTTCTCTCTAGTTTCTTGGACTGTTTCAAATTCTGGAGCATAGCACACGTGCAGCAAACTACCAAAGAAACTTCGTTCATCCATTTTTTTCTTGGCCACCCTAAAGGGAATTAAAATGAATCAACAAAACTGAGGATTTTGCTCCAACTCTCTAGAAACTAAACACCTTGCAAGTACAGAAAATGTAGAAGATTAAGACAGCAAGAGGCAGATATTGCCCTGTCCAATACCTTGCACATTGCAGTTTTTTAAATTTTATAAGATACACTTCAGTAAATTGCTCTGATGGATATTCATCTAGGGCATGATACTCCTCAATGGCACCATATAATGCAAATTGTTCAACTAATTCCTTCATAACACCTAATGCAGGAACTCCTTGTATCAGTAAATAGCGAGATTCCAAGTTGATAGTGTAAACCTGCAAAAAAAGAAACAAAAACAAAGACTATTCAAAAATGTTCCCATTCTTGCTTTATTGCAAAAGGCAGGCATTTTCTCCATGTTTTCTCTTGTTCTCCAAATCCTCTCAAGATGCTGAAAACCCCTATGTACTCTGTTTGACAGGGCAGTAAGTGCATGGTTATTTGAGACCTCTTCATCACTACGCAAGAGCTGAACTCAAGCCTCTCATGCATAGCAAAACACAAATGAGACTTGACTTTTCTGCACAAGGTCAGAGTACTTCTGCCAGTTGCTGTGTAAAAACCTCTTAAGTCTCTGGCCAACTTCCATGCATGATGTACTAGTAACCAGTTCATAGGAGGTACTGTCAAAATACAGAAATTAACACTGAAAAACCCATCTTCTTCACAGGCAGAAAAGTCGTGCAGGTAAGCAAAAGTGCTTTTTTCATACAGGGAGTTAAAAACCAATTACCACGATTCCCTGGGGCAGATCTTGTGTGTGTGGAGCTGTCTTCTTGCCATGGTGATCCAACAGCGTACATTGTTTTTAAGATACACAGATAAAACCTGGATGCTGAGAGAAACCAGGTCTTCTCCCAGGTTAAAAAACAAACGAACCATTCTCTTCTGCTTTGTGTAGTGACTGGCACATACCAGACTCTAAGCAAAGCTTTTCAATGGCTCATTATGTACAATAGGCAGCTCATCCCTGAGATGAAAGAAA
Organism: Picathartes gymnocephalus; assembly: GCA_013390045.1. Taxonomy (NCBI): domain Eukaryota; kingdom Metazoa; phylum Chordata; class Aves; order Passeriformes; family Picathartidae; genus Picathartes; species Picathartes gymnocephalus. The sequence goes on along the minus strand of WEKY01042771.1, from coordinate 29,568 downwards.
ATTCATTCTGAGTTTGTTAAAAAAAACCAACCCAAAACACAAACTTTTAGACTGTGTAAGTTACATATATTTCTCAAAAAAAAAAAGTCTTCTGGACAAAGTGGGAACTGCTCGGGAAATCAGCTCTCAAACTTCCACTATAAAAACAGACCCCACAGGCAGGTCGCTTAAGTTGTTCTTGTGGCAGCAGCATACTCCCACCTGCATTCTTTTGGGAACAAGGGACTGAAGGAACCTGATGCTTTCATCATGTGATTTTTTTTTTTTTTGGCAGGATTTTCCTTCTACCTCTTTCTTATCCAGGAAGAAGAGTTTTTTCACACTTGGGACATCCATACTGCTTCTCCTGCATATATCCTCCGGAGCCCAGTGCTGGCTGGATGCCTGTGATGGCCATTGGTCCTCTGTGGATGCACAAGGCTCTCTGTCCTCTGCCCCACTGTGTACACTTGGAAGAGTAAAAGAACTTTATAGATTTGAGACTTCAAAAAGCATGGAGGGCTTCAAATTTTACAGGCAAGTGATGATAGTGAAAGAGATGTGCCTTATGTGTGTGTGCAGGGAGTAACCACTGTTCTCGTGCTGGTGAGATCACAACTCAAATCATGGCTTCAGTTCAGGACCCCTCTCCAAGACACTGAGGTGCCGGAGCACGTCCACAGACGGGCAACGGAGCTGCTGAAGGGTCTGGATCACAGGTCTGATGAGAAGCAGCTGAGGGAGCTGGGGGGCTCAGCCTGGAAAAAACGTGGCTCGGGAAGACAACACCCTGACAAAGAGATTGGAACCAGATGCGAGTTGGACTTCATGACCTTAAAGGTCTTTTTCAACTTTAGCGATTCAATGACCCTTTCTCACGCCAGCTCTCTAAGGTGCCGCTACAGCTCGTTGTACACTGAGCGCACACAGATATCCGAATCTCGCAGTTCTGCTGCAGTAACGAGAAGCTCCTGCCGCGCAGCAGGCCAGGCCCAGGGCCCCCCTCTCTCCCTGCCCTCCCCGGGAGCCATGGGATTCCAGCGCAAGCCCGGCCGCCCTCCCCAGCCCCCTCACCCGAAGCGACTCCGCCCGACACCGCCCCCCGTGCCCAGCACCTTCACGGCGCGCGGCCGCCACCCTTCGCGGTACTTGGCGCGCGACTCGCAGGCTCCCAGCTGCGCGTGGTGCCGGCACGGAGCGCCCGGGCCACCGCTGCTGCTGCCGCCGGCCGCCATCTTCCCATCACCCACCGCGCCCCGCCACGCGCGGCGCCCATTGGCTCCCTCCGTGAGGCGGGGAGGAGGAGCTGCGGTCCGCAGTAAAGGAGCCAATCAGAGGCGGGCAGCGGGAAAAAGCCGCGCCCGCATTGGCCGGCAGTGGGTTGTACCACTGACCCGGGGGTGGCAGGGAGAGTTATCCCCCCGCGCCCGGCCCGGATAGGCGGGTCCGTGCCCGGGGGGAGCGGGCGTGCAGGGCCGGGCGGCCGCGGCCACGGCTATGTGGGCCTGTGGCGACCCTGGCGGAGCTGCTGCCGCTACCGTTGTCCTGAGCGGGACCCGCGACTGCTTCCTGCACCTGCCGCCCGCGCTGGCCTCGCTCCTCCGCCTGCAGCAGGTACCGGGGCGGCGCCTCTCGGGGCCCGGGTGGAGGGACGCCTCAGGCAGGCAGGCAGGCAGGGAGGATTACGCGAGCGCACCCTCGCATCCCGTTGCCGTGGCGATACAGAGCCCTCCTCACCTCCCTCACGACTCAGCCCTCCCCGCAGCCCGGACCCCTCACAGGGAGACATCGGGGAACCCCTCCTTCCCTCGCCTCCTGCGTGGCCCGGTATCGTCATCCATTCCTAACGAGACGCGGGACAGACTGGAATTTTTCTTCCCCAACGTGAAGATGCACTGTGGGCATCTGTGTCTCTCCCAACAGGCCCTATTAAACACCAATTTTCCCAGTAACCTGCCAGCATTAAGCAATTGATGTGTAAATGTTTAACTCAGGTAGGAGGTGAGATGATAAATCCATGCAGAATCCTCGTTCTTGGTGTACGTAAATAAAATGTGTCACTACAGAAAGGGACTCCCATCATGCAGAGCCCTGCTGAGGACGCGGGGTCAGCTGCAGGGAGTGCACCTTACACTGTAAATAATATTTCACACGTGGAAGCGGGAGGAGAGACACTGTGTGCCTCTTGTGCCATGAACACAGAACTAAGAGTGCTAGCAGAACAGGGTGGAAAATGGCAGGAATGAGCCGAGAAAGATGGCGAGCAAAGCTCAGGAGTCCTGGCACAGCCCCTCTGGGCCGAGCAGGCCTCCCTCGGCGTGGATTTCCCTCCTGATTTCCCAAGGCCAAAAAGGGCATTTCTCAACAACGTAGGCGTGTAAAAACCTGCTGTTTCGTCCTTGGGGTAGTAGAAGGAGGTTGGTGGAATTGGAGGAAATGCAGTATGAGATGTGATTTGCATTTCAGCTGGAGTTTCAGAGTGTTTTACAGGCCTGCTGGCAAGAGAGAGGAGAAAGGAGTGCAGTTGCTTTGAAGTACTGTCATTCTGTACATTGCTATGGGGGACTCCTGCTTTTGCTTAACCTGAGCTGCAAAATGAAAAGATAGAATCTCCGAAAACTTGACAGAAATAGCGTCTTAAGTACATCTCATGAACAAAAATGTTTAAAAGGGGATAAACGGAATCAAAAGCTAATCTAATTGCAGAAGGTAGTAGATAAGTGAATGACAAAATGTTGTACAAAATTCAGTGTTGTGTGAAGATTAGACACTCAGAGTGATGCTTTGATAAAAGGATCTTGGAACCGCCGTAGATATTCTCTGAAAATGTTCTGAGTTTACCAAAAAACGTGAAATAATACTTGAAATTATTAGAATACGGTTGAGAAAGAACAGAACATCACTATGTTAACAAGTAAACCTGTGGTATATCCACAGTGTACATTGTCTTGGTCACTTGATTTTCATAAAAACAGTAATTTTTGAAAAACAACTCCAGAGATTATCAGTTGAATGATACCATGTAAGATATATTCTCTTTATGGAAACTGACTAAACATATAGAGATTCTTCAGTTTGAAATCTAAATACCTGAGCAGTTCTGAAACAGATTGATAAAATTATTTTGGTCTGAGTTAATGTGATTTTTGACTTATTTTAAATATGTCACAGAAGCAGTCTTGGAGACCATGTAAATATTTTAATTTTTCTGAAATCAAAGTATATGTTTATTTCTTTTCCTCATTTGGGAAATACAAATGTGCAGTTACACATTTCTGTAATATATTTTTTGATATCCTATAATGGAGAATAAAGAAAAAAGAATTAGTTTTCTTACTTAAAAATAATCCATAAAAATAAAAAGCTGTTTAAGAATTGAAACCAACACACACTTCTATGTTGAGAGTTGTGCAAACAACATGTAAAGATAATATCTTTAATTCCTTTGATCTCTATAATCAAATACAGTTTAGGTTGTCTAATAGTTATCTTTCTTAGCTTGTTTTATATTAATTTATTTTCTTTCTTTGAAATTCATAGGGCCAAGCTGTGAAAGTATCCTGTGGACATCAGCCAGTATTTTTGAGCTGGATGGAAACCAGGCATCGAGGTCACCAGGGTGAAAATTTTGCAGAGATTAACAGACATTTGGCAGAGAAACTTGGCATCACAGATGGAGAACAGGTTTGAAATGCTTGCTTAGTTTTCTATTTAAATAAAGAGTGTACTGAAAGATAAGTGAAAAGGTAATACTTCATGAGTTAGCTGTGACCTTGTTTTGTGTATTTAGACAGTTTCTTCATTAGCATCTGCTCATGAGAAAACTTAACTGTCATGAAGAGTCTTGAACATGAAAAGATTTGCTCATTAAACCATTAACAACTGCCTGAACAATGTTAGGATAGGCTTGTGGGTAGGTCTTTCCAGGGCTGGAACAGCTATCTTGAGTGACATTAATTTTAAGAAAATATACTTTTAAACAATTGAAAAATTGGGAATGGGAATATTTTGCTTGGAGTTCCTGTTGTTTTAAAGTAACTACTGACTTTCTGCATATTCTTGTTTAAGTTACTTGGAGTTTAAATTTTCACCCCTTTTTTCATCCCTTCACCGTATGTCCCTTTCTCTTTGAATATTTGTATTCACCTCTTATGAATATATGTATATATATATTTGTTTGAGTTGTTTGTATGTTTATATTTATATTTACTTCTTGTATATTCACCTCTTACTCTTGAACACTCTGTTAAACTTCTTATAAATGACTCTTTTATTGTGCAGAAGTTAAGAGATGCCCAAGAGGCAGACAGAGTTTTCTGACATGGAACTACTAAAATCTCAAAGGATTTTTTTCTATTAATAGATAGACATTTAAACAAGGAAGAGTAGAAAAGTACTGCTTTACACAGTGTTATTGTGTAGTATATTCATATATGCCTATTCTCTTATATGCAAAATTCTGTTCAACATAATAGAAGACATCAAAGATTGTGACTCAGAGCAGTGTATTATCTTACCTTGTTTACTTTTTTAACATATTTTCTCTAGAAATTGTGTGTCTGTTTGCAGAAATTTCCAGTTTAGTAGTTGAGCAGCCAGGCATCTACCCTTTTTAGTTCTAGCAATTAATAGCCTTCATCAGGAAAACAATTGGCAAAGGAAACCTAAGAAAACCTCACCCAGCTGTTGCCTGGGAATAATCATCTGTACAATTGAATAAATACATGATCAATTAGGTAGTTTCACCATTGTTTTGGATTCAGGAGTTACATGTTTGCTGTGTTTCATAATAGTATGATCTTCTATTTGCTGTGTTTGGGAAAAGATACTCCTTTCAATTATTACTTCAAACTAAGGACATAAAGGAATTCAAAACTGATTGTTACTTTTGTAAAACGTAACGTAATTCTCTCAGAGGATAGGTAGCTAGTTTTATCTCAGGAAAAAAATTAATGACGTTTCTTTGAAAATGAATTGTAAGATGTTTGAAATTTTTTTTTTTTTTTTTTTTTTTTTTTTTTTTTTTTTTTTTGGTCAAATGAAACCTTTAGCAAAAACTGGCTTTTGAAGCCTGTATTTAATGCATTCTGAAAGACCTAAGCCACAACAGCTTCTACCATTCCCCGTGTTACACACAACATTTAAAACTGTTCTGTGGAGGTGGGGCTACTTCCTATGAAACCATTCATTAAGGAGCTGGGCTTGCTTCTCTGTTGTACTTTTTCTTATTTTTCAGCTGGTTATGCCTTGTCTAAATTTATGCACAAGTCAGTGAATTTTTTGACTTTCTAAAATCCTGAGGATTTAAAAATAAAGATTGAAAATGGAAAAATGGTTATGTGATCAGACTGTATTAAAAATTAATTGTTTGTTATCACCTTATACAGCTCCTGATGTTTTTCATATTCAGTGTTTATTGATATCCCCAAGCCTAATGGGATCCATTTCCCATCCACTGAGCATTCATCTGCTTATGAATTACCTAGTTACGTTAGGATGGTGTGTGTTCCAAGTAGTGAAAACATATAATGAAGGAGATGTCAATTTTCTAGTTGAAATAAAGATGGAGCTTTTATATATTAAAAATAAGGAGTTAAATATTTTGGTGTTCCTTTTGCCAGGTATTTCTTGAGCCCTGTTCCCCTGTGTCCTCCTGTCAGCAAGTAGAAGTGGAACCACTCACAGCAGATGATTGGGAAATTCTGGTAATAAAACCCCTTCCACTGTTCAATGCTCTTGTCTTAGAGATGACAGAGATTCTGACTCAAGCAGTTTTTTGCACAATGCCCCATTCTTTTCAGCCTCTATGTGGTGGAGTTCAGTTGTGTTTTATATTTCAAATGGTATATTAGAAAGAGACATACCAGGGTTTTTTTTCAAACAAATGTTTAAAATGTATGCAGTGTTTAATTTATAATGGTATCACATTTCCCCAGGAACTGCACGCTTCCTCCCTAGAAAGACATCTTCTTGACCAAATTCGAGTGGTGTTTCCAAGAGCCATCTTTCCTGTCTGGGTTGAGCAGCACACCCATGTTTACATCAGAATCGGTAAGCAGCACTCAAGGCTATCGGGGCACCTCCAGTAAGCTGCTTTGCAGGAGTGGATGCATTCATTGGCATCTTTTGCTCATACTTAGGTACACTTGTGCCAGCAGCCCCATATGGGAGATTAGAGCCATGCACGGAGCTTCTGATATGTCCTAAAACACACGGACCTGAGGAGAATATCACCTGCACACCTTCCACAGAAAGTGACATCTTGCTCAAAAATTTTGTGAAAAATAACATGGAGCAAGAAGAAACATTAAAGGATCCTTTTGCCGAACAACCTTACTTAAAGCCTGGAGTCCTTGAACAGAGTAAGGCTGATGCAAACATGACGTTTGGCTCAAATGTTCTCCCAAATATATGGAATTTCATAGGGAACATTTTCTCTAATACATCTGAGCAGAAACAAAAGACTTTGTGTGATAACGATGAAATGAGCACCTTCAAAGACAAACTGCTGAACTTAATTCATATGGATTCCATTTTTAGAGTATGTCAGTCCCAGCCTCCCAGTGTACAGAATGTATCCTCCACTCATGAATTTCTGAAATGCAATGCTGTTCACGTTTTTCCATGGAATTTAGAATACATTGATTTGGATCCAAATCCTGTAGTATCTTATGGGAAAATTAATGAGCTGCTTTCCCCAAGACAGCGTCATCAAGAAGCAAAACAAAATCTGCCACTTGAAAAGCAAAATCATTTGACTAGTACACAAGACGAAAATCCTTCTAGTTCTAATAGTGGCCAAGCATCCAGTGAGGGATCTGTTGTTCAAATCGTTTGGAATGCATTTGAAGACCTAAAGAGTGTCATAGAATATGGCCACGATGGGGGAGCCCTGCATGTTGGAAGAGTTTGGGTCAGTTTGAGCCCACCATATTTTGGGCTTTTTATTTTATAATATTTTCTATTGGATAGTTGTGAACTGGCTACTTAATGTGCAGTTTTGGGATGTAGACTTTGTGTTAATCTCTCAAGTTTACTAGAGACAAATACTGTTTGCTAGAGGTGTCCTTTGTACTCATTCTGGACTACATTACTTACCATCATCCTCCAAGATGCACAGTGTGCTCTGGGTTTCTGCACACTTAGCGTTTTTACACCAAATGAGGAAGATGCTTCAGTGTTTCTGAAGGGAATATATGCTTTCTTTACAATCTGTGGGTAGCCATTGTATTAATGAGAAAGTGAAAGTATCTATTTACATACATTCAGTACTGCATAAGACTCTTCATCAGTTAACTCTTTGAAATGTGCCTTGCACCCTAGAGTCATCGAACTGTAAAGTAATGGGATCATATATCCTAGTGCTACATGATGTTTGTGAGTTCTTTTGTAAACTCTTTAAAATACTTCTTAAAGATTAATATCAAATAACCTGCTTCTATAATTTAAACTGTTCTCATTTTTAGATGCCATTTTGCAAGGTGGCACAAGTCCTGGTATGGAGATACTGACGTTTCAGCTAGTTCTGAGAGAACTACTCCCTGGTTATGGTCTTTCTTTCCTGGAAACACATATAGGATCAACAAAAACAAAAAAGTGCTCCAAATCACCATTTGACTATTTTGACATAATACATTTCTCAGCATTCAGTTATTGCTGTGTTAAGAATGAGAGCAAGAGCCTGCAGAGGTCTTCACCATGAAATCTTTTGACAGACGTAACAATTTTCTGAATGTCTGCAATCATAAAGTCTCTCACAGCTAATAAATATTCATGAGATGTTTTCAAATTGTTATAAGTTTTAAAATAACAGATTATTTGAAAAGGAGATTCCTTAAAAGGGCAAACTGCCTAGTATGATTTAGGGAGACTGGGTTTTCTTTCTCTCTGCTGCAGGTGTGCTTAGTTCTGGTCTCTGTGATGGTCTATGTATATTTACCTGCCCATGTAAAATTAATGTTAATCAGCAAATTAAATTAAATTGTTGGTTTTTTCCTAATCTGAGAGAATTCTTGCAGTGTTCTAAGAATTTCTTCTACTTCTTTTTTGAGCTTTTGAGTTTCTTAAAGAAGTTAGTAGAAGGTCAGCTGTAGTGATCACTTTCACAAATAGAATAAAAGCTAACTAGAAATGTGCATGTAAGAGGAAGATTTGGATATCACTGTCAGTGTTATAAATTCCTTCTGAATTCTCTTGAGGTTCCATTAGTGATGAAGAAATTGATGTAGTATTATATGTGCAATGTTATAACTAGTTTATTTCTTAATAAACTTCCTTTCTTTTGCTTTTATTTTAAATATTTCAGATTCCAGATGTTGTGAGAAAAAAACTACATATCGAAATACATTCAACAGTCCGAATTAAGTCAGTTGAATCTATTCCTAAAATTCCTGTATCTCTTACACTGCAACCCAAACAGAACTTAGTGAGTTGATATTATTGGTCACATACTTGTTCATGTATTGGGAAATTCATAGTATTGCTCTGGTCAAATTCAGGGAGGGGGTCGGGAAGGCGTGCTTATTTGTTTTAATTTGTTAGATGATGATCTGGAAATTATCTATTGTTGACTACAGAAATAATTCCAAAGGAATTTTTTTTTTGTGTAATTTCTTGCTTTTTCTTTTTACTGTGTGTTTAAGTTGATAGGTTGCTATGATGTACTTAAACAGAGTTATCTAGCATTTGTATTTTGATCAATGTACTGTAAACATCAAGCCATTAAATTTTGGATTGCTCTTGGTAGATAACTCCACATAGTTACAGTGCTAATTGTAACAATTTTGTATTTAAAGGAACTGGTAGTTGTCACAGAAGATGGAGAAAATTGAATTTCTGAATTTTGACTTGTTGTTTTCCTGAAGCTATTAAAGGATATAGCACTTCTAAGTCATAGCACATTTAAAATCATAGGGTTTTCCATTATTCTCAAATTTTGAGAATTTCTGATGTCTTTCTTATTAAAAAGGATGTTGACTTGAAGGAGACATGGCATTGTTAGGGAAAATATACATTTTTTTGTTGTTAGATCTCAAATATCAAAAATCACTGTCAAAATAACAGCAATAATCGATAATAATTTTGCATCAGGCCTTCATTTGAAGTGCATTAATATGGATTAAAACCTAGCAAATATTAAGTGTATGCCTTTAAGCCTATAAAAACAAACACAAAACAGAGAAAGAGTCACAGAGTTAAGGAGTAAATATCCTGTGTAGGTCTTCTGGGAATAGGCGTGCTTAAATTTTTCCAACACTGCAATACCCAGACAACTGTAGTGAAATTATCATAATTTGTATGTGCTGTTTAGTTTTTCACTTACTTTTTCTTTTCCTCGTGGTAAATATTTGAATTTTTAAGTTATATCACTGAATCCCTTGGTTTTCCTATAAGGGAGACATATTCTGAGTGAGCATCTGTGACAGTAGGAACATACTTAGTACCAGTTCTCACTGTCCACCAGATATATCTCTGGACTTATGTATTTCTTCATAACTTGTGTGATACTTTCTTTGTATTGTGTGACACTGGCCTGATTCTTTCCCATGTTAGCTCCCCCTCAAAGCTTTAAATGCAGCACTTGCTTTGCCATCATAGCAAGGGTTAGGCCGGTTTGTTCTTTGTCCCCAATATTCTGAATTGGTTTCTTACCTACAGAAGAACTGCATTATTTTTTTTTTATATTGGAGATAAGAGAATTATTAGTTGGAATTGATGATCCTTGTGGGTTCCTTCCAACTCAGAAAATTCTGAGTGATAGTCTGAAATTAATCTGCTAAAATAATAAAGAAGTAGTTAGGTGTGCTCTTGTATATTTTAAATACAGATTTCTCCTTTTCCTTTTTAATTCAGTTAAAGGTTTTTTTAGTTCTTGTAAAAAAACTCAGACAAATGCAGAAAGAATTGTTACAGTAACTTTCATTTTTCTTTCTGAACACTGCTTCCAGGATCTCAGTTGATTCCCCCTTTTCTACATGGGAATCATGAGTCTGTGATTAGGAACTTAGCCAAGAGATATGGGATCTAGACTCAATTTCTTTTCCTATTCAATTTATCTTGGTGATCTGGGATAAATAGCTTGGTCTTTGCCTGCCTGTTGAAGTTTGTTGGTGATGTCCCTGGACTGGATAAGCCCAGGGTTCTTTTTATAGGAAAAGGGTGCACAGGGAAGAGAGGGGTGTAGTGAGCACCTGAAATAAGTCTCAGGTTAGTGGTGGTGCGTATCTTCAAACCCCGGGTCTGAGCAGTGCCCTTGGATCTGGCAAGGCAGATAAGTAAAACAAAAATAGAAGGTTTTCTTGCCTTCTTGTCAGTGTTCCAAGGAAAAAAATCTTTAGAGGTGGTCTAGTACTCAGCTGTTGCCATAGCAGGGGCTGCACAGATGCTTTCCCAAGAGCAGTTAATAGAAATGGTGCTTGTTGGCAAAATGCTGTTTTCTAAATAAATAAAAGTCTTAACATCTTCCATCTCTCTGCTGCCATAAGAGAAACAAATGCCTCATGCATAGGAAGAAAATGTTTTTACTTGCTAACACCTGGTTTTGTTTTATTTACGTCTTTCCTTTTTCCTGTATAGCATAAAGATATACATGAAGATGATGTTAAATGTGCATTCAGTTCTTGGCTGCATGATTCTACTACTGATGATCACCCATGGGTAATGACAAGCACAGACTGTGTACATCTGTCTGTTAAAGAAGGCAAGGATAATACTGTCCTGTCTACTATGGAATTTACGTAGCCCATATACCATTTAAATTCTGTATACACCTTTTAACATAACTCATGTCTCTTCACACAGAAAATGTGAGATGGAGTTACGCTTTAATAATAATTAACATTTTTTATTCTTTAATTTTGGATTATATTGTAATAATATTCTAATCTGTTTTGTCTTGTGAGGAATGAAAACTGAATTTATTTGGAGTTTTAATAGTTGTTCATTGTGTTTTTACAGGAATGGAGGAGTTTGTCCTTAGTGCAGCGCATCCTGTGCACATTGAAGAAAATAAGTCTGGGAATATTTTTATACTGAGTCCCAGTTTGCTGCAAAAGACAAATATACAAGTAAATATCACATAGTATCAGGTATCAAGTAATTTAAATTGTTATACTTGTTTAAAATATATTCCATTTTGTTTATAATGTATTTCAGTTTCCCTTTTAAAGTCAATAATGTCAGTCTATTCGTTAAATTATATCTGCATCCTTTATGTTATTTTGTAGCTTGAGGCCCTGCTGAGATTCCAGGCATGCCATGCTTGTCACTGAGTTTCATAGAGTTTGCACATCAAACTCTCAGAAAAATCAATCAGAAGAAAGTCAGTACTGTCCAAGTTTAAACATCCTTATACTTGTATATGTACCATCCTTATACTTTGTTGTTCTCTCCCTTGGTAACTATACCACTTCTCAGTGTATCTGGCAGGAACAGTAGCTTATTCTGGCAAAGATGAGACATGTTCCCCATTCAAACCTACCACATTCTCCCTGCCTTTTCTGATATAGTTTCTGTGCCTTCTGCTTCTTCCATATTTAATTTCTGAGGAGAATTAAGTATTTCTCTTTAATATTGGAATTACTGCTTCCATTAGTAATTCTGGTTGAACCACTGCCCATTACTTCAGGGTTATGGTTATAGGAGTGGGATAATGTTTTTTTCATTTTTAAACATACAGTGAAGTTTTAGTGGAGAATCAAAGGTACTTTTGGCTGTTTAGAATAGAACTTGTCAGCATGATTTAGAATTTCTGTTAACAAAATAATAAAATGAGCTTTCTTTTACTAGTAGTAAAGTATAAGAAGGCTTCTAGAAATGGTTCAAGTGACTGGTACTAAGATTAAAAAGCAAAATGCATTTCCTAATAGCTGTGTCAACATCTCCTATGAGCCTGTTCTTACCTGTGAACCTTTGCAACCCCTGTTTGCCTGCCCAGCTTACCATACTAGCTCCCTGGTGAACAAGATGAAAAATTCATGCCAGGTATTTTGTCAAGTTACTTTTCACCCAGATTCCTGATCTGTTTCACTGTTCTGCCTCATGAACTCTCCTGCCAGCAGGACAGAGATGGCACAGGAGAAGGAACAAGCTGCAGGTAGGGGAAGAGTGGTAGTGGGCTGTACAGTCTGTTGTCAACAGCACTTGGCCCAAAATCTAGTCTTACATTATTAAATCACTGTCAACACTAGATTGTATTTTGGAAGTAGTTGTATCTCTTCCATTTCACCGATGCACCTTTCTTGCAAGCACAGTAAGCATCAGCAAAGCATAGATGCAGCTTTGTCTTTGCAGAATTCCAGAAATAGCTAGTCACTTCATAGCCTTCTTCTACAGTTACATTTCATCTAAAGTCCTAACTCTCCTTTGTTGTAGGTTCTTTTACATCCTCTAAGTAGAAAAGCTGATGATGACAACCAGCCACCTATGCCTGATAGAGACAAGGACCTTCCATACCTCAAACTAAGTGATTTAGGGTGAGACATTTTCATAGAAAAAAACATGGGAGGGAATGGGAATGAGAACGAGAAAAAAATAACATTGGTGGAAATGGAGATTTTTTTGGAAACTTTGCCAGATCTAAGCAAAACTGTGCATCTTTTGGTTTGTGTCAGGTTCAGACTTTATCCTAGTTTATGCAGATGGTTAATTTTGTCCTTGAAGGGTCTTACTGCAGTGAACAGAAAACTTCATGTGCTTGAAGATATTCGTGTACTGAAAATTTCGGCATGTCTGCCAGTAGAATGGAAGGTCTCAGAACTGAGACTGCCTCAGCATGGAAACCCAGAATGGAGCTTTAGAAGAAATTCTGATAGTTAAGCAGTTTTTGCTGTTCTAAGTAGTATGAACAGACTTCTACATAGCAACAAGGGACAGTGGGGTAGTCTTAGCAGGGTGTTCAAATGAAACAAAAGTAAGTTGCAGTCTGCCAGTCCTTGCCCCCAGTAACTTCAACCTGTTTACTTGTTCCACTACATTTAATAGTAAGGATCTCAAAGAGCTATAGTTCCTAGAAGTTTCATCCCAGTCATCAGCTGAGGAGAGAAATGCAGAGTGCTGTGGTCATAAGTAAAAGGGAAAACACTGGTATTGTGTAGCAAACGTGAAGGGATGGGGCAGAGGAGACATGAGAGGCTTGGAGTGTTGTGATAGTGTCAGTGCTGGGAAAGGCAACTGAGAATACAGTCTGTCAGCATTCTAACTTGCCCATAGTGCGGCCTCCTACTGCCCGCAGAACATGTACTCATGCTACCCTGGGGCACTTAATGTTACCTTTACCCTACAGAGGAGTGGACAAATTAGGGACATCCTTATTTGAACACATAAGCCACAGTCTTCTGGGACGTCCTTTATCTCAAAAGCTGGCTGCTATTGCTGTGGGACTGCGAAGTGGAGGAGTGCTTCTCACAGGAGGAAAGGTACGCACTCCTGCTTTCACCTGCAAACCCTTGCACATTATTTTCCAAAGTTACAAAAGGGTTGGTGTTAGTTTTCTTTGATATTATGCACATTCCAAATAATAAAGAACAAGCTGAAAAGAAGAGCAGTTAACTGAACAGAGGTAATTCAGTAAAATGTTATCACACACACACACACACTTGTGTGTGTATATGTATTTGTGTGTGTGTATATATATATGCATACATACATTTTAAAGATTGCTACCAGTGCAATTTCAATAGGGGATTGATCTGCTTTGTATTTAAATTATGATAAGCACCTCTTGTCTTTGAAGTATTTGAATTAACATAGGCACATATTTTCTCTTGTGTTCTGACATAAAATGGCAGTGGAGTTGATACTGTTATTTTCCTGTTGCCTCTTACAGTGATCCATTTAATACCGTATGTCACTGAACCTAGCAGATGTCTTAACACTGAACTCAGTGGAATCAGAACACTGTACTGGATGTATCCACTCTGAATTTATCTTTGTTTCACTCTAAAGCTTTGGTCCCTACCAAGTGATACAGAGGCAGAATACATATATATTTTTACTGAGGAATAAACCCAGTGTGTGTACAGCTTCCTCAGCTTGTTGACTGGTGCATACTGTGATAAAAACAGAAACACAAGGAGTTGGCTCTGTCAATTTACTTTAGCTCACATTTATTTTTGTAGGGAAGTGGAAAGTCAACATTAGCAAAGGCCATCTGCAAAGAAGCTTTCACTAGACTGGATGCTCATGTAGAAGTAATTGACTGTAAAGCTTTAAGAGGTATAATAGTTTCTTTTAATCTCAAATATTTGCTGCACAGTAAAGAGGCACAGTTGTGAAGTTACTATATTTGGTCTGAATAATCTTTCTAGTATTTTTGCTGGTTTTGCAAGGATGTTTGATGCCCCACAACTAGTATCTTCAACAGTCTGATGAAAATACAGCTACTGTAAGTTTATTTCACACTTCTATCAGTTTCTGTCCCACATACCACCACCAAATTCAAACCATGCTTGCACTGCTTATTTCTAATTCTTACAAAATAGGAAGAAGTTCCAAAAATTGAACTGTGTGTTTTTTCAGCTAAAACAAATGTTTTGTTAACAAACCATAAGTGTTAAAGGATACCTGTACTCAGTAAAAGGATAACACAGGCACCAAGGAAGGATCGAATGACCAACTGAAACCTTATTTATGGCAGCATATTTACTGACCTAGTGTATTTGGCAGTAGGCATCTAACACTTGTGATTATAGATGCTGAGATGACTCCTTAGGCTTTGTGAGTTTTATTTTAATTTGCATAAAGGCGGAAGAGCACAAAGGAGGCATTTTTCTGCTCTTGCATTTCATTGGCTTTTCTAAATACTCTTGCTGTTACAAGGGCAGAAAATACTCAACTGTTTTCTAACAGAGCCCTTATATTTCCCTGCTATATTCTATTTGCTTAATTCACTACTTAAGCTGGAGCTCCTTGCACCAGAGGAAAGGGGAAAGATTAATAATGAGCTAGGTCCTTTGCTCTGGAAAATTATTCCAATTGCAGGATTCTTTAGTAGCTATTCTAGAGTGCTGCTGATATTTTTCTGGTTTTAACTGTCTGGTAATGAGACTCATAGGCTTCTAAAGCGGTTAGTGAGAGATGATTAATCTCACTTTAGAACACATGGAATTCTAGTACTTTTTTGAAGATGTGGGCTCTTTTCTTTAGTGATTGTTGACTGGTTTAATCTTTGTATCTGTATTTATAGATGTAAAGTCAAGATAGACAAAATAAAACATTATGAGCAAGATGTAGTCAGTCTGATTTTTTTCCTGATATATTGTGTCATTCTAATAGTATTTTGTTATAGGAAAAAGATTAGTAAACATAAGGAAAAATGTGGAAGAAGCTTTTTTAGAGGCAGCATGGAGACAACCATCCATTCTTTTGATGGATGACCTTGATCACATTGTCGGAGTACCTTCTACACCAGAGCATGAGAACAGCCCTGAAACTGTTCAAAGCAATAGACTTGCTTATGGTAATACTGTGCTACCTTTGTCTGGATAGAATATAATGCAACTTAGAATTTCTTGCACCTGAGTTGTACTGTCCTACCTGAACAATTCTGTCTGTATCATTATTGCGTGTGGACCACGTGATATTCAGGCAGAGACCCAAAAATTATGGTATGTAGGCATTTGTGGACCCCTAGCTGAATCAAAATAATGCACTCTGGATCTTGGAATAGTCCTTGCCAATGTACATCCACCACTGCTGCTGCTGGCAATGCCTCTTGTCAGTACCACTGCCACAGCTTCTCCCTTCTTTTTTATATTGTTCATACACTCAAATATGTTGCAGTTGATTACAAACTGCAGATGAATCTTTAACTGATAATTACCGATAAATTGATCTTTTGTTTTCTGTAATTATTATTTATAATTACAGCAATAGTTGTATAATTACATCAGTTTGATACTTACTGATGTCAAGAACCAGTTGAGTACCAACTTCTTTATCATCCTACTTGGTATACACTGTAGAACTTCTGTTTTGTTTTACAATGTAACAACTCACAAACGTTAAAAATAAGATGATCAGTTGTAGTTTGACATCCTGTATACGGTTCCCTTTTATTCCTGAAAGTCTAGGCAATGCTAAATTGCAAATTCAAATTAAATCTAAATTATCAAGATTAATAAACCCATAGCAAAAAATACCTTCCATTTCTTAGCTCAGTTTGAGGGAGTTAGCATAATTTTTACTTAAATACTTTTGAAGTTCAGAATATCTTACTATAATTTCTTCCATAAAAATGTGCTCTTAAGTTACATGCAGAATTGTTTGGTTTTCTTCTTATTTTTACTTAAGGGTATAATGCATACAACAGAACTTTAGAGTTTTAAAGATTTTTTTCTTGAAGATCTACCTTGCATCCTTATTTTTTTTTTTTACTTTTATGTATTACCTTTTTCCTGGCGTGGTTGTTTTCTAGGCTTAAGATCTGTTTTTATTCTTATAACTTTTCCTTATTTTGTTTGCATGGAGGGAGTAATAGCACACAAAAGTAGACGTGATGTTACAAAATCAGCTTTCAAAAAGCACTTCTGCTGGCATTTTCCTAATGGAATGTGCTGTCCTAGAGAGAATCACTATACCTTTTTTTTTATCTAGTTTAAAAAAACAGCTTTAATCATGGGAATAAAAATAATGTGTTACAAAGCTGTTACATTTTGTGTGCACTAATGCTGATCTCTGGGTTAGGGTTAATTTTGTTATTTTGCAATTCATGCAGCAATGTCTTCTGTGTTTAGTTTTGAAAGATCTGATGAAAGAAGTTATTTCCATGGGGAGTTTGGTTGCATTAATTGCTACAAGTCAGTCTGAACATTCCCTTCATCCTTCCCTGGTTTCAGCACAAGGAACTCATGTATTTCAGTGCTTCAAATGTATCCGATCTCCAGATAAGGTAAATTCAAATAAAAATGGTTAAAATGTTGTTTGCCTTCCCAGCAGCCTCAAATATGATGCTGGAACAGCTGCAAAAATAGTAGGTTACACCTGAAGATGAGAAAAAATCTGGAAATCTTAGAAGTTCTTTCGTGATACTTAAGTACCTCAGAACTTGTATCTGTCATTATAAAGTTA
>WEKY01042766.1:148890-188408 GCA_013390045.1 Picathartes gymnocephalus | reverse complement strand
GTCGGGGTTGGAACGGGATGGGGTTTACCATCCCTCCCATCCCCAACCAGTCCCAAACTCCCTGATTCTCTCGTCCCAGGTAAGAACGATGGCTCCATCGGCGGGAAGCAGTACTTCAGGTGTAACCCAGGCTATGGATTGCTGGTGAAGCCAGGCAGGGTCAGGAAGGCCCCGGGCGCGGCGCGGCGCCGCAGCAGCGGCCTGAGGCTGCAGGGAGCGGCCGGCGCCGACAACAGGAGGAGCGGGAACTTCTCCGGGTCAGCCTCCAACCTGGCCTCCCTCACTGCCCTGGCCAAGTCGGAAGGAGGAGCCACGCTGCGGCTGGAGAAGAGCCAGAAAAACGCCGAGAACAGGAAATCCTGGGCAAACTGAGAGATGGCAGCCCCGCAAACGCCCTGGGGTGCGGCCGGGGGGAGCCAGCGGCTTTGGGAAGCGAAACCCATCCCAGCTTCCAGTGGGTGGCAAACACTAATGAAGGGTTTGTTCTCTCTGCTCTGGGTGATTGACACGGTAATTCTTTGCCTCGTGGTGGTGCTGGATCCTTCGTTTCCTGTCCCAGGTCCTGAGGTTTCCGGGGGTGACCGACGGCAGCCGGGGCCAGCGTGTGGGGGTGGGTGGGTGTAATGAGCTCCTTCTCCTCCTCCTTCCAGAGGAAAATTGGTCAAACCATGGCAGAGCTTCCCAGCAGCCACAAAATCCTCCCCAGGCACCGGCGCTTCCCTCAGAGTGCCGGGCAATTCCTGAAGAACCTGCCCAAAATAACAGCTCTGTTCTAATTCCGTAAGAGCTGTGTCAGTGTCACGTAATCCGCCATGAAAGGGCAAGGTGGGAATGATTCCAGACAGGCAGAGAAGCGAACGTAGAACGTTGTTTGGAGAGAAAGAACCCCCAAAGTCCCTTTATTTAAAAAAGCATCAGCCCTTGGGCTATGTGGCTGGGACCAGTGCCTGCTTGGATCACTGCCCTGCTATCCCACTCCCCGGTGGAAATCAGCGTGGTCTTTCCAGCTGGATTGTTGGGAATGGGAGAAAGCCCCTGGCCAGCTGTGTCCTGTTTTTGACTTTTGATCCATTTAATGTTTGCTCTCACCATGATAGGATCCCCTCTCTCACTTGCCCAGAGTGGCAGGACCCTCTCCTTGGTTCCTCCCCATGGGCCGAGAGGATTTTCGCGGAGGTGCCAGCACTGAAATGCTTCCCCGTTCCCACCCAGCCTTTGGAGACACCCAGAATTTTGCCAAGCAGGGGGTCACTGCCCTCCTAACAGGATCAATCCAGCCTATTTATTTTTATTTATTCTTTCCAAACATGAAATATTTGCGCTTTACAATCACCCCCCGCCCGGCACTGCACAGAGGAGCTCTCCCAGCACCATCCCCAGGGCTGATCCAAAGAGGAGGTGCCTCTGTCATCCCCAAAACCAGCCTCTCTCTTGGAAAGGGGGAGGTTTGGGCTGGCTTTTATAAAAACTTGATTTTATTTGTGGCTGGTTTTTAGCTGCCTGTGGCACAGGGGACGTGTCCCTGTCCGTGTGTCCACGCGTGGATCGGCCGACGCTCGTTTTCCTGTCAAATCCTGAAAAGCCACGGATTTTTCTATCCTGAGCTGTTTATATCTTGTTTAGTCATCACGGGGGGATTGGACAGCCTGAGCAATAGATGTTTTAGCTACGTGGGGACTATTTAGGATGCTAAATTAATGATTAAACTCTTAATATCTCTCCAGTCGCTGCCTGTGGGTATCCAAGTGCCTTAAACATCTGGTTCTGAGGTCCAAGGGAAAGCTCCATTGGCATCAAAGGAGATAGAGATGCTTAGAGAAGGAGATAATTATGCTGATTTACTGTAATTAATATCATTTATGCAGAAGGAATAAAATTAAAATAGAAACTAATCTGTAGCAGAAATAAGCGGGCTGGGTTCTGATGCAGCCTGCATAGAACTGCCAGGGGTTCGTGTATCCTTCCAGCTTGGTGTAAGTAGCTCCAGTGTTTCCTAAATTTTCCTCAAGAAATCTTAATATAAAATGTACAGAGCAGCTTTTTAAAGATATTTTTAGTGTACAGTTTTCCCTCTTTTCCCTTCGCACGAAGCTCCTGTCCATCCAAGCCACGATGGAGGAGGAATTTGGAAGTAAAGAATTCGGATGCTGAGATCCTGGGTTTTAAAATGAAAACCGGTTTTATGAACACAAACCGTGCAACAAAACACTTCGTTTTTGGGGTCTGAGGAGTCTTGCCGATGAAAGACCACCCGGTAATTAATCTGATGCCTCTTACACTGCCTTGTTGGCTCTCTGAACTCCACCCTGACCTTGTTTCTAATTGCACTTTGTTCGATGTGCTGCCAGAAGAAGCTGATGTGAAACAGCCCCTCCCTGGAGTTGTGTGTTTTTAGTCTCAGCATTTCAGATACCTGGATTTAAGGACGTCTTTAGAATTCCTCCCATGTGTGCTGGGTGGCCCCTTTTGGGGGAGATACGAAGGGAGGAACCTCCAAGTTCTTTTGAAGCCTCTTTTCTTGTGCTGCTGTCTGGGAATCCCAAATTTCCACAGGACCCGTGGAAAGGTGTCCAGGCTGCAGGAGGGAAGGGGAGGAGCAGAAGGAGCTGCAGTGATGGCTCCCTGTTTCTGCTGCTGGTTATGAACTCCTCTGGCCTGTTTGTGCCCCAGCCCTGGCCGTGGTTTGGTGTTTGCACACCTGGGACACAGCTGGAGGCTGATCCCACTGATCCGGGCTGGATTCCCTCTCCTGCCGCCCTCAGTTGTGTTCCAGGCCCACGGAGAGGGCTGTGAGGGGTGGTTTGGGCAGCCCACGCCTGCTGCCTCCTCTGGAAGAACTTGTCCTGGAAGCAAATCTGTCCGGGAGGGCTGGGGCGATTCCAGGAATGAGCACGAGGAGCCCGCGGTGCCTTCGTGGAGGGAGGACTTTGCTCAGAGCTCTCGTGGTTTTCACCATCTCTGCTGGCTTTGGGGACAAAACCTCTCCTCAAATTCCACCCTCAAATCACCCCGACGCAGCGCAACCTCCAGAAAGCCAAACACATCAATTTTGGCCGTGAGGGTGATCCTGGAGGATTCCCTGACTCCCTCCCAGCTTTCCTGGGCACGTGAGGTCTTTCCTAAAGGCGTTTTCCAAATTTTTGGCACAGGGAGTGCACATTCCTCTACTCAAAGCCATCTGTTACTTCGCCCCAGCTAAGCCAACTACCCAGAAAAGAGGTAAAACCCGTCATGGAGGTAATAATACATATTTTTTTATTGATAATATTAGAAAAACTCTCAGCCTAAAGGAGGAGGTGCTCTTAACTGGAACCGCCCAGCGCTGGGGCTGGTGTTTGAATAGCTATGCAGATTTTTTCCAAGATTTTCATGCACTTTATACAGGGAAGGAGAATATTTAATGCAGGAGAGTGTCATTTGTAGCGAGTGTCTCATCTCTGGTGTCTCTCGGGGGTTCTGTCCCGCTGGCTGTGCCCCTGAGTTGTGGGTGGGTCTCAGATTCTTGGAAAATGGTCTTTGGTGGGTTGGAAAGGCTCCATCCACCCCTGTGCCCGCAGGTCTGGGAGTCCTTCCTGCCCACAGGGTGTCCCTGACACTGAGGGGCTTTTTGGGGTTTTCTCAAGCCAAGCCAGGCCTTTTTCCTGTGTTGGGTTCAGCTCTTGAGGTGTTTTGATCTCCATGTCCAAAATCGAGCCTGTTCACCCCGAGGCTTTGGCTCTTTGCTGTTTCATGACGCCGTGGAGTCGAGGAAAACAAACAGAAGCAAATTCTGTGAGGTGGCAGCACCCGGGTCCTCGAACAGAGGGTTTTGTCCGTGGCTGGGGTGGAATGTTCAACACCCCTGTGCTCTCCTACGGAAGGAAAAACCCCCTCATTCCTGCAGTCCCACCCGAGCAGGGCCTGGGTGTTGTCCAGCCCTGCGGAGCCACCGGAGCCGTGTCCCTGGTGATGCTCCTGCTGTCCCTCCCCCGGTTCTTTGCACAAGATTTGGTTTTCCCAGTGCCTTATCCCGGGGCCAGCAGCCGGCAGCGAGGGGCTGGGCAGCCCTGGGGTGCCTGGATTTTAGGGAATGAGGCGGTGAGGAAGGGCGTGGGCTGGTCACAGCACCCCGAGGGGGGTCACGGTCAAGTGTCTTGTTCCTCCATCTCCACATCCATCTTTAGTTTCTGCCCTCTCCACCGTTCCCAACCCGCGGTCCCGTTGGGTTCCCTGGGAGCCGGTCCCAGCTCGAGTGTCCCTGCCAGGGTCAGGCCCTGCAGGGGCTCCGTGTACTTTAAATGAGCTGAAATCCAAAGAGACTTTGTAATGAGCTGTAAAGTTTTTAATTATTTCTGTACCATACGAAATGACTGTAATATTGTATCATACGTGCGATGCCGCCTGCAGGACCTGAATAAACGTCTTTAGAGCCGGGACGTCTGCGCTTCCTTGTTCCACAGAGTGGCACCAAAATGTTTAGAATCGGAATAGTTCAGGTTGGAAAAGCTTCCAAAATTTGAGTGCAGCAGTTCCCCAGCACTGCTGAGGCCACTGCTGACTCGTGTCCCCAAGTGCCACATCCACAAGGCTTTCCAGTCCCTCCAGGGATGGTGGTTCCAGCATTCCCTGGGCAGTTGTGCCCAGTGCCTGACCACCCTTTTGGGGAAGAATTTTTTCCTAACATCCACAGTGGGATGAGGATCCCAAGGACTTCCCTGCCTTGCTCCAGGCTGGTCTGTAGGGGGGTTGGTGCCTCAGGGAACGGCCACAACCAGCCCTGCCAGCTAAAAAGGCCTCGGGCTGATGAGACCCCCCCCCTCTGCAACATTTCATTATGTCCTTTAAACCCCTGCCTGGGCCACATCATTTCCTTTCTCTTTGGCACAGTTTCTCTCCCAAACTCACGTTGGAAACAACAGGCAGAGTTTGACTGGGGTTATTTTGTGTAGTTTTTTTAGTTTAGCTGGGCTTTTTTTTTTAAAGCAACAAACGCTGTGTTGATCCCCCCATCCCCACTGAAACTCAGCAAGCAAAGGATATTTTTATCAGCGCTGTCTTGCAACCAGCACACGAAAACAGCTTTTTTTTTTTTTTCTTTAAAGCCACTTCCCTTTTATGTTTTACCTTCTGAAAGAAAAAAAAAAACCCTCTTTGGCTGAAACACAGGAGCTGTTTGAAGCGGCGTCACTTTGTTCAAACCTCGCTCTTCCCGCAAGGCGGCTGTGGCACCTTCCCCGCACTGCCACGTTCTGTTCTCCAGCCAAAGCTGGCTTGAAAAGGCACCGATCAAAAAGAGCAGGAAAATCATTTTTTAAAATGCCCAAAACTAACAACACTTCTTTTTCCCCCGTTTTCCTTCAAATTAATGCCCCTTCCTTCAGCCTCACTTGGCTTCAAACCCTTTGCCATGGGAGGCTGCAGCCCCTGGGCTGAGTGGAGAGAGGAGCTGCCCTGCCACAGGCTGGGCACATTTCTGAGGGGGTTTTGCTCACCTTTGGACACCAACCTGTGATAAATTATTGGTTTTTTCCCTGATCGATCTGGTTTCCCACCAAAACAGGCAGAAAGGGCTGGAAGTGCAGCTTCTTTGCAAAGCACAGGCCTCCAGTGTGGATTTCTTCCTCTCGTGTTTTTTAAACCTTCTCCCAGCGGAGCTTTTCTGTATTCCTGGTTTTCAGCTGTGAAGGAGGGCGTGGGCTTCATCCAGCATCCCAGGTGTTGCAACAGACACCCCTGGAAGTGTTTCCCCCATCCCTGGAAGTGTCCCAGGCCAGGCTGGATGGAACTTGGAGCAGCCTGGGATAGTTGAAGGTGTCCCTGCCCATGGCAGGGGTGGAACAAGATGAGCTTTGAGGTCCCTTCCAACCCAAACCATTCGCCAGCCTCCTCCCTCCAGAAAATTCCCTCTGCCAACCCAGCAGCTCTGGCAGCTGATGATGGGAAGGGTTGAGATAAATTTTATCCCCCTCTTTGATGTCTGAGAGGCACAAGGAGCAGTCTGAAAGGGATTCCCATCCCTGAAGTCCACTGTTCATCATCTGCAGCCCTCCTGAGTTGCCTTCCCCCTTGATTTGGGGTGTCCATCCTGAGCAACGCCCCCAACCACAGCTGCACATCCCCATTTTAAGCAGGGTGGCAGAACCTGGACACCATTTCACTGAACAAATCAATTCCTGTGACTCTGTGCTTTCTCTGCCACCTGCTCATTCTTCCACACCACCTGCAGGAATTCCTTCCCATTCTGAGGAAGCTTTTNCCCACCCCACAAACCCTCTCTGAGACCCCCCCAAGCTGCTCAGCCCAGCCAGGCCAGGACCAAAGGGCAGCCACAGCCCCCTCCTGCCTTGGGCTTCTCAAATACTCAATAATTCAATGTTTTTTGGTTTTATCACCGAGTGGCCACAGGGTCTGCTCACTCCAGACCTTCAACTTGAGCAAGAGACTTTTATTTTTGGGATGGGGCTCACAGAGCCCTTCCTGAGGCTCCGGGAGCCTGGTGGGGGAGGTTCCCAGAGGGAAGGGCACCAGCTCCAAGGACAGAACATCCTTGTAGGACCAGCACTTTCACCTGTGACAAACACGACCCCAGTCAAAGGAGGGAAAATCCTACTGTTAACATTCCCTTTCCATGGAAAGAGCCCCAAAAGATCTCTGGAATCAGCCCAGGGCTCAAATTCCAAGCGATCCCACTGCTTCAAATCCACCAACATTGTGTCCACCACCCTCACCCCCCTTCCAGAGACCATCCTTATACAAAAGAAATGCACAAAGAATTCACTTTTCCCAGTACAGCTCCAAATCTTCTACATTTACTCCGTTCTCAGGACACATTTTAGGTCTCACACCCAAGCCCTGCACAAAAAAGGACGATGGAAGAAAAGGGTCAGTGTTGAGTTATACATTTTTATTTTCTAATAGGTACAATACTAAAATAAACACAAATTAAAAAAAAGTTTTATTAAAACAAAACTGTACAAAAAAGCAGTTATACTACATTTTAATTACAGAACAGTCTACTGTCCAAAAGGCACTAAT
The DNA here is from genome assembly GCA_013390045.1 of Picathartes gymnocephalus. NCBI lineage: Eukaryota > Metazoa > Chordata > Aves > Passeriformes > Picathartidae > Picathartes > Picathartes gymnocephalus. The sequence continues at coordinate 181,394 of WEKY01042766.1, read as the reverse complement.
CCAGAATAGGAGATACAATGATACAGGACTCATTTGAACTATTTTAATCAATACAATAGAGCACTTGTTTCTCTGTCCATTCACATACAGAAACAAGGACTTTTGCTACAGTCATTACACATTGTTATAAATATGAGCCCTACGTGGAAAGGTGCAGTATCGCTCTCCCAGGGCCACGGGTCAGCTCTAACAAAAACAGGGATTAAATCTTAAAAAAAAAAAAAAAAAGGGGCACAAGGGGAGAGGTTGATGGTTCGTTTTTGCAGGAGCTGCCACCAGGGGAAGGTGTGATGGATGTTGACCCTCACCTGCATTTGGGATGGAGGCTGGACCAGTTTCCTCAAGGGTCTGTGGTGGGACTGAAGATGAACTTCCACCACCTCCTGCCCCCAAGCTTTGCATCCTGTTCTATCCAGTTTCCTTTGGACCTCTCTTTCCCTGGGGAGTTCTCCGTGATGGATAAAGAACAATTCCCAAGCACGCCAAGGGTGCTCAGGTTTCCTACAGAATTTTCTCCTTGCAGAGAGCCATCAGCACCTTGCAGGTAAAGGCAGTGAGTGGGAGAAGAGTTTGGAATGTTCTTCTCACCCCTCAGTGCCTTCACTGCAAGGGCATCTGGCATGAACAGATGGATCCCTCCAAGGGCTGCTCCAACTTTCCTGAAAAATGGGCCAGAAGTGCCCCAAAGCCACCAGGAGTGCTGGGCTGGGTGCTCCTGAGGGGGCACAGGCAGAGTTACAACCCCTCATCTCCCCAGCCTTCCTTCCTGAGAGCCAGGGTTGGGAACACGAGGAGCCTCCTCCATCCCCCGAGGGGCTCTGACCGAGGTTCACCCCTGGGACCACCCTGGCACTTCCTTCTCCACCAGCAACTTCCCACCAGGAGGATCTGCTCATCCTCCCTCCCAACCTATCCAATCCCTTCTTGTTTCCCCAAAATGTCAGGCTGAGAGGAGCAGCACCAGACCATGGACAGGTGTTTGGGGGAACAACCCCGTGCAGAGGAATCAACCTGCACATGAATATTCAACTTCACAACAAGGAGCACCCGGAAATGAAACATCTCTGTCTTTCAGCTGAAGGAGCAGACCTTAAGATCAAGACCAGGGTGGATCTGAAGGGTTTGATGATGATGATGATGATGATGATGATGATGATGATGATGAGGGGCATCACCTGGCTCGTTCCCCGTGGAGGAAGGAGGTCGGACGCGTGGCGGGAGAGGGATACTGCACCTTTGGAACAGTGTCATACACATAAGACAAAGACAGGCATCTGGATGTTAACAAAAATAAGTAACAAAGAAATATGATTAAACAAAATCTCTTCTCACATCATCCTATACTACATCCTCCTTCTGCTTAGCAGAAAATTGTACGTACACAAAAATACAAATACACAATTTTGTAGAACAGTCTGATTTTAATATATTTATATATATTTATATTTATATGAGTGGCAGGTTAGTTCATTATATAGAGCTTTTTGCACTTTTGGCTCATATGCAACAAGGCTTTATAAATTCAGCTTTAGCTTTCATTCAGGTTTTATAGCTTCTTGAACATTTGTTTTCACATTTAAAGCAGCATCCAATTTGCAAGAGGAGTTGGTGGTGGCTACAGCAAGGATCAGGTCAAGAGGTTATTTGGGGGCTGGGGGGGAGGGGCGGGGAGGAGAATATACATTCCAGTGTGTGAGTGTGAGTGTGCGCTAGTGCTCATGGAACACTGAGCAGAGGGTGGGTGACCACAGCACTCCAGGATCCCATGGTTACCTCCTGAGGTAGGCAGGACACCTACAGCAGATGAGACAGGGGCTGGGACAAGGCAGCAGCTGGGGGGGAGAGGCTGACAGAGGGACAGACAGGGCGGCAGGGGTGGGACACGGCTCACCTCGGGTGTCACATCTGGTGGCAGAGCGGTGACAGGAGGCAGCCGGAGCCAGCCCAGCACAGCCCAGAGAGGGGGTGCAGGGCTGGCCCCCGCCCCCAGGGCACGGTGGGACAGAGTGGAGACGCACAAAACTGGGACGTGAGGAAGCTCCCCGGCCTTGGCTGGGGTTTTGCTCTGGTTTTTGTGTGGCTCTGGGGCTGTCCCACCATGCCCTCACTCGGGGGTTTGCAACGCTCAGCTACAGCGCCCATCTGCTGCCACCAACGCCCACTGCCAGTGCCAACCACTTTGCAGGGAAAACGCCACTTCCAAAAGGCACCTCGGAGCAGGGCCAAGGGTCCGTGGGTGCCACAGGCTCCACCAACAGAGGATTTCCATCAAGGGGATGTCCTGATTTCCATCAGGACCCCAGCAATGCATTCCCACAGGATCACTGCTGCTATCAACACCCATCCATTCCCCAAGGGCTCAGTTTCTGCCCTCTGCAGAGATGTCCTCACAGCCTTCCTTGCCAACAGCCCTTCCCACCTCAGGTATTATCAAGAGTGAAAACATTCTGCTGCTAATGAAAAATAAAACATCTACACACGGATTGCTTTTATTTGCTGAACCCTTAAGTGGTACTAAAACACCTTCACAGTGTTCTGTCACCTCCTTTCACTCTAGTCAGAAGAAGTCCTTCTTTAATGCAATTTTTTGAACTTTCACTGATCCCTTTTTTCTTTAAACCCACATAAAATTCTCACCTTTACAAAATTATAACCACCTGCCAATAGTTAGGATTATTCTGATAAAATGTTTAGCAGGTGCCACTATGATAAACCTACAAATAATTAATAATATAGGAAGAAACTGCCTCTGGGATTCCAGAGAGGTTTTGGCTGCCCCATCCCTGGAAATGTTCCAGGCCAGGCTGGATGGGGCTTGGAGCAACCTGGGACAGTGGGAGGTGTCCCTGCCCATAGCAGGGGGTGGAACTGATGATTTTTCAGGTTCTTTCCAACCCAAACCATTCTGTGATTCCAAAGGAGGTGATTAAAGAAGCACATCAGCTTTTTCCACCCAGACCTGGTTTTCCAGAGGTGGATGTTTATGACAAAGCTTTACCTGCAATCCAAGAGGCAGTTTGCTACTGAATTCCACCCAAGATTCCCCCCTCTTTGCCATCCACCCCAAATCAGAGATTGCAAAAGTTTGGCTGAGAAATGAGATTCCCCCCCCAAAAGACTGAGAACCAAGAGGGGCAGCAGGAGGAAAGAACAGGGAGCTTTTTCCAGCCGGATTCTGCCGGGCTCCGGACTCGTCTGGAGGGATGTGCAGAGGGATGCAGGGAGGGCTCTTTTCTTAAAAGGGAAATGAGGTCTAATCCTATTCCTCCAGCTCACTCTGGAGTCCTGTTCCTCACTTAGGCACTTTTTAAATCGACACTAAGAAAAAAAAAACCTAAACTGAAAGAAGTACTGCACGCATCTCCCGCTTCTCGGGCTTTGGGCGGCCTTGGGAAGATCATAAGGACCAAGAGGAAGGCAGCCAAGGCAATTTGTCAGCAAAACAGTGCTCCCCATGGCCACAGCTGACTTTGACTGGTCACCCTTTGACAGAATTGCTGTGGAACGAAACAAACCGAGTTTGAATCTGGTATTCCTGGGTTATCTTTAAGGGCACTGTCCCTCGGTGGCACAGCGACATCGCGTCATCCTACGGGATGCGATTCCAACGGGACACGGGGCTCTGCCAGCCTCAACCAGCAGCACTGGTGGGGAAAGTGCTGCCCAGAACCATCCAGAACTCTGGCAGCAAAATCAGGGAGGCTTTGATGGGATTCAGAAAGACATTCCTGGAGCCAACAGCAAGGAAAAAGGGGTTTTGCTTTTGGGTTTGTGTTGGGTGATGGAGTGGGAGATCTGTCCCTCCCGAAAGACCAAACAGGGCTCTGACCCCACAGCAACCAGACCCCAGTCACAGCTTCAGGTCAGCACAAGGCTCAGGATGGCACCCAAATCCACACAGAATTCACCCAAATCCACACAGAATTCACCCAAATCCACACAGAAGCCAAAAAAAAAGAAGAGAAAATTCAGTGGCTAACACTGAGAGATGGGAAGCTCAAAATCCAAACTCTGCTTTCACTGTAACTTTTCATATGGAAAAGTGACTTCAAGATTTTCCAATGATTCTCAAACCTGAACTACCTTATGAATAATATAACAAAAAGCTACTCTGGCTGCAATGAGTGATTCCCAACCCTGGATAAATGAAGTGTCCAAGGGAAGCAGCAGACTCCTGGGAAAGCTGTGCAAATCCAGGCATCCTGTCCCAAACACCCACCCTAAAAGCAGGCACCCAAACCAGGAAAATCCACTGCTCCAATTAAGGTTCCAACACAAAGGGCAAACAAGGCAAAATAAATTGGGACAAAAAAGGCCAGGCTGGGCAGGGCTTGGAGCAATCTGGGATAGGGGGAGGTGTCCCTGCACATGAGGAGGGAGGAACTGGATGAGATTTAAGGTCCCTTCCAACCCAAACCATCCCATGATTCCATGAAAAAAAACCACTTCCACCTTGTCCCCCCCTCCCATGGTCCAGCCCCCTTATTTCACACAGGGTGGTACAAGTGAAGAACCTGCTGCAAACTGGCCTGAATTTATGAGCTGACTTAAGTGGCCAAAGTGGATAAAATTGTTCTTATTTATTCCATATATACTCAGACTTCAAGTAAGTAACGGATACAGCACCATCTAAGAGGCCAAAGGAAAGGGGAATGTCTCCCAGTAAACAAATCTTCCCAGTAAAAAAAGGACAGTCCAAGTAATAATAAAAAAAATTATACTTAAAAATTACTATATCTGTGATTTTCTGATCATCCAAACTGCAAGGAGGGAAGGGAGAAGAGTCTGAGAGCTGGGAAACTCCAGAGCAGAAAGTTTGGAAGCTTCTGCCCTATACTGGATTGCTTTTTATTGGGTGGAAACAACATAAATCCCTTACTTGGAGGCTGCAAGATCAGAGCACTTCAGAATAGGGAAACCACTGGCAAACCAGGTAAAATGGGATTATTGGGGTGTGAAGGAGCTTGCTTAAATTAAAAAGACATTATTTCTATGAGAATCACTGAAATCTGGGAAAAAAACGTGACAAATTCAGTACCAAGAATCAACTTCAGGGGGAAGTGAATGGCTCAGAGCAGTTGAAGAGGGAGAGCTCAGAGTCCCCACAGGAATTCCTTCAAGGAATGCAGGCTCCATGGAGGAAATAAGGAGACATCAGCTTAGCAAGAGGGCTTGTGCTGGCTGTGGGGTTTTTTGAAGCCCTCTGAGAACAGTTATTTGTGAAAATCAGCTGTTGAGGCACTGCAGCCCAAAGAAATGGTTATGACTAATCAAATTCTGTTTATGCTGAATTTCTGGGGTAGTGGAGAAAGGTTTTTATCGTATGGAACTGGGGTTAGAGACATAAGGCACAACGTGTTCTCTGATGGAAAGTTCTTGCTGCAGAGAACCCCTCCAGAACTCAAACCTCTATAAATTATTCAATATTCTGAACAAGTTCTAAAGGTAAAAGACACATTTTATCTCTTTGGAGTAACAGATTTACAATTAAGGCCAGAAGGGACCAGTCAGCCACCTACAAGGAGACCCTGAAGGTCGGGTGGCCTCCCACAATCCTGATGCAAACTCCCTATTCCATCAACTTCATCTAAAAAAAAAAAAAAAGAAAGAAAGAAAACCCCAAACCAAACCCTAACTGAAAGTGCCTCTCTATTCTGCATCACTCTCTACATATTTTATCACATATATCCCATGGATTTATAAACACTCCCTCATCTCAACAGCACTCATTTTCTCCAAGGCCCTGGAGAAAGAGGACTGAGACTTAAAAAGCTCTGAAGGAAGAGAGAGTTGTGTGAGAAAAGAGCTCTGAAGGAAGGAAGTGGTGAATTAAACTGTTAGAACTGAACTGTCAGAATTGAACTGCTCCTGTGTGCCAAGGTGGGAATGTTTGGTTCAGCTGAAAGGGAACTCTGCAGGGAGACCTTCCAGCACATTCCAGGGCCCCAAGGGGCTCCAGGAGAGCTGGAGAGGGATTTTGGATTAGGGATGGAGGGACAGGACACAGGGAATGGCTTCCCACTGCCAGAGGGCAGGGTTGGGTGGGGTATTGGGAAGGAACTCTTGGCTGTGAGGATGAGGCTGGGATGGAATTCCCAGAGAAGCTGTGGCTGCCCCTGGATCCCTGGCAGTGTCCAAGGCCAGGTTGGACAGGGTTTGGAGCAGCCTGGGACGGTGGGAGATGTCCCTGCCCATGGCAGGGGTGGAATGGGATGGGATTTAATGGCCCTTCCCACCCAAACCATTCCCTGAACAACCTCTGTGAGAAACTGAACAAAAGCTCAGCTCCAGTTCCACTAACAGCTCCTAAACCACCTCAATTCTCCCATCAACGAAGATCCCAAGGTGTTCCCCCTTTTCAGGGAGCAGTTCCAGATTTTGTGCAATACCCTTGGGCCTCTCCCAGCACCATCTTGAATTCCTTCACCATTCCAAACCCAAACCCATCCCATTCCATCCCGTACACTGGAAGGGGAGATGCTCCTGCTGCTGTTGTCACTCCATAATTTTATCAACGTTTTTCATGGTAGTAACAGCTTGGATGTGTCAGGGATAGTCTGTGGCAAGCTGGGCTTGAAAAGATCTGCTCACAATGCACAAAGGAAATGGAAAACCTGGTCAGTGAGTTGATATTTGGAGTTCCTGGCTCTGGTTGGCTCCTGAAGGGTACTTTCCACCCTGTCCCTACAGCCCTGTCAAAGAGAGACAGCAACACCTTCATCAGCAGGCAGACTTCAAGAAAAAAATTATATCCAAAGTCAAAACGTGCTTTGAGGAATGGAATAAATGCTTAATATTCTTAATGGAATATTCTGGGTGAGAAATATTAATTAATAATTTACTTTCATTATCTCTTTGCCCTCCTTGAGCGATCTGACGGATAAACTGTGTAAGTAAAATGTATTTTTACATCTCAAATGATGTCAAATATATCTCAGAAGGCTGAACCCAACCTCTTAATTAAAGAGGTGGGTTATTTAAGCTACATGTGCCATCTTGCCATAACATGGAAGACTTTAATTAGTTAAGGAGAAGGGAGACGAGGACAAGAAGCTGAACTGAGGCCGGTGACAGCAGCAAGGGAGTATCTAAAAATGTATTTTCTAAAAAAGAAGTTGTTCCCATTGCTACTGTGAGTGTAGTGGTGGGAACTGTGCTGGAAGAACTGAAGTACCCACGGCTACAGGTCTGCTCTGAACTGGGATTCACAAGGATTTCAGTGCAAAGAAGCTGAAAAGTAACAGGAAGGTTTAAATAAGAGCCTGAGGAAGTCCCTAAATTCTCTCGAGGATTTGTTGGTGTTAGGAACCTGCTAGTTCTACCAAATTTGACTCAGAGTCCCTCAAAGCATCTTTACATGCCAAAAAAAAAGTGGAAACCTGCCTTGTAAGTGGGGAACAGCACCATGGAAAAATTTGGTGAAGAAACTTAAGGGCAAAAACGGAGCACAGGCTCTGCAGTGCTCAGTGGGCAATAGATCCTCACAAAAAAAAACAGATTTAAAAGGCACAGAACACCCTATGGCAGATGCTTTTGGAGAATCTAGCAACAGAGCAGGGGAAAATGATGGTGTTTTGGGTAACCACCAGATATCCTGGGTGAATGGCAAGGATGATGTCCAGCCAACTCTCCTGTGGGGGGTATTTTGAGATATTTTTTTTAAGGAAAAAGAGGAGTTAGCTCATTATCACTACACGGTGTTAATTGAGAGAGCAGAGAGCTGGAGGAGAACATGACAACAAGTGCTGATAAGGCTTCCAAAGAGCCAGCGGGAATGGGAATTTGGAGTGGCACCCAAGAGCCAGGGACAGTCCCTGCTCCAAGGAACCGTCCCCCTGCAGACAGGTGAAAACTCGGGATGAGCCCAGTGGAGCTCACGGCTCATCCTCACTCCCCAACTCCACAAAGAGCCAGAAGAGCTAAACCAGGCCCTGGGCAATCTGTCCCCAGGCTGTCACACAACCAAATGTCCTCTTTGTGTCCCAAACTCACTGGGAGTGACACGCACATGGAATGGGGAACATAAAATCAGGACGAGCAGCTTTGCATAGAAAAGGGAGCTCGCTTCAGTCCCTGCTGTTATAAGTCACCATTCACCGAGGGTATTATTTAAGTTTACAGAGGAGCTGTGTTCCAAGTGTCACTAATAACACTGGTATTAAAGAGAATTAGGGGGCGGGAGATCTTCTGTTTTCAATCAGAGAAAAGACAGAAATCCTTTTAATCACGGCCATGCCAATCCCTGTGGTTCTAAAGCTGCTAATTACCCGTCAGGGACACCCAGCCATTGAAAGGAGCTGCCATCACTGTGACTGCCATACTCCCAGGCATTTATCCTGCCCATCCCAATTACCCTGGCTGCAGCCTGAAAGGATTCAGCACAAGTGTGCTGGGTGTTTTGATCAGCAGAACACACCCGCTGCCATTCAGCAGAGAGGGAATAAATGGCAGGGGGAGGCTTCTGCCAAGGCAGCTGAGGGAGAGATGCTCTGCACATACGGAAACATCAAAGGCCCACCAGCAGCCCGCTCCAGCTCAATGGCTTCAGTTCACTCCTGCTCGAGCTGTTGGCTGGAGCACTCCAGACCTTCCTGAAAGGATGGGAAAGAGCTCCACACTGCAGCCATCAAACCCAGCGGTTCTTGCTCTGCATCGGCCTGATTAAAAGAGGCATTTAAAAGGTTTTGTGGATTCTTCCCCTGTGTTTCAAATGGCAAATTCTTTTCTAGCTCCGTGGCAGCTGGGGCTGCTCCATCCCTGGAAGTGTCCAAGGCCAGGATGGACACTGGGGCTTGGAGCAACCTGGGATAGTGGAAGGTGTCCCTGCCTCCCTGCCCATGGTGTGGGTGGGACAGGATGCTCTTTCAAATCCCTTCCCACTCAACCCATTCCATGATTCTCTGATATAAACTACACAAAACCAAAACCACTTCAGGCTATTTTTAAGTGAAAAAACCTAAGGCCAAGGATGGCAACAAACTCTTTAGCAAAAAGTTTGAATTTTTCCCCCTCTGCCTCACTGCTGCCACTGAGATAAACTTCCATTGGTTTGATTTGATTTCCATTTGTTGGACAAAAACCAACATCGAATCGCTGTCACCTTCCTGGCAGCCCTCAAAACACCCAACCACGCTCTTCCAGTCGTAACACATTTCTCACAAAGGAAAAAAGATAATTTCAGTGTATTTTAAATTTGGATTTGTAGCTGCCATCTCTAGAATGCCTCTGGTTTTCATGAATGTGCAACCTCTTCAGTCAGACAGTTTAAACCCCATAAATTTGACAGCAGAAAGAGAGGCTGAAATGAAGGTTTTTAAGGCTGCACCAAATCCCTTTTGGCCAATAACTGATCCAATATCCTGAGTAAATATCCCAATATCTGCTCAAAAGCCCAAGGGGGAATGTTTTAGGTTGAAATATCTCTGTAACTGTTCTTGGGAACTGCAAGGTATTTTTTTGGTCAGGCCATCAACCTTCCCTTCCAAGGAATCACAGTGAAAACTCCACAAAACTCCACTAAAGTAGCTGGGATCAGGATCCAACCCCTGTCTGCTGCTACAAACACACAAAACCCATGTAATGAACACATATTAAGGTCTCTCACATGTAACACAATTTTAAGACCAGTCCTGCCAACAAAGATTCCTGCCAAATGCCAAAAGCTGCACCAAACCAAGGATTATTGCCTAGAAGCTTAAGACTTTGATCAAAATAATATTATCAAGTTAAATAACTTCCAAGAGTGCAAGAGCTACTTGAGTGGGAAAACTCAGATAAAATAAGAGCAAAGTTTTGACAAAACCCCCTAAAATTTGCTGGTAATTATACAGTGAGTTTGAAAGGAGCTGATGAGCACTGGGAAGCTGGAGTGGGAGGAGGAACATTATTAAAAATATTCATGAAAATGAGTAGGGATAAAACAGAGGAGGGCTTGGAAATCATCTCCAACTGAACACCCACAGCTCAGGATTATGGACAGAGTCTCACACTGAATTTAGTAATTTGCAAAGGGAAGTGTGACTCCAGATCTGGGTTCCAGTTAGGATCACACACAGGGACCCAATATCCTGCATCAAGGCAGCAACTTCGAGTTTGGAAAATTCTTACACAAATTTTAGTGGGTTTATCTGTATGAAAAATAAAACCTATGAAAAATAAAACCTATTTCAACTACCACGTTGCTTTTACTAGAAGTGGCCAACAGCATAAAGAAAGGGGGATCCGAGTAAGCATAATCTGACTTTTTCCAAATCAAACCCTTCCAGCTCCTAATAATCACCAAATTTGTGATTTACTGACCCAAAATTTCTGGCTTATCACAGCAGTCACCAGTGGCCTTGAGTTAACCCAAATTTTTCCTGAAACAGGTTCAGCTATGTGGAGTTTCTCACTTGCACTCACAGCAGCAAGACAAAGATAAATCTTCACGAATGAAGGCAAAAACTTATCTACAAATCACAAATGTTACAAAAACATGAAAAACTTACCAGTCTGATGTTAGGCAACGAAACAAACAGAGTAAGTCAAATATCCCTGAAGAACTGTGTAAACAGAGCAAATAATTAATGACATCTCTAACTTATGGCTTGATTGGAGCCTGGAGCCAGACCCTGGAAATAAAGCTCCTCTCTATTAGTAAACTAGAAAAGATAATTTTTTATGAACAGCAGAACAGAAAAAACCCTCGACAAATTAAGAGAATTTCTTTAAACAAGTCAACGTGCACAAATCAGAACTAGGGAACACCTCAACCTGAGCAGGCCTGCATGGAATCAGAGAATAATTTAGGTCAGAAGAGACCTCTGGAGGTCTCTAATCCAACCCTGTCCAGTTGAGTTTTGAATATCCCCAAGGATGGGAATTTCACTGCCTTTCTGGGCCACTGTTCTACCACTGAGCATGAAAATACTTCTATTTATACTCATCTGGGATTTTCCTTAATGCCATTTTAGCTCTCTGCCCCTCAGGTTTTTGCTGGGCACCTCTGAGAAGAGCCTGGCTCCATTTTCTCTGGAATCACAGAATATCCTGAGCTGGAAGGGACCCACAAGGATCATCAAAGTCCAACTCCTGACCCTGCACTGGACTCCCAAATCAAAACTAATTTATTAAGACAGTTAAAACTCAAAATCTGGGATGTCCCCAGAGCCAGCCTGGACAAACCCAGCTCCTGCAATCTCCAACCATGTGCTCCAAGCCTCCCATCTACCCCACTCCTGCCCACAACGGTCCCACAAATGATGGACAGAGGGGATTAAACCCTTTCCATGACCTCCTGAAGGATCTTAATGAGATTCCTTAATTGCTGCAAGGGTGCACTGCAGACTCACATCCAGCACGGGATTTCACTATAACCACACACGGGTCTACAGAGTATTTAGAAGATCAACAGAGAACAAATCTGCTGATTTTTATCAACTCATAAGGCTTTTGCAAACATTTAGGATCTCATGTTTCAGGAAAAAGGGTGGGGGAACTAAAAAAAAAAACCCAACACCAAAACAATCCAGAAAAGAAGTGGAGGTAGAAATTGTTGTTTTAAGAAGACGGTCAGACACGACAACTCAAGTAAAAGGACTTTATGAGGGACAAAATATCAGCCAGAACTCACTCTACGAAGGTAAAAGCCACCTGTGACCATCACAGATGAGGAGCATCTTAAATTAACTTCTTCTCTGTTCACAGAACAAAAAGGTAGCTCAGATCTGCCAGCAGAGCCACTTCAAGGGCACCCCCAGAGAACAAAGTGCAGTGACCCCAGCCTGGCTACACCAAACTGCCACTCCACTGCAGTGCTGCCACAATGAGGCTTCATTTCCAAGGAAACCCACAGACAGAAAGACAAAGACAACTCCCACCTCAAAGAAAAACCCCCAAAAGAAAGAATTGCAGGATTCCTGAATTCCAGGATACACTCTTCACGGATTCTTTCACTTACTCCAGATCACATTCGCTCCTCTCGGCACCATCACACCAGCACCTGTCCCGTTACAGATAATCCACCTCAAACCAAAAAGGCATTGAGCAGCTGCAAAAACGGCTCACTCTGAACTTCCAGAAGGAAGGCAACAGCCTGCCAGGAGCACCCTGGGGACAGCTGAGGTCCCACTTGTTCCTCGTACCTCTTGATGTCCAAAGAGAAGCCAGAACAGACACACCCCAAACACTGACCCCCACAGAACCAAGGGGTTGATTCCACAGATATTTTATATTTTCCCTGGTAAAATGACAATGTGGAAAGGCAAAAAACCGATATTTACAGCCCAGAAGGATCTGCCAATCTCCAGTTGCTCACAAGGGTTTTTTACCTTTTTAACCTTCAGAGGAGATACTGGTGTGGGATGTCAGCAGCTTCCTGACAGTGACAAACAGAGTTAAGACCAGATTATTCTACATAAGATGGTACAGACACACAATTTCAGTGGTGTTACTCTGATCCTGCATCACATGAACCTATAATCAGAATACAGAAGTTCTAGTACTATTTTTATTCTTCCCTATTGCTTTAAAAAGGCAAAGCCTCAAACAATGCCTTTTTTCTTTCCTTTTTTTTTTTTTTTTTTTACAGATACTATAGTAAGCAATATTTCTTTTAAAATTGCAGCTGTCCAACAGTTTGAGTCTGTTCTTTTTAAAATGAAACAGCCAGAACAAATGGTGGTGGCAAGCCCAACGTAAAGAGGTCATCGATTATTAAAATCTCCTTACTATAAATCGTGGATGTTGCTTGTCAGCTCAGTGTGTGACTGTGGAATGAGTAAGTAGGTAAAATTCCACTAAGGCTCGAGTTTGCTCCATCATTCTGCTGTGCAAAAATAGAAATAAAAGCTCTCCCCATCCTTTCAGTCCTTAGTACCAAAACATTCATACAGGCAGTAAGAAAATCACTGCAGTGGTGCAATGGTCGCTGATCCAAGCCCTGCCTTTCCTGAGTCCGCCCCGACGCTACTCATGAATTTGCCTACTCAAGAAATGCAATAAAACAGGGAAAAAACGATGGCTTCATTCTGCTCCAGTGATCTACATCTAAGGAAAGCACATAAATTCCCCCATGAAATCCATAAGTGGAAGTCGAGGCCAAGCCCTACCTATAGATCTTCCAAGGGACAGAGAGGTGGCACGGCAGTGAGAGCACAGCATCTCCTCGGCACTCGGGGGAGCACTTTGCTCCACATGGACACAGGGGAAGCTGATCTGGAAGGCTCAGCCTGGCTCAAAACCTGCTGAGGAGCTACACTGGAGGGGTCATGAAGCTCTCTGAGAGTAAGGAGAGAGGAAGGGATGAGAAGAAGGCGAGTAACAGCAACTTCCCCTTTGCTCCACCTCAAAAGCAGAGGGGAGCAAAGGGAAACCCATCCTTCAGAGCGAGCTGTTTTTCCCACACAAACTGGGAAGATGAAGTGGAATGTGGAGGAAACGCTACGCAAACTTTTATATTTGTGTCTCTATACAAAAACTTCCATAGGTTTTTAATTTGTTCTCTGTTAATGTAACACAGCCCTGCCCGTCTCTAACACTTCCCGTGCTGTTTCCATCAAAACGTTTCCTCTTACCGGCAGCAACATATCATTTTATCAGGATGCCAGGAGATCATTTCCACACAATGCTAGCAGATGTAATTTTCTTAGATGCACACACAGTTCATCATTTAGATACTAGATGACAAGGTGATCACAGGGTGACTCTGTAATGCAAGTTCGCTGTTTGGTATTTGGAATTCTCAAATGATAAAAAAAAGACTTATCAAATATAAATATCTTTAAGAAAAAAGTAACAAAAGTGCTACATATGATCAAGGAAAACAATTCCATTAGTTCCTGCTACTTAGAGTAGGTTTGCTTTACAAGTATTACCACATCCATTATCAGTATGGCTTCCAATTATTAATTAAATTGCTCGTAGCAGTATAGCTTTCTCACACCTTAACAAAGACAGAGTAAAGAGAACACAAAACATTCACACCCCATTTCTCAGGTAAGAGATCCTCCTGCCTTTAAACAAACAAAAAAAGTTCATATTGAGGAGAATATTTATGCTCTGATGGTTATCTAGCAAAGGTCAGATGTCGAATTCTCCAGTAACCTTTCAGGCTAGTCAGGACGTAGGCATTACTTACACAGGCGTGTAAAAATCCACTCACCCATTTTATGACCTTAACAACCTTCCTGGAAAACACTGCTTTCGAAAGTGGCAAAGTGGAGAGAGAGGGGAGTAGAGTGGGGCCAGAAAAGGTGAGAGAGGAGGAATTAAAGGTGAAATTGCTAATGACAGATGGGTAAGAGTCTAGACCTCTTCTGAGCAGGCACTGCCAGCCATGCCAAGAACGAGCAGTGGTTCTGAGAAGTGGACTGTTGTCCATTAGACATTCAGCTCATTTTTCATCTGATCCCAGGCTGGGCTTCAACCATGGTCCCAGAGGCAGAAGGCAGCACTTCTCCACTCAGCCACGCAGCTCGTGAGAGTAGAGGATGTCTGTGTTGAATATGGGAGCAATCAACCAAAATGTGGGAATGTGCTTCCAAGGGACATTCTCAGCACAGCACCCGAAAGTAAACGGAGTCACTGTATGACCAGTGAGGCACGGCTTATTGCAGCTGGAAATCTTTTATTCCCATGCTGGAGTGGGGTTTCTAAGTGTTCTTTTTACTCTCTGTTGATACTCCCAGTCTGGTGTCCATCGACCCTGTGCCACTACCTCAGCTTGCATCCTTCCAGTCTCAGGGCAGGGAAAGCGTACGGACTATCGGTTTCAACACCATCTCTAAGGTTATTCAAGATTTTAAGTGTAGCCTAAGACTTGTAATTGAGGGCTGTCTAAAATACCTGGAAGCACTTTGAATGCTAAGACAGAGCAGCAAGATTTTTTTGTTTTTTGTTTTTTGTTTTTTTTTTTTTTTGATTTTACCTTTCTAGCCACTGGGGGCCGGGAGAGGGAAGTTGGTTGGTTGATTGATTATTTATTGGGAATTAATACTGAGAGAGTATATGCAAAGGCTGAGGGCACCATGCCATCTTCACAGAACAAGACCCTAACAGCTAACTGACGTACAAGAAACTGCAAAGTTATACTGTAAGAACACATATTAAGGACCGAGGAAAGTCTGCTAAGGTGCTACGTCTAAAACTAAGTTACTTCTTGCTTTGACCTTCCCCTTCCTTGGCATCAGTCGTCGTCGAGAGCCTCTGTCTTGATCTCGTTGGCTCCTTGCCGGGCCAGTGCCAGGATGGTGTGGTTGACTGCTGCCATCTCCACGGCTAAGGAAATGGGGTCTTGGTGGTCACTATGGCTAGTGCTGTCATCCTGGGAAGCATGTGGGAAGGAGCAGAGAGAAGCAGCGTTATTCCACGAGTCCGAAACCACGGCGGAGAAAACAAATGCGCCGAGCGATCGTGGGGGAGACAGAGCAGGTTCACAAGGGGGACAGAGCGGGTTCACAACGCTTAGGACTGGTTTCCCTCACTCTCCAGACAAAGGTAAGCAAGGCAGGGAGTGGGGGACCCAGCTCCGAAGGAAAATACTGAATTATGAAGACAGAAGTGATAGAGGAGTTAAGTCAGGAAAGCAAATTAAGACAGGAATCGCTTGGCACGGCACAGGTCCATGTTTATATTTGGAATCTACAGTTCTGGTCGCCCTGTTTCGCTCATCCCTGCCCATGGCAGGGGGTGGAACGAGATGAACTTTAAGGTCCCTTCCAACCCAAACCATTCTGTGGTTCTCTGATTCTATTTGATGCCACAACAGAAGTAGAAAAGGCAGAGAAAAAAACATCTCAAGGGAAGAAGTCTACTCACAAGGAGAAGCTAAACAGAGTCAAGTCCTCCAGTTTGGAGAAGAAATGGCTGATGGTTGATATGATAAATGTTTATTACAAATAATTGGAAAATAAGAGGACAATTGTCCATGGTTTTTTATAATCTAATAATCAAAGGCACTCACTGGAATGATAATGTGATCCAAGGCAGCAATGGGAAGCACTGCTCACTTAGCACAGTTCAGTTCAGGATTCACTGGTTTTTACATCAGACAAAAGTAAAAATGGTTTTAAAAGGCGGGGGTTTGACAAATCCAGAGAAAATTAGTCTGGTAGAAATTATGGAAACTCAGGAAGCCTCTCAAAACTACTGACTTCCAGAGCTGGAAGCTACTAGAATGAAATAATTCTATATATATTAGAGAAGCACTTTTTCTTTAACTGTTACTATTGACCAGAACCAGGACACAAACTGAGCCTAACCCTCAGTCCAAGCCAATATCCTGTGAAGACACTGAATTCCCACAGGTATAGGGAAAAAGATGCTGGAAAACTCTTGGAATGCTAGAAAACCAGTGACTGGAGGGGACTAGAACCACCATAAATCAAATATGGAATTTTGGGAAAAATCATGGTGTTTTCTCTTCTTTAAAACAGGGTACTAATAGTTATCCCCCTATGATCCTGCAGGATTTAAAAATTATTATTATTTACAGAAAGGAAATGATAAACATTTATCACTCTCCCAACAGCCTTTAAGTGATGAACTTGTGTGATTTAAAGATTTGAAACATGCATAGAGAATTTTTAAATTAAGATGATGGGTGGCAAATGTTGAGAAGAAAAAAAAAAAAACCCCAAAAAACAAACAACTCAGAATTTAGTAAAATCCTGAGGTTATTTAAAAGGATTCATTCATTTATAACAAGGGTCTGGTAAATTTTAGGACCTCTCAGAAATCTTTACATACAGAGCCCTAAGATCTGGGGTTTTAGGCACTTTGTTAGTATTTAGATGAACTTTGTCTTTTAAAGTTTATTAAGTGTTGCTGTGGAAAACAGAATTTCTGGGTTTAACAGCTAAGGGATGTTAAATGGTCATCAGGAGAACTTGCCATTTAATCGGCTTTGCTGCTAATGACTAATTACACCTCGTAGAGGAGCCCAGCCAGATTACTGAGAAATGTCATTTCTAAGAACACTAAACAAAGATCTTTACATTTTAATAACCAATTTATTTCTCTTTTCAAAGTATGCTGGCTAATGCACAGAAGAAAAGCACAGTCTGGGAGTCTACATCACGCTCCACCTCAGTATTCTGGTCCTGTATGTGTCTGACAGGGAATTTTCAGGGCTTGGCAGTGGTTCCTAAATATTTTATGGCAGTCACAGAGCAGCTTCTCATCACTGAGAGCCAGGAAAGTTGGTCCCACCAAATCTGCTGGTGCTGACCTAAAAAAAGGGTCTCAATGCCCATCAGGAGCAGAGCAGCTGGGGATGCCTCTGCCAGGGATCTGCTGTACTGGGCCAGAGCCAAGTGTGCCAGGGATTCATTCCAGGACACTCAGCTGCTCTTCCACTCCACCAGCAGCCTTTGGAGCGGGAGAGCTCCCAGCTTCTCCCAAAAGAGGCACTGAGGAGTGATCCAGCCCAGCTCCTGGGGTAGCACAGAAACATCTCCTCTCAAACCTAAGGTGGGGGAAGTGGTCGAGGCACAGGTGCCAAGCAAACACAGCCCTGGGGGGTTTGGCCAACCCAAATTTTTTGGGAAAATGTTTTGGGAAAATTGGGAAGGGGATGCAATACCTGTCAGGAAGGTGTGTGTCACCAACTTTAGGGTAGGTGAGGGCTCAGAGTGCGGGAAGGGGTATTCTTTTGCTAGAGAATTTAAAAAAGAAGTTGCTGTCAAGGGTTAAAAATAACCAAGAAAACGAGAGAACAGGTAAGAATTAAAATGCAAAAACTAACCAAAAAAAAAAAAACAAAAAAAAAAAAAAAAAGAAAGACAGATAATATGCACACAATCAAACAGTGGCACATTGCTGCAGAACAATATGGAATAGGCCAAAAAAAGATCAGAGTTGAGTAAATCAAATCCTTCCCCCCCACCCTTCACCCTTTGTCTGTCAGGGTCTGAGGGATGATCCTGAGAAGCTCCTGAAAGGTTCTCCCACAGGACAGACAGAAGGAGCTCAGGACCTTCCAGGAGGGTGTTCAGTGCTCAGAATCTCTCTGGGAAAGGCTGGCACAAGGAACTTTGAAGTGTCCTGGGCAGGGTTCCCTCCTGCTCATGTCTGGGGCTGGGTCAGCAGTTCACAGCAGGTGTGGCCCTGGCTAGAACGGGGCCTTTCTTGCAGAAAGAAATCAAGAGATGCAAGAGGTGCCCAATTTTTCGGGGATAATTGTTGGTGCCTGACACACAGGACTGGGAAGGACTGTCCATCCCTTCCTGAGGGAGGGGAAGTCAGAGTGCCAGGGAAGGAGAGTGTGGCAGGGCCCTGGCTGAGGAGAGGCTCTCCTGCTCTGTCTCAGGCATTGTGTGTGGTGTGAAGGGTGGAACTTGCTTGTTTGGAGCAGATCCTCCTGTCTTCTTCTACCTTCTCTGCTTCTCTGCCTCCCTCGGAACATCGTCCCTCCTCCTCCCCGTTGCGTACTTGCCAAGCGTCCTGTTTGGGAGGCAACAAATCCACCTGGGTGAATACTGGATTCTCACCCTTTCCCCATCACAACGACACAAAAGCCAAACAAAACAGGATTTTGAAGAGGCAGAAGGGCCTTTTTACGTGTTTGAGTTCTCCCTGTTTGGGCCATGAGGCTGCAGCGCTCACCTGCTCCGAGTAGTCGTTGCCGTCCACGTCGTCGCTGTTGGAATGACCTCCCGGACTCTGTACATCTATTCCATGGCTCTCCAGGATTGCTGCTTCTTCGAAAAAAGCAAATGGATCCCTCATTTATCTGATGCATTGGAGTAATTAAAAGTAACAAGGTTTTTGTTTTTTTTTTTTTCCTTTTTCAGGAAGTTAGAATAACAAGGAACGGGGTTAATTAGTTCTTAGCCCCTTCCTCTTCACTCTCCAGTATTTGGGAAGGAGGCACAGGTACCAACACTGGTTTGCCTGAAATCCTTCCCTGCCAACTACCAGACTTGTCTGCGACTAGAAATCCCTGATTCTCAGCCAATCCTATTAGAAATCAGTGTAATTTCTAAGCTACTGGAGTGGCAAAGGCATTCCCTGTCAATCTTCCCCCACAGTTTAGACTGGCTGGACTTGAGGGGCTGGGCAGTGTCTGAAAAGAGATAGGAGAAATTTCTGAAAGCACTTCAGGGATTTGAAAACACACAAATCCATCTTCCAGTAGGATCCACATATCTAAAGCTCCCTTCGGTTCGTTTTAATCTCTTTCCAAACCTCCTTCCCAAACACTGAACTCCACCCCACTTTGGACTGAGTTTGCTTTATTCCCCCATCCCTTTGAGAAGTAATTGAAAATAAATTTAGTTAAACTTCAGTAACATGTTAAATGATGGAAAAAGAGGGGTTTTTCTTTTTCAGAAATAAAGCAAAATAGCGGGACGCTTGAAATAATTAAAAATACTGGAAATAAGCAGATATGGATGTCTGTTCACCTATGTGTTGCACAAGTAATTCTGCAAAATATCTAAATAAAGGCATCAAATTTTTTATGAATGACAGAGTTTGTTGAATCCAGGCCACTGAGCTGATTTATTCTCCTTAGAATCTCTTATCCATATTAGAGGATACAAGTTCAGAGACACTTTTCACTTCTTTACAATCACCTAAGAACCCACAGGGTTAACACTGAAGTGATTTCTGTTTTATCTTGATCATCAGCAAAAAATATGGCTTTTTTTCCAGCCACTTGTCCCTGGGCAAAACCTTGGAAAGCTGTCAGGGGCAGACGTATAACCAGGATAAACACCACACTAAGTTTGTGAACCTGCCAACCTCTCCACCTCCCTTGTTTACAATTTTGAGGTTTCATTTCAGATTTCATTTTGGATACCCAAAGGAGGGAAATACAACTCTCCTTCCACCAACAAAATTCTCATTTTGCTTTTTAAAGCTGATCTTCCAGCAAAACTTTGTAACTGCACCACTTTCCTTGCACTGATGTCGGAATTCTACAAATTACACGTATTTCACAAGAAAATCTGGAACAGCGAGAGACTCATTTTCATAATTCCTCCACATTTCTCCCGAGGCTGTCAGCACCTCTGGTGTTTTCACTAATTTATTCTTACGTAATTGCCACCTCTCCTGAGCAAACCCCAAGCCTTGCAGGCAGGCTCTGTGATACATTACCAATATTGGCTCTTCTCTTGATCTCCTTCCTCCTGTTGGCAAACCAGTTGTACACTTTGAGGGAGGTCACTCGCTCCAAATCCGACAACTTTTTTCCTAGGAAAGCACCAGAGGGAAAAATAATAGTTCAGTGTTGTTATTCACTGGGTTCCAGAGAAGCTGTGGCTGCCACATCCCTGGAAGTGTCCAAGGACAGGCTGGATGAGGCTTGGAGCAACCTGGGGTAGTGGAAGGTGTCCCTGTGCCTGTCCTGGGATTGGATCTTTAGATGAGTTTTGAGGTCCCTGCTCACCCAAACAATCCTGGGATTCTATGGGTAAACCCCTGAAACACGGACAGCACTGGCAAGTTATCACAACTGAGAAAAAAAGGGAATTTCATGTGGATCTAATTCCTGTGTGCAGGTGCTGTGGCACTAACTGCCAAGTACCTCCTTTTCTTCTGTTTATTAAAAATCTGAAATACAGGAATTTCTTTGCAGCTTCAACCAACTCAATCCGGAGCCATGGGAGAATAAAGGGCTGCTTTTGCAGTTCGAGCACAAAACTGAGATTCCAAAAACTGAAATTACAGCCACAGCCCTGCCACAAACCCCATCCCTGGGGCTCCTTCTCTTACTGTGTGTCACAAGGGGACAGTTCAATGATTTCCTTCAGCAGGAAAATGATTGAAGAGGTTTTGTGGCACCCCCTGCAAGCTGCTTTCCTTTCTCTCAGCCCCCAGCACCCATCACACCCTCCCAAACTGTGCCAGGGCACTCAGGATCTTTTGGGAGAATGGGGGTGGATGCTGGAAACGAGATCACTGGATTTTTACACTTAAACCAGCAAAAAAATACCCAAAAACCTGAAGGCAGCTATAGGAAACTGTCTTTTTCTGGTCATCGGTAAAAAGCAGGAAGACCTGATGGATTCAGTTTTCCAAGGACATCCTGGAAACCTCTTCAGTTGCCCTTGGCCCTATATAAAATATTCCCCATATCTTCATCCTCAGACCACTGCAGGCTACACAGGGATGAGCCTCCCCTGCTTCTGACTCCTCCTCAAAGTTTATTTATTCAGCATACAAAACATCCATGTAATTGCAGCAATCTGCACACTCAAATGAGTTAGGAGAGATGAGACAAGTGAAAGAAAGAAAACTCTGGAAATTGATAGCTCGGTTGCTGCCTAATGCTTTGCATCAGCACCACCACCAATATTTCACTGCTCCTTGACATGGCCTTGCAGCACTTTGTTCCAAGTTCCTCCACAAACCAGCAGCACAGCCAGCAATCAAATCCCCAGCTCTCTACCTGATGGATTTTCCAGGGAAATTTTCAGCAGGTATTAGGGAGAAAGTACTTTGCCATGAGAGTGCTCAACATCGTGAAACAGGGGCTTGAAGTGAAAAACCTCCTGTTCTGGAGATACTGAAAACTGAACAATCTTATCTAAGCTGGTCCTGCCTCACCGGGATGATCTCCAGAGGTCACTTCCACTCTAAAGTGGTCTGATCCTGTGCTATCCTGTGACAGTCCCAGCTCTCCACAGTTCCCTGAAAGGATAACCAGGTGGGGATCCATCTTTTCTCCCAGGGAACAGGGATGGGATGAGAGGAAATGGCCTCAAGCTGCACCAGGGCAGGTTCAGGGTGGATATTGGGAACAATTCCTGCCTGGAAAGGGTTGTCCAGCCCTGGCACAGCTGCCCAGGGCAGGGATGGAGTCCCCATCCCTGGAGGGATTTAAATCCCTGTGCATGTGGCACTTGGGGACATGGAGCAGTGGTGGCCTTGGCAGTGCTGGGGGAGTGACTGGACTTGATGATTCCAGAGGCTTTTCCATCCTAAATAATCCTGTGATTCCATGAGCATGACTCACGCCTTAGTTGCCTTCTCATTAATTTTTATTCTGGTTGTATGAAATCTAAATATATCCAAAACACAAGTTCTGAAATCTATGTAAATGTTTGGTTAGCAAAACTAAGCACAGGCAGGTGCATCCACTAACACCACACTGAATATTCATGTTCCTCCCCCAAGTATAACTTCTCCAGAAACAGGGAAAATGCAACTTGTTGACCGAAAGGTAAGGTCCTCCATTAACACTCAGGTTCTGATATGAAATCCCTGTCTGGAAGCTGTAAAATATTGAAAAACAGGAGAGCTGAGCTCCTTCCTCCTCCAAAAATCTGATTTATCAGTCAAAAGCTGATGACCTTGGAGGTCTTTTCCAACCCAAATGATTCTGTGATTCTGCAAACACCACTCTGAGAACCCAAGGTGCTGAAACCTCTTTGGTTTTTGGGAAGGAACCCCAGCAGCTCCTCACCTGGTTTTTGTATAACTGCATTACAAGCATTGGCAATTTCTTCTCTCTTTGCCTCGTCGGGATATTGATTCTCATTGAAGTAACTGCAAAAAGAGAAAACAAACAGGTTGTTTTTTTTTTTTTAATAAATCAGAGCATGAAGGTTCCAAAGCAGCTCCCTAAAAGGTGTCAGCTCCAGATTTAGGCATCACTCCTCCAGAGGTATCAGATACAGTGAATTTTCTGGATAAAGTAACATCAGCCTGCACTTATGAACACATGGAATGAAGGAAACTTCCCAAATCCCCCAGATAAATGAATATTATCTCAGCATTTGGAATACTGTACAAGGACACCTGAAAATGTAGGCAATTCCATGGATATCAGAGTTAAGGCTGTCAAGTGAAGCATCATCTCCAAGACCTCATAGGCCTTTGACTTTATTATAATTTATTTATTATTTTTCCCCTGACACACCCCCAGCTTAGGTAGAAGGAGCTGTTTAACATTTATTTTGATCCTTGTTCATAAATATTTGTTAATATATACACATCCATACTTTTAATATCTGTATTATGCAAAACCCCACAAATATTGCATAGAGAGAGATATGGTGTGGAGATGCTATGAAATTACACAGGACAATTTCTAGAGTCAGATTATTTTTTTAAAACCACAATTTAAAATTTTTCAGTCTTCCTGAGAACGACACATTGAGTACAGCACGTTTCTAACAGTATTTTTTCTGGAATAATTGTGATTTTATTGTACTTTATATGCAGTAAACATCCTATAAAAGTAAAAACTGTTTCCTCTTTTACTTCATTGAACTGCTCTGCAAATTTTAATGAACTGATTTACATTCCACAGAGCTTATCAGATCTGCATTAAAACCAACAAAATGTCCTGTTTACTTCAATGGACTCTGCTAATCACACCACAAGCAGGGACTACCACTGTTTTTTCTGTAGATTATCCATAATATATAATCCTAGGATTTCTTTCATCAACTTTCATCAGCAGCAGGTTCGGCTGTTGGACAGCTGCTCTGGATTTGAAAATAAGATATTTATTTCCTTAACTGTAGATCATTTGGTAGTAGGAGATTCAGGCATATTGAGGCAATTATTATTTTCCATTCTTATATTTCTCATCCAGTGGATTTGCCCCAGTTACTTTCTATGGAAATCTGGATTCTGTTCCATGCAGGAACGGTTTCTGTCCAAACTTTGAACACTCAGGTTGAAGTTTAGGTGCCACAACTTCATCTCACTGTTCACAGTCATTTACTATGCCCAAAATGGGGTCCTATCTCAAAGCTGCTGCTCAGTGAGTAAGGGAAACCACACATCAGGTCAGAGTTGCACCATTCACGTATTTCCAGATGATCTGCTGGAAGAGAGCAAATGGAACCACAGGAAGAGCCCAATCTTCTCTAAATGAAGTGCAGCCTCTGCCTTAAACTTTAATTAAAGTGATGGAAAAGCTGGGAGTTTGTCAGCCAACACTTCCACTATTACAGAGTGAACTAATTGCTGGAATTAAGGTGACTGTGGAATGAAAAGAGGAGTTCCCTGACACAGGACTGGTGTCTTTGCTCAGCCTGGTGAGAATTTAGAATGAATATCACACCCTCTGGACTTGGCAATTTTTATTCTCCCCTCTTCCATCTCTATCCCCTTTCTGAGATTCCAGCCTTTGAAGTGATGTGTGTGTCTATCTCAACTGCAAGTTTCTGTTCAAAGGGGTCGTGTTCTGTACAAAGGTGCATTTTTGAGGAATGGACAGCTTGGAAAACAGAGCAGAAAAAGCTTTTTCCAGCAGTTAGTGATGGGAGCAGAAGCTCAGGATCCCAGTTCAACAGCCCCATGACAGTATTTCAGCTCTCCCACCTACAGAGCACTGCCCTCTGCCCAGAGCCAAGAACTATTTCCTCTTTTAAGCACCCTGAGATAAAGGAACCTCAAGAGATCACAGCTGAAAACTGCTGCTCTATTATTTACATGAACATATTGCCTGCCCTGGAGTCCTAACCAGGAATCCAGGGCAGCATCACGGGTACAAAAATGAACATTTATGGAAGAAATTACAAAACACGTAAAATTATCAATCAGGGTGTCCTTGAACTGCCCATTCTTGTTGATTCAAGAAACTGAGACACCAATCAAAGCAGCAAAGATAACACCAGAGCCACCAGTGACCCTTCTCTTGTCACCTAACTCAACACTGTCCCTTTACTGAGCCACAGCCAGGCTCTTTCTGCCTCCAACAAACAGAAAAAATATTTACTATCAGCAGCAAAACTTCAGCTCATGCTTACAATTCTCTGGGATAACAGGAAATCTCCCTGTGATGGAGCAAACTTCCAGAACTGGACAATGAATGAGACACCTCTCCTAGCAAATGAGGAAGTTTTGTGAATTCCAATCACTTCTGTGATTCAGAAACTGTTGCAGCAGTAATTCTTATCTCTAAACATTTTACAACTAAGTTAGAAACAATTCACTTGGCTGACATATTTTTCATCATTCTCAAACGTTCTCTTTAAATTCAAACATGAATTATCTTTTAATGTAAATTGTCTAAAAATTTCTTTTAACAAAGCGATTTTCACTTGAAAATCTGAAGTTCTTCTCATCCTAAATCTCTGAGTTATGAAAAAGCATCAAAAATCTAATTTGCCAGGCAGCTGTCCTGGTCATTTTTGTGGGGATCACAAAGCCAAGTGGGTACCATCTGGAAGGGGAACTACTGGAGCAGTTAGAACTCTGTTTCTGCAGTTCACAGTAATTTTAGAACCTGTCTCTCCTTCCCCCTGCTGGATTATTCCTTATCCTTATTAATGATGGGACCTCTCCTTCCCCAACACATTCAGCCTCCCTATAAACTTGGCCAGCCCTCAACTTGTGCTCCCCAAAACGGAATCTTCTCCTCCAAACGGAATCCCAGGATGGTTTGGGTTGGAAAGGACATTAAAGATCATTCAGTTCCAACATCCTGCCATGGGCAGGGACACCTTCCACTGTCCCAGGCTGCTCCAACCCAATCTTGGACACTTCCAGGGCTCCAGGGGCAGCCCCAGCTTCTCTGGGCACCCTGTGCCAGGGTCTCCCCACCCTCACAGCAAAGAATTTCTCCTCAAAATCCAACCTAAATCTACCCCACTTCAGCATAAGGCCATTACTGAGGCCATAATGTTCCTCTCCATGACCATATTGTGTTTTTAGTGCTTGAAGGAGTGCAAGCTGCTTCATCAGAGCTCATTCCTTGAAAGGAAAAGCTCTCACAGCTCCAGGTAAGCCAAAATATCCAACCCTAATTGCTGATTTTCCTCCCGAGCCTCCAAATTCCCTGCACATAAACTCAACCAAAACACCACATTTCATCCCCATCCCATCAAGGTTTGTGGATGATGTACCCTGACACAAAGCACAACATCCGAAATCTCCCACCATGTGGCACCTGGGGACATGGTTCAATGCTGGTTGATGGTTGGACTTGATGATCTTAAAGGTCTTTTTCACCCCTTATGATTTTAGGTTTACATGAATCTATGGTTTCTGGAAAGTAGGTGAGAATAATTCAGTTTTCAAGATAGGGAAGCCGTAGAAAAAAAAATTCACAACTTCATCACTGACATGTTTGCTCATGTAGAAGTTGTGAAAACATTGTGATTTTTTTTTTTGGACTACAGTTCTTCTTGCAGTAAATTAATTATTCTGCCTCTAGTTCTGTTTCTTATCAGCCAGGTACACAGGGAAAGAATGCAGGATGTCTGAAATTCCCTTCACAGCCACAAACCTGTTCACACTCTGAAAAGTTCCTGAAAGCTACAGATGAAAAATATGAAGCAATATGAACTTAAAAGGAAAGAAAAAAAGAGAAGGAGCAGGCACAACTAACTCCTGCAAAGGCACACTGCTTTCTAGACAAAGGGCAGCTGTCAGCTGAATACCTTCCATGAAGAAACCAAATGATCTCTTTTGTACAAAATGACAGTGGAGGATTAAAATGAAAAGTGGCCAAATAATTTACATGAGATGAGAATCCATACGATGGTAAAGAATGTAGATATCCTTGAAGCTGTTTCATTTCAATAGCACTGAAGCCTAGAAAAATTGCAGATTCAGAGAAACCCTCTTTCTTTCAGGGATAATGTGCTCAGGACAATGATGGAGAGGGAATCCATCTCAGCCCAGGGCCCTGTAATGGAAGGAGAAGCCTCGCCCCGACTCTTTACCAAGGTGCCCCTCTCTGAATTCCTGCAGTCACTGCCAATCTCTTTTTTTTTCCCTTCTGTTCTCGAGGCTGAGATATCAGATGCATTAAGCAATGCCTCAGTAGTGTTCCTGATAATCCACAGTGGAAGTTTTGTTGCTTCCTATCAGCTTTGCAGCTGCCAGGGAAGTGTCTGAAACGACAACCACGGAGAAGTGGAAGGACGGACAGGGTCGGTGCTTTTCCAGAGGGCTGCATAAGCCAAGAGATAAAGACCCCCAAAAAGTGATCAAAAGACCCCTAAGTTGGGGAAATTCTTAGTTTATAGCTTGACCTAATGGTTAAAACTTCCAAATGTGGCAGGGGCTCAAAGTGGAGAGGCTCAAATGTGCAGCAGGTAACAATTCACGGTGCTGCTGCAGCTGGATCACTCTCAGGTGAGGTCACTCAGGTGTGGGGACACAGATCACCTTCACTGGAGGAAGGATAACTGACCTTGCAATTAATGGGAGGGAAGAATACACAGATGGATATTTCCTGAGGAACAGCAGACGTGCTGCAAGCTCACTCCCTCAACTTTGTGTTTGCATCCCTGGGTTCCCACTTCCATCCCTGGCGGAGCTTCACCTGTGAGTGAAACATCCTGGCACTCTTGTTGGGGTCTGACTCCTCTGGCTGGAGATCACAGAGTCACACAGTGGTTTGGGGTGCAAGGACCTTGAAGACCCTCTAGTCCCACCCCCTGCCATGGGCAGGGACACCTGCCACTACCCCAGGTTGCTCCAAACCCAGTCCAACCTGGCCTTGGACACTTCCAGGAACGGGAGGTTCATCTTCCCCGAACCTCAGGCTGCAGTCCAGCTTAACACAATTTAATCACAGAGCAAAGGGAATGATCCCAGCCTCTCCTTCACTCCCTTTGTGCAGGAATGTTTTGTGCCCGGCTGCCTCTCTGGCCCAGCTCCCCACACGTGCCAAGAGCAGCAGTTGTGCAGCCAAGGGAGGCGGGAGGACAGGGCTGAAAAGGCAGCTGGGACTGCTCCTTCCACAGCAGCTCCCAAACATCCTCTCCAAGGGATGCTGAAAGCAAACCCAGAGCCACGGGCTCGCCCACAAGCCCAGGGATGGATGGAAAAGCAGAACTGCCCAGCTCCCACCCCTGTGGATGAACAGAAGCTCGTGCTGTCCCCAGGGATGGAGTTCCCTGCCAAACCCTCTGGTGTCTCAAAATACACGAGGTGAAAGCTGCTCCTTTGGCTCTGATAAGATGCCTGTAATTTCAGCTCCCTATCTGGTTTCCCTCTCAAGAGTTCCTCTGCTTTCCACTGACATGGTACAGAAAACACTCAAATGTAGTTACCTATTTATCTCCCATTAGCAGGTTTATCACCCCAGTATCACCCAGCAGCCAGAGGTCACTGTTCCAGTCTTTGTGGCTTTTAGCAGAACTATTTTTCAGGCTGTCAAATCAGTGGAAATATTTCTGAAGTTAGTCTGTCATCTGTGCCTGAGATCCTATCTTGGCGTGGCATGAGACAGACTGTCAGAGAAGTGACATTCAGAGCATAATCTCATCAGAAAGTGTAACGACTGGTTTATTTCCCAGTAAATACTGGCCAAGAATATCACTAATGCCATTCTCAGCGAGGTCAGCAGATGACACCACCAGTTTTATCTACTGATATTTCTAGAGATTCCCTAGTAACGACTTGGGTGTCAACCCAACCCACAATATAAAGTAATTTTTATTTTTGACAGCAAAATTATAGCTCAAAGATATCCCCTCCACAGATAAACTCTGATGGAGCTGAGAACTCCTTCCCCCAGGTCTGCAAATCATAATCAGGCAAGGATGGGAAGTGCAGCTCTCTGGATGAACTTCAGTTGAGCATCAGCTCAACCAGACCTTCTAAGCAGCAAAACAAATCTAAGAAAAAAATCCCTAACCCAGAAAAACCACTGACAAACACGATGGCTGCAGCTCTCTGATGTTTTTTTTCCACAGCACCATCATTTAGCCAATGGACTCCACAGGTCCATGGATTTATAGAAACGAAGAAACCACTGCAGGACTGTAGCTTGACCTCTTCTACAGCACTGACAAGAAATCTCTCCAGCAATTCTGGAACTAAGCCCAGATCTTCTGTCTGACCTGCTGAAATATCCAATCCCAACATAAAAAATTGGGGGTTTATCCAATGCAGAAGCTACCATAACTTTAAATCACCACTGGAAACAAACTGTAAAAATCCTCATTTAAGAAAAAATGTCTCTCATTCCCAACTTGAGCTTTCAAGCCCAGGGTACTGTCACACTCTGTCCAGGGACAGCACAGTTTTTAAGCCTCTCCCTTCAAGAAACGTTTCATTCTTGGATTTCTTTTCATTGCAAGTGCAAATGTGGAGGAGAGATCTCACCAGCACCAGATCACTTAGAACACCAGACAGAGAGAAACTGAAATTATTTCACACCTCAGGATGTGTTTGTGTGCATAAATTCCAGAGCCATGGTAATACACATTAAAAACCCTCACACAACAGAGCCGACTCTCAATTCTGGTTTTACAAATCGCTGTCTAAACTCTGAGAGAGTCGTTTCACTGATGTTTCTTAGCAGGAATCTCCTCTGCCACGTAGATTAAAATGCCAAAAATACAGCTTCCACGGGAGTGTGTAAAGCTGGATGACCTTCAAAGCTGATAGAACAATGAGGTTTTCATTCTTTAAACATCACTTTCTCAGTATTCTGACAGCAGTCTCCAGGACCACAATCCTATCAAGCTATTAATATTATCCTAAAATTTGTTTAGCAACAGAATTAATTGGTAATAGCTCTGAAAGCCTCGTACTTGCAAAAGATAATCTGTGCCTCCTAATCTCTAGCACCCTACTGTCAAGATAATTAACAATTAAAAAAAGAATAGTTAAGACATCCGAGGTGGCGATTTACTCTTGCTCGTAATTGGATTTGGTGATAAGAGCATTTTTGAAATTACACAACAGGGCTCTTCTGAATGGCAAGATTTGGAGTTTGCAGCAATTTGAAACACACAGGTACCTCCTGCTTAAGGCACCTTGACGACACTGACAGCTGAAATTTTGAATATCCTTAAACTTATCCTAAAACTTACTGGCACCACCAGACTCCCAAAGTCAACAGAGTTCCCTAAATTGTTCACAAAATAAAAGCAGACATTTTTGGAAGCCAGCAAGTAACCAACACATCGAGACAAGACAAAGTGAGAATCGTCCTGCGATATTTCAACGAGGGGTTGGTGTGAGCAAGCAGCGCCTTCAAACCTCTTCCTAACAAGGCATCTAAGCATGAATAATAGGATCTCTTCTTCCCTTTTATTTACTTGAAATATTTAAATTGAGACCTCCACGCTGCAGGGATGTTTGTGTGCATTAAATCCCCTGGACTTCACGAGTGATAAACAAGGCCTTTCTGCAAACAACGGCGAAACAAACATCTCATCTCCATTTTTTAACGTGGTACAGGGCAAGAGTCCTTTCAGTTGTATTTTGGATTATCTGGTCCTCACAAGCAAAGCCAAGGCAGGGTCAGCCTGTGGGTGAAATATCTCCAAGGAGGGATGGGGCCCTGCAGGAATCAGCCCTGGCCCACCCACTGGGAAGGGCTGTTCTGCTGATTTTGGTGACCCAAAATTGCAATAAAACAAACTCTAATCAACACTGAGGGTATTAAAGACACCGCTCACAAGACAACAGAGGATTCCAAGGCTTTATATGGCAACATAAATAAATAGCAAAACTTGGATTTTACACTGACTCAACGCAGAACATCTTTATTTGCTCTCTGGAAGAAAATACTTCACTCAGCAGAGCTCGGTTTTCAGCTCATCTGGTTGGGTATTCCTGGAACAGCCCATCCCTGCCTCACAACTGTGCTTTGGTGGGAAGTTCAGCTCTAGTTGTATCTAAAAAAATGTCAGTGTGAGCACCAAGGTCTCTCAAGTTGCCCTCACTTTAGCCCCAGAAAGGTTCTGCTTCTTCTGGCTGGGAATCCTGGAGCCTCCCTTTGTCCCAAGCCTTCAGGAGAGGCAAAACACCGATCATCAAATTTGGGATTAAAATTAGTATAAACTGACAGCTCCCAACATCACCACCAGCATTTCCCCTCAAAAATCCTCAAGTTTTTGTTTTCAGTTTCCAGTCTTGGACCAGACTCAGTTCAGCTCAGCAGAGCCCCCAGCTGCTGCTGCACTTTCAGAAAATAAAAACTGATTCAGCTAAATGAAAGGATCCTACAGGATTCCAATGACAAGGCCAACTCCTGCAGGATATCCAGCACCTAAAGCAAAGATGAAAGCTGACTTTGGGCTCAATACATGTATTTTTCTCAAAGCCTGGTACCTCCAACATCTGGGCCAGAACTGCTATCCCATCCAGTGCTGTACAGCCAGGTAGCAGAAAATGCATTTAATTTTTTAATATCAATCTATTCTGTGCCTTGCAACCTAAATACAACACAACAAATGGACAGAGGCAAAGGAGAAAAATAATGAATGAACCCAGGCCAGCAATGCCAGTGGATTAAACCACCACAGTGCCAAGACCAGCTTCAGGAGGTTCTTTGTACACAGCACAGCAAAGAAGGAGATTTAAGGGAAGTTTTAAGCCATCAGGAAACTTTGGGATCCTTGAAGAATATTCCTCAAGTTTGTCAGCAGCAACATCTTTTTATTTGCTAAAGATTGTCCAGTGACCATTCACCATCCATAGGGAGAGGAAAGAGCTGAGTTTATTATCCAACTTTTTAAAGGTTTTTATTGCCTACAGGATGGTGAATAGTTATCTTGGAAATAAGAAGCTCCAAAGACTCAAAAGATTATTTCATTTACCAACACTCATCATGTTTTGTATTACAAGAGTACTTTTTATCCCCAAATCATCAACTCCTTTAAAAGTATTCTGAAATTGTCTTTTCTCATCTCTTTAATATTATTACAAGAATTTACAGGTAGAAGAACAGCAAAGTTAAAAGATGAGGAGCCAAGAAATCAGGTTAAATCAATCCACAGCTCTTTACTCCAAGATCTGTGCTCCCTACCCTGAGCCACAGGTTTTGCCATGTGCTTCCTCTTAAATGTCATTGTCACCCTCTCCCAGATCAGCCAAGTTTCCTGAGGACAATCCTTTTAGGAGGTGTGACTTCAACAGTGCTGGCAGTAAAGCTCCAAAAACAACTGAGGAATTGTTGAACAGAAAAAACAATTATTCCTATAATTTTTTGGACTCTAGTAAAATATTTGATAAAGTGACAAATGGGAAACTATTCCTGATTTTGGAAAAGACAAAAATTAATATAATTGAGAGATAGGGTAGAAAGGAAAGATCTAAGTAAGAAGGGGCTGAAAAATTCAACTAATGGCATGGAAGACAACAATGAGGGATAGTCCTCAAGTATCATCTTTGGAGCATTTTAAAAACAATTAATTGATGCTGACAGAAAGTCTGCACATGGTGATGAATCTGCTGAGGCCAAAGTCAGAAGCCACATCAATACAGTGAACTGAAGCACCATAAAAAGTCATAGAGAATCCTAAGGGCAAGAACTAAACAGAAATTTAACAGTGCAGCATCCAA
The DNA here is from genome assembly GCA_013390045.1 of Picathartes gymnocephalus. Lineage (NCBI taxonomy): Eukaryota > Metazoa > Chordata > Aves > Passeriformes > Picathartidae > Picathartes > Picathartes gymnocephalus. The sequence goes on along the minus strand of WEKY01042766.1, from coordinate 149,198 downwards.
GGTCACCCACTTTGGGAACAGCAACTTTGCAGGCACAAAAGGATCATCAGCTGGGAACAGCAGTTTTTGTGAAGTCACTGTGACCAAAAGATAAAATGCAACAAAAGCACCAAAAAGGCCAAGCCTGACAGAGCTGAGGTTGTTGCTATTCCCAATCCAGAGAGAAAAGCATTATAAAAGCCACTTCTTCTATGCTGTTCACAGAGTTCTTCACGCAGAGCAAAGTATTCAAAACAAATTAAAACTTACATGTGTTCCAAAGGAAAATCAAACAAATAAGAAAGCTGTGTTATCCTGGATCACAAAAA
>WEKY01042766.1:106565-148872 GCA_013390045.1 Picathartes gymnocephalus | reverse complement strand
AAAAAAAAAAAGAATTAAAAAAGAATCTAGGATGTGGTAGTGACTTTTGTGGCTAAAGCCCATATGGTTCTCAGATAGAACATTCTTTCAGGCTGTTTTAAGTGCTCCACAGTCTGACCAAGAGCCCATAAATACATGATGCAACAGCTTAGAAGAGTTTGACTTCGGAATTTTCCTCCCTCACTTCTCCTGGTAATGAGACTCTGTTTATGACTTGTGTGAAGACCTCACATCTGTTAGTGGATGGCAGAGAGTTTCCTCTGGCTGAGGTAGGGTTGGACTCTGCTCAGAGCTGAGCTGCAGTGAGAGTCAGCAGGAATGCTCTGCACAGCTCTGGAAAGCAGGAATGGGAAAATCCAGCCGTGCTCTGGGCTGGGTGGTGCTCCCAGATCCTCCTCCTTGACAGGAGCAGCAAAGCCAGAGGTGACAAGGTGCCAGCCTGCTCCTGAATTCCTTCAGAAAGCTTCCCAGATCAGTCAGGAAGCTAATTCTGTAATTCATTTCAGGGGGTTTGTTCCAGGGGTTACATTATACAAAGATTGGGAGAATCCCCTGCTGTGAGGGGTCCCTGTTCCCTCAGCTTGGACCTGCTCTGGACAGCCCAGGCATCATAAACAGCCCCACAAAATGCAGCCTGAACGTGCCAGGGGCCACCTCACACAGTTTGTGTGACAAGTTTGTCATGGTTTTCCCTGCCTCCTGGATCCACCTTCAAATAGCTGAGAAAATAACAATTTAGCTGATTAATACAAGTTTTTTGTTCCTAATTCCTTCTGTGTCCTTTAACCAGGACAGCCACAGGAAGAACAACACCATGAAGGACTGAGGGAAGTCAAGACAGCTCAAAGAGAGAGAAATCACAGCACCAGACTTGTATTTTTACTGTCCTTACAGCAGGCAGCATCTAGAGGTCTCAACATGATTGTGAAGAGCAAAAGGTTCTGTGCATGAACTGAGCACAAGCCCTTGACTCACACAAGCTGTGCCCTAAAATGACTGGCACTAACAGTTATATTAAATAAAGTTCTGCAAGGTGAATTATTTATACTGGATACAAATAAAGCTGATATTTTTGAAATTCACAGCAATTAACACTCCCATGACTGAACTTCATTTGTTATCTCTGCATTAAGCAAAGCACTGCACATGGAAAAGAACAAATTCCAGCTCCTCATATACATAACCGGGTCTAAATCAGTTGTAATTCTTCAGGAAAGACTATTCCAAGAAGAGATATTCTCAATCAATACACAAAAGTGATGAGCAAAAAAGCAGATGCTAGGCTGGAGGTCAGAGAACCACAGGACTCAGATTCAGCAGCTTGTGTAAGCTGGAATATTCACCCTGGAAATATGGAAATCAGCTCTGCTTGGGTCCCCACTCACCTGCCCTAGGTCACTAAAAATTGAATGTAAGAATAGGAAAGGTCCAGAGAAGAGTGACAATTAATATTATTAGAGGCAAGGGAAGCCTTGGTGTCAGAGAAGAGATAAGAGAGTGACTGTTAAGATCAGAGAGGAGATAAACGAGCAGCACATTGATAGCAGCACATACAGAGAATGATCCTGCATAAATGCAATGTTCTGCCTTATTCTTTCTCATGATACTCATGCCAAAGGGACCTTTGACTTTTTAAACACATTTTAGCATATAAAATGAAACTAGGTATAATTAGTTCTCCGGAAGTACCCTGAAGACCTTAGCAGGATTTAGAAGGAATTACATATTTATGTGAATAATAACAATGCCCAGAGCTGCTATAGCAGGATTAAAAATACAGGATAGGAGATAAGAGCTTTTGTCCACAGGCACATGGCTGCTGGCCAGGTGTGAACCAGGCACAGGATGGAGAGGACAGGAAGAAGGAATGATAAACACCATCACCATCATCAGCTGGGATGAGATCCTGCTCTTCACCTTCATGAGCAGGAGGACAGAACACGGAGGATCTCAACTGGTGCTGAAGAAATGCAGCAGTGTATCTGGACTAGAGGAGAATTCCCATTCCTAAAATGTGGGTTTCCTGCACCAGCCAGAGCTGTTACAGATCAGACTGACAAAGTTGCTTTTTCAAAATGTTGATTTCAGTTATTCTGACCTTGGCAGATACAAGAATTTTATCTGAAGTCTGCTGCAAGGAGCTGCCCCTCCCACAGATCATCTTTTTATTATTTTTAAACAGAGAGAGAGAGAGAGAGAGAGAACACAAAGATACAAAAAGCACCTGAGCTCTCTAGAAAGCAAAATAACTCATGAGGTGCTGGATCCTTCAAGAAACCAGAGTCTGATGAGGCTTTGGACAAACATCCCTGCATTCTATTTTACTGCCTGCAATCTGCCAAACAACTGGGATTTGCTTACAGCTGATTAGAATAGGAAGCTTGTATATTATGCATGTCTGAGAGGGAACAGAGCTTGATCTAATGCAAAATAAGTCAGATCCTGTGTGCCAAGCAGAAAATGGCTGCTCTTGCATTTTATGAAGACACAGAGCAATGACCCCGAGCCAAACTACTTGAACCTTCACACAAGCAGATGATCTTGCCTGCGTCTGAATGGTAAAGTGAACTTTGCTGGGTGCCTTTGCAAAGTGCCTTCCCTCAGATCTCGAAGCATTTCAGGAGCACAAACAGCAAAGTTCCTAAAAAAAGACCCATTCTCTGCGTCTCAAAGGACTTCATGAAGTTGAACCTCCCCCTGGAAGTTGCTGACTAACAAACACCTTATGACAGGGTTGAAAGAACTGGAAAAAATATAAAGAAATCACCTGATGTTTCTCTCTGCATTAAGATCAAGTATCTCAGAACCATCCTGACAGATTTCAGCTAATTTGCTCCTGAGAAATGTTCTGCAGCTCCTGTAGACAACCTGCTTAGTGCTGTGCCATTCCTGAAGTCAGGAAGTTTTTCCTAAGGCCAATATTCCTTGCTAGCCCAAGAATTAGAGCCTTTTGGCACTCTTCTCTCGGCTTGACTCATCTCCCAAGCTGGTAGTGGGTATTTTACAGCTGAGAACAGCGAGTCACCAAAAGGTTCAAGGACACCTGAGGGTCACAGGGACAGCAGGGATAATTCCCAGCTCTCCTCACCTCCCAGCAAAGCCAGGAAAGACGAGCAGCATTCCTGAGCCAACCCATGGACATGGTTATATTGATGAGAAGCTGCTGTTCTGTTTCTAACAACGCAGCAGCCTAATGGAAGGGGCCAAAGGACATTACTTCCTGCTCTGTTGTCAGCTTGGAAAAGGAGTAACGCAATGAATCCCAAACTTAAATCTCCTCCAAAGCCTTGCACAGGAAACTTAGATCCCCTATGGGGCCGGTATTAAGGTTCTGCTGGAAGCCATAACTAAGAGTAATGGGATGAAATTAACTAAGAAAATTTCCTAACTGAATTTCAGGAGCTAATAGAGCTCTCGTGTTCCCCAGGGAAGCCGTGGAAGCCCCGGTGCTCGGGAGAGCTGCAGTAAAAGCGCTTTCACAGTCGGAAGGATTTCTAATAAGGCACGTCAGGCCTCATCTCACTCGGGGCCAGGACCATGCCCAGGGCACTGCCTGGGCAGCAGGGTGGCATGAGCCTCTTCCAGGAGGGGAAAGGAGGCTGAACCTCCCAGCACCACGATGGGAATGCAGCGGGGACTGGTCTCGGCATGGAGATGACCTTCCTCAGCTTGGGTCCATTTTGGAGGGGATACAAAACCACAGCTGCTTAAATCAGAGTTTGGCAGTGATGGCACAGTAATTATGGAATGGTTTGAGTTGGGAGGGACCTTGAAGATTGTCTTGTTACAACTCCAACACCTTCCACTGTCCCAGGGTGCTCCAAGCCCTGTCCAACCTGGCCTGGGACACTTCCAGGGATCCAGAAGCAGCCACAGCTTCTCTGGGCACCCTGTGCCAGGGCCTCTCCACCCTCCCAGGGAACAATTCCTTCCCCATATCCCATCTATCCCTGCCCTCTGGCACTGGGACGCCATTCCCTGTGTCCTGTCCCTCCATCCCTTGTCCCCAATCCCTCTCCAGCTCTCCTGGAGCCCCTTTGGCCTCTGGAAGGGGCTCTGAGCTCTCCCTGGATCCTTCTCTTCTCCAGGCTGGAAACCCCTAACTGTCTCAGAGGAAAGGTGCTCCATCCCTCTCATCCTCATGGACCTAATGCTTTCCTGTACCTTGCAAAAATCAGAGGGCCCCTCTTCCACAACGCCAGCACAACTGTCAGTATGACCACACTCCTAAAGAAACCAGGAACTCATCCAACTCAAACCAAACAAAATCAGAACAAAACCAAGCAGACAAAAAACCTCCTTGAAATCACCATCTTTTTGTTAAAACTTCCCCTTCCTGGTGCTCCCAGCTGTGCATTCCTGTCCTTTGCCCCAGGACAGCCCTGGCACAGCCTCAGTGCACAGAAAGCTGAAACAATTCAGGAAAATGCAGGGGGAAATAAAAAGGATTTATTTTTCCCGAAGCAGGCTGAATTGGCTGCTATTTCCATCAGACAAGAAACATCTCTGGCACAGCACAGGGTGGCAGGAGCAGGGAAACTGAGGAGGAGGAATTGAGAAGGGTGGTGAGGCAGGGTAACACCTAAGGATGAGCTGGTGACAAACTGTTAATTCAGCTCAGCTACAGCACGAAACTGTACCCCCCCTATCTTGGGAAATCTAAACCCATTTCTCTTCTGAATAAAGCCAAGTGAAACACCTGACTCTGTTTTGCCACCTATGAAACGGGGATGATGGGGATCTATATGATCTCAGTCTTATTTAATCTAAGTGCACCTTTAGGAAAGGAGCTTCAAAAGCACAGACAAGTGTTAAAATAAAAAGCCAGAGCCACAAAATCAAACCAAATAAACCTCAACCAGAAAGCAAAGCCCCTGCTCCCTAGACAAACTGAAATACATTCAACTGATGAATTATTCATTTTTGTTTAGGGCAGAATTTACAGTTATTTTAATTTAATCTTTGGGTAAAGCGTACACTTAAAACTACCCCCCCTCAGTCTTTAGTGGCACTCATGAAAAGTACCTTAAAACGGGTATAAAATCATGGATTCTGCTGCCAATCTTAGTTATCTTTTTGCCTGAAAAAGAAGATAAACCTCTACTCCAACATATGATTAGAGGAGAAGCATAAATCACTGGGGGGAAAAAAAAAATAATAAAAAAAAAATAGACTGACAAGACAACACAGCTTCATTAAAAAAAGAGAAAGCCCTAAGGGAATTTTCAATTTCATACTTCTAATGAGAGGGGTTGAAAAGAAGAAGCAAAGCAGAGAAAATAAAAGACAAAACCCAACATTATCTGTGGGACAAGACATAACAAAAAAAGAACACAAAAGTGAACCAGAAAGAAGCTTTCAAGTTTAACCTCGGCTTTGCACAGAAAGGACTCTTGCAGTCTTAGCTCTGCTCCCACAGGAGGACAGAGCCACACAACAACACTGGCACACTCAAAACTCAGCATATTCCATGAGCAGGAGGTTCCAGAAGAGAACAGGTCAAGGTTGGCATCAGTAGCACTGCAGTTGTCTGAACCACACCTAGTCTGCAGTTAAATATAGAACTTTACTTTCTGGAACCACTGCTCCTCTTAACCTTCAGAGCATAAATATTCAGGGAGATATCTACAGAAAAATAAAAAATAAAGGGATAAAGAGACCCGAATCTATTGTCCAAAAAATTCGAAGACCAGGGATTAATAAACTACCCTGGGAGGATTCCAAAAAAGCAGTAAAGGCTGGAGAATTGAATTACAGAAACCACAAGCAGCATCCTGGAAATCCAGTATAAACCAATTAGTTCCTTTAATACACATATCCTGTACTCAGATCCTTAGGTACATCAGACATTTCAAGATATGGCCCTAACTCTAATCTTCATTCTATCAGGTTGGCACCAATATAATAATTAATTGAACTGGAATTTTTTGTTGATTTATATTTTTTAAAAAAAGAGAAACCAGCCCTTCAACCCTGACCCTTCTCATTCAGCTCATGAATCAAATCCTGACCAGTGCTGTGCATTTGCAATTGGAGAGCCTGCTCCTAAAAAGCAAATCCCTCAAATTTTTGCCATCACATTCCGATTCTTCCCTTGAAGTGCTCTCAGCTGGTTTGACACATGGACTTTTAGCAGCTCCAATTTTTACCGACTGAATCCAAGACAAAAGCAAAAGCAAGGGGCACAATTAAGTGATGGAGCAGGTCAACACCTTTATCCTCACCCCGAAAAATGCTTATACAGCATCACAGCAGCATTTCAGAGGGAAGGAGGAGTTCTGCAGAGGTTCCACTAAGGATTCCACCCTCTTATCTTCAAGCATTAAACTAAACCACCCAAGTTAGTTCTAACTGCAGGAGGCAGCCAGAGAGGAAGGTGCACAGAGCTCTCCTCTGAGTGCATTAATGGGATGGAATTTTCTCCTGGATCTCTGTTCCTCCTTCCTGGACAGGTATCAGCCCAAATGAACGAGCATCTCCCTGAGGTTCCCAGAGCAGCAGTTTCAAACCAGGTGCCTAAATCCTTGTGTGCACCACCACCAGAGCCAGAAGCTGCAGGAGACACAAACACAGTGCACTGAAAGTTGCACTTCATTAGGGAAAATAGTCCATTAAACTGAGATGCCTCCACTCAGAGTCAAAACTTAATCCTGCAGAGGAAAATGCAGATTACCAGACAAATGGCACCAGCCCACAGGCAATGCCAAACACCGTTTTAGTGGCCAAATGCTTATTCCTGACCCTGGGGCATCAAGGGAACCTGATCTGCTTGAGTCAGAGGGGTCTGGTTACCTTCATCCTGCTGCTGCTATGAGTCATATCATGGACAAGCCTGGAAAACTCCAGTGACCTGTGAGTGAAATTAGTGCCTTTTTCCCAAGGGCTCCCAGAGGAGCGTTTTTCTCCCACTCTTTCAACACTTGTCACATAAAACAGCTCATCCTTACAGCTCAACGAGGCCTATTAAAGCACAACAGTTAAACAACCAAATTCCCAGCTTGCTTTATGGTGTAGCTTTATTGTCACACAACACTTTTACTGTGTTCTTGCCTCGAGTAAAACTCCTCAGCTTTGCTTCCCAGTACCCCACACAAGGCTGAGAAACCCAGCACCCACAGTGACCCAGCCAAGGGCTTGGCAAATTAATATTAAAAGCCACGATTAAGGCAATGAGGCAGCAGCAGAATAAGGAGAAAACCCCAGCAGCAAAGACCTTACAGAGCACAGGACACAGAGAACAAAACCAGGAACAACAAAGAAGAAGAATTTAATGAAAAATTAGGTTGAATGATCATGTATCTACATTCACTGGATGATTTCAACTGGTGTTGTTGGAGTCTCAATTCCAACTCTATTCTTTCAACACCCAAACCCAAATCTCATACCTGTCCAACAGATGTACTAAAACACTACAGATTTTTTAACTTCTAGAGTGTCCCAGCAGAGACTGGCTTGAGGAGAGAGGTGGATGAGGAAAGGGTGGCTTGCTCAGCTCTCTATCAGCAATTTCCCCAGCAAAGAGGCACAATCAGGGTTCAAACAGCAAGTAACAGCAGTTATTGCACTTTGGGCCAGACAGAAACCAAGAAGAAAACCAGCCATGCCCAAAGAGCTCTAATTCTCCTCCAAATAAGCATTACACACACAGAGGCTTGATCAGGAGAGGGTGCTGCCCTGAAGGCACACAGAGCTGTGGTAGTTCTGTCCTGCACACACAATCAGGACAGTCACACAAGCATTTCAAAGTGCTAAAGATCCTGTCCTGCCCCTTGTTCTGCCTCTGTGCAGGGGGACACTAGAAAAGCACATTATGAGATCACAGGACTTTCATTAGTCGTGTCTAACAAAGCAGAACAGATTTCAAACATTTACATTATTTCCTTTGGGGAAACATCCAGACAAAGCCAAAAATATCAGTGCAGTGCCAGGCCAGACTAGGGAAACAAACACTTAAGTTACTGGTTCCAGTCCTGCAGAGACAGGAGTGTGTCCAGCTTGGGTTCCTGAGGGAGCTCAGGATTTCAGCCTTAGCTCAGGCAAAAGATGCTCTCCTGCTCATAATCAGTTCCCAAGACCCCTGTGCAAGCAAGAGGAAAGGGAAGCATTAAAGAAATGGTAAAAGCACATCCTACAAATCTGCTGGCCGAGGTCTCACGGGGGTTGCAGACCAGGGAGGAGTGTAGCACACAGAACCATCCAATCCTGCCGTGGAAAGGAGGTTCCTCAGCTCTCAGAGGGGAGAAAACTCCTCCCAGCCATTTAGCCCTGGACAGAAATAGGCATTCATCCCTAAACTACATCCAAGTTCCCCAGCCCTTTTCTACTGTACAACATTATCCACAACAGAGACATTCCTGTAAGCAGAGGGAAAGGCAGAGACTGCCTGGGCTCAGAGAGGAGAGCTGGGAGCTCTAATGATCACCTGCCACTCTGCATATGGATTTGAAAGATCCACTTTGCTCTGTGCTGCTCCCAGCTCCTGTAAAAGGGCTCTAAGAGCCTTTTTGGACCAGGAATCTGCTGCTTGTTAGGCAAAGTTCTGCACCCTGACCAATTACAGAGCTGCTGAAATGCAGGTATCCACTTTAAAACACCACAAGGCACCAGGAGGACAAGTCAGGAAAATGGGAAAGGAGAAATGCAGAATGGAAAGAGCTTCCAGGACCGCCCCCCTAGAGAGCCTGGATCAGGGTAAGAGGAAAAGTTTCTGCAAAAACAAAGGAAGAGCTGAACACCAACACTCTCAGACTGAGCTAAGGACACGATGCACAAAAATAAAGAGATACTGTCCAGAGCAGTGCTACGATTTTTTAAACACCACAAGAGGCAAAACAGCTCCTCCTACTCCAACAACACGAACCAAACTCTTCCAGGCTTGCACATCCATGCAAAAGACACTGGTGTTCACCAGAGCAGGGAAAAGAACCCTTATCTTGCTTTAAAACTCTCATTTCCAAACCCCCTCAGGGAGCCACCACGTACCTCTCCATAACAGCCAGGCACTCCTTTCTCCACGTGAAGCGACTGCCTCGCCGTAGCCTGAAGGTCCCAGAGGTAGCTGTGACTGGGGGAGGTGTCTGTCTCCATTCTGGCTCTTCTATTGGCATGGGAGCAGGTCTCATGCTTAGTGTAGCCCCTAAGGACAATAAACACTGTGTTTTCCCAGGGGGTTAAAAGTCAGGCCCATCCTCTCACTCCTGCTCGTGGAAAAAAAAAAAAAAAAAAAACAAAACAGGGGATGAAAGAATTCAAACTGAAAAAAAAAAAAAAAATGGAGTATTATCAAAGACACCTTAAAGATACACAAAGCCAGCTAGAATTCCCATTTTCCAATGTCCAAGGCACAAGGGGGTAGCCACGGAAATCTCAGGAGTTGATGGGCACTTAGGAAAATCTGTTCTGTCTTCATCAAGAGGAAAAGGATCACACAGAAAGGGTGAGTTGTGCCCCAGCTGGGATTTATTTTGGTTGTGCTGCCACCTCAGCTGTCACAAAACAGGAAACAGCAGTTTCTATTTAATTATACAGCAGTCTCAGGAAGCAGAATGGAAATTTATACCAAAGGTATTTCAACATGTCCAAAGAGCTGAGGAAACACCTGAAGCAGCTCCACCAAGAGAAGCACACCCTGAGGCCTGGGCAAACATGGGCTCACGAGTGCCAGGGTGCCTGAAAAATCCACTGAAAGCAGATTAACATCACAACCTTCCTCTCCCGCTCCCCTTCTATGGATGTGTTTCTCCTTTCTGTGAGTCTGAGCTGGAAAGCATCAGGCACGAGACAGGATCTGGCAAGATGCCTTCAGGAAAGGCCCCTTTGAAACTTACCCCTGCTCCTTTCCACAAGAGCCTCTCAGTTAATAAATCAAGATAAATCTAGACACTCTGGGAGATCGATTTTATCCCTTGGTGAGGATGGGAACCTGGGATAGGACACGAGGACAGAAACCAGAGTATGTTCTGAAGGACAGCTTTGTGCTCAGTAACCATCCCTGCAGGGAAGAGAGAGTTGTTCTAGTGTGCAAGAAAAAAAAACAAAAAAACCTCAAAAAACCACTAGAAGAAAAGAAGTTGTATGGAAAGATAAATCACCACCTCTATCCCACAAGCATCCTGAGCTCCAGTGAATTCCTGCACTGAGCCAGCCTGGACAAATCCAGGGGATTTGGGCACACTCAAGAGCAGGGCTGTGACAGCAAACCCCTCTGGGGGCTCAGGCTCACTCAGAACAGTTGGGATTTAATCATCAAAACACGCAGTGCTAGTGAAACAACACTGCTCCTCTAATACACAGCGGAGTGGAAGGGTCAAGGGAACCTAAGAGTTTAACCAATAAACAAATTCCTGCAGCTAAAAAGCAAGAAATGAGCTATTTAGGCACTTGGCTGTGCTCCTTTCCAGAAATGCACACGGAGCCTTTTCCTTCCTGCCAGGGGCTTGCATCTGTGTTAGGTAGTGGAGCCCAAAATAATTTACAAATGTTCCCCAGGAGGAGTCAGTAGGAAGTGAAGCCCACAATCTCTGCCTTGCACACACAAGGCACTGTGCCTCTCCCTAATTCCCAGCTAAGGAGCCTACACAGATTACTTGGTTCCATTGAAACATGAAATATTTCCTATAGTGCCAATTTACTGGGAGGCCATTTCAAGGAGAGCTCCTTATCTAGTCTTTCTGCTACTTGCACAGTTTAGGGGGTTGGGTGGCTATCAAGTTGCCAGGCTTTAAATACACTTCAAAAACTTAAAAAAATTAAAATTTTAAAAAGAGACAAGGGAGAAAAGGAAAAGAAATTAGCTTTCCCAGCATTGTGTTAGCAATATACTTTCCCTACCTGAAGATCTGATTTCACAGGGAGAGTACAGGAGTATCAGTGATGCCTCACATCAAGGTAAAAGATGCAGAGTCCTTCCATAAAATCTGCCCGAGATTTTTCAGACAAAGGTTGAAAAAAAAATCTGCATTGAAAGCATAAATTTCCTGCTGCTTCTACAGGTATGTTCACGCACTGAATATAATACACTTTTTTTGTTTTAGTAGCCTTCCTAGATCAATTTAGCCATTTCTCTTTTCTATGGGGTAACATCAATTTCAGCAGCAGATAAGAGAGGAATATGCTGAGAATTACAAGCACGTACCCCCACCCAGCAAGAGAGGAGGATCTGAATGCATAAAGAGGCCCAAAATGGGCTTGGATGAACGTGTGGAAAAAAGGAGACATGGGATGCTCTGAGGGCCCTTCCAGTGCCTAAAGGGGCTCCAGGAGAGCTGGAGAGGGACTTGGGACAAGGGATGGAGGGACAGGACACAGGGAATGTCTTCCCACTGCCAGAGGGCAGGGATGGATGGAATATTGGGAAGGAATTGTTCCCTGTGAGGGTGGGGAGGCCCTGGCACAGGGTGCCCAGAGAAGCTGTGGCTGCCCCTGGATCCCTGGAAGTGTCCAAGGCCAGGTCGGACAGGGCTTGGAGCAACCTGGAAGAGTGGAAAGTATCCCTGCCCATGGCTGGGGGGTGGAATGAGACAACTTTGAACCCAAATTGATGATTTATGACATGCACATTTGATAAGGAACCTATGGAGCTTTTCCTCATCCCCTTCCCTTCAGTGAGCTCCCGTTTATTCTGCTGCTCCAACATTCCATCACAATCTTCTCGCCACCCAGCTCCACTTCTTGGTAACTTAGCAAGTTATATCCTAGTCACCAGCTCAGATTCTTTTTTTAAACCCCTCAAACAGCTTTTAAGGAGAAGTGAAACTCCTCTCCTGAGCAGACGGAGCGGAGAGAACGCAGTACGAGGTTTTCACTGTGTGCATCAAACAGCAAGACACCTCTGAGGGGTGCAGAGGTGAAAAGCCTGGGAAGAACTCCTTTCACACACAGAAACGAAAGGAGACAGCTCTCACTCCCTGCCAGTGCTCAGCACCTTTTCCTACAGCACTGGGTTTTCTCTGTGAATTTTTTTCTGCGTGACTGAGGATGCTGCGGGCGGGTTTGGGGGGAGAGGAGGCTGGAGAGGTGCTCTCCAAGTGGAATGCAGCTCTCTCCACATCCAAAATTCCTCCTGGCCAAGGCCTGCACATCCCAGACACCACCCTGAAGGAAGGGAGTTGCTCTAAGAGCATCACATGCACTCACTGCTGCCCATCCCAGGGCTCAGGCAGGCCCTGCCACGGAACGGTCACAGAAAGCCTCAGGCATCTCCCAGCTCCAAGAAACCACTGCCTGGCAAGTTTTCATCTGCAGCAAGTACCTACTGTACATTATCCTGATCAGAACAGAAGCCTCTCCGTATTTTTAGCCAGGCTGACCCCAGATCAGACAATAAACACCTCTCAGTCAGGGCGAGCCGGGCAGGATTGAAATCAGCGGCAGCACAAGGTTCCCTACAGAGCCCAGGGCAGGGAGGAAAAGGGGCAGAGCAGGGGCTGTTTGCTCTGCAGCTCTGTGGAACAGCACATCAGCAACCACCCCTTCCCAGGGCAAAGCTCGGGGGACAGCCAGCCCCTTATTCTGGGTTGGCTTGTCTTTCCTACCTAAACAAGAACTGCTACAAAAGTAACAAAAGAGATGCTGCAACTTGATAATAACTCCCTTTCATTCACCCTTTTGTTCAAGGAGGAAGAGCCCACGGTTCTGTCCAAGGTGACCACAGCTGCCTTCCTATTAGAGAAGAGAGGCAGAAATAAATACCCAGCTTAAATGGAAGCAGTCTGTATCCATCTGTAACTTCAACACATCATTTCGAGGTGCCAGCTTCAGTTTGCACTAGGCAGAGGCAAGAGACGAGCTGAAGTTACTCCATAATAAACTTCCCACATTGTCCAACACCCAGTGCCAGGGAAACTAATCAGGCTAACAACTACCAATCTAAAAAATAAAAATTATTTATTTAAAACCTATGGGCTCTGAAAAAAGCCAGTCAGAACATTGCAGGACACTACTGGCTTCTGAAATATATAAAATTTCTCTACTGCCAAAATGCTCTCAGTCCTTCACAAAACACAGGACAGACAAGTGGTGACTGTGTGAAAAAAGCTCCAGCTAAATGAAAAGCATCTCTATTAATTGGATTAAAGAAATTTTAAACACCAGCATTTAGCATTGACTCCTTCCCTCCAACAAATAAACTGCCCTTCACCCTAACTGGCAACTCCTTCCAGAAAAATTTACAATCAGTAGCACACTGGAATTCACAGCATTGCCATTAACTCTGACATCACTCCTACCAAGAAAACGTTGATTAAGACTTTTTTTTTGAGCAAGATTATTGCACACAGTGGGACAAGTGGGTGTTTTTTTCCTGTTCCATGAGACTTGAAGTCTCCTTTGCAACGTTCCAGTCTGGTGCTGTCTGAACACCCACCACCAAGGACAGGAGAAATGCAGAAACTGCCCATGCAAAGCAGCAATCAAACCCAGGCAAATAACAAACAGCACATTCAGGAGCTCAAAGCCAGCTGGAAAAGAATGGAAGTGATGGAATTGCTGAGTTTTGTCCATACAGGACCAACATCTGAACAGCAGCAATGCCCTCAAACTGCCCAGCACCAAGTCCCTTGACTGGCAGATGCAGCACTGCTTGTGGATGATTTAAAGCACTACATAGCACACTTAAAATAAAGAAAAATAAAATCTCTTTTGATGTATTTGTAACCTTGTATAAGCACAGTAAAAGACACGCTCTCCTGTGAGGACCTGAAGGCAAGGCAGGGGTGTCACCCAGAGGGAAAGATCTCACCTATATCCAGGAGATGGGAAAGGGAGATAAAAGGTGAATTCTACAAGTTGTACAGAAAAACTGGCAGAGCCAAGGGAAAGTCTGCCAAGAGATCTCCAGTCCTTTGCACACAAACTATTCCCCCTTTACAGTTTAGAAATTGATTATATCTGCTGTCCTAGATCTTCGAAAGTGCTTCAATCTTAAGTTTTCTTTCCATTACTGCACAAATTCAGACCAAAAATGGATTTACTCTGAAGATCCAGTTTTTCAAGATAAGGAATTACAGAAATTGGGGAACCAATAGTTCCCAAAGGCCTCACTTTGCCCACTGATAACTCAAACTGGCATCACTTTTTTGGGAACATGGCAGGAAGCTCTACTGATTTCCTCATTTTCTGGCTCTAAGGAGGACACCAGACCAGCTACTCTGTCTACCAATCACAGGATGCTGTAGGTAGTACCCAAAACTTCAGCTCCAGATTGGTTTTGTAACAGTGATTTAAATCCAGGATTCCCTGGACAAGGTTGGTACCTCCCTTTACACACCTGTTCATACCCATGTTAATTATTCTTGGCTACCTGGTCTGACCTGCAATATAATGGAGGGCAATAATTCAAAGGAGTGGATTATCCTACAATGAATAAATAAATACAACCCCATTTTCCTCAGGTAGGTTTTTCCCAACAGCAACAGGAAAACTGAAGGTTCCTCCCTCCATCTCAGCCTCCAGAAAGAAACCAAATGCTGTCTGGTTCTAAAAGGAATTTAAGTGCATCCAAACAGTCCCTTGGCTTAGGCAGAGGAAACAATTTGCCTTTTATACTCCTTGAAAATGCTGTTTAAGATCTCTCATTGGGAAAAAGGCTACACTCAAACAACCACTCTTCAAGGAGTTTTTCCATGTCTAAAGCAAAGCAGAGTTAACGTTGATTCATTTCAATTTTAGCCATAACCTTCACTGGAAAGTCCTCCTTCCTTAGACACCTCTCAAGAGCAAAAGGACAAATGAGATGTGAGCTCATGGATATGGGGGAAAAAAGGAGGTAAAGAGGAAGAAGTAAAGATTTTACAGCTAAGCTGAACAAGGGTTCTGTTATTAGCATAAAATACTATTTCTGAAACAGCTTCATGTGATACTGGAAATAAAGGATGCAAGGCTGGGAAAAATCCACACCAACAGGTTTTACCTGGAGAGGTTTTTGGTGGTTTTTACACCTTCCAAAAACTCTCAAGTTTTCTCCTCCGTTTTGGAGGCAACACCTTCCATCAAAGGGAAATGTCTGGGAGTGACTTTGTAGGGTAAAACCTGAACCTTTCCAAGCAGCTGGTACTGGATGGTTGTACCCAGTTGGGATCCTCAGTATCACAATTCCAGCCAGTGCAAAAATCAAGACTTCCTGGCACTTTTATTCTTTAAAACCACTTTAAGAAAAAGAAGCATCATCTTAAGACGCTTGACAGAAAAAACAGGCCCAGCTCTCCCTCTGAACCCACTCAACTTAAACCTGAATTATTCTCAGGCCAACTACCAGCTGGAGCCTCTTGATTTTCAGCTTACACACAAAGCAGAAGTTTTGAGGCTCTGTTTCCACTGGAATTTTTCTTCATAGAATTCTGGATATTGAAGCCAAGTTCACATTAGAGAGCCTGAGTTTTAAATTCCTTAAAACAATTACACAGTTAATTTAATCAAGCCATTGTTTAAAGGAAATAAAATGTAAATATTTTGATCTTTACAATAAAACTGTTAAAAGGGAAAAATAAGAACTGTGGTCAAACAAAAATCTATGGAGAAGAACAATGCAAGGAAATTAATTCAACTGTGATTTTGAAGATTGCTGGTTAGTTAAAGATAATGAGGAGCTTTACTTCTCTTTTTGTATTCAAGATCTATTTTGAGATTTGGAGAAGCAGGTGGGATTTGAAAGACACATTTCCAGCTTATCACTGTAACTATCAATATCCCATCCGTGAGCTTGAGATCCAACCCAAAACCCTCTGAAGATCCTCTCTGCCAAATCATGTGAGGTTTTTAGCTGCAACTTTATACTATACAGCCATTATTAATGTTTTTGTTCGTTCTGAAGAGGTTCAGCTTGTATTTCACATTAACTGACTACAACTTCGCTGGCAGTTTCTGATCCCAGATTTAGTGAGGGGTGGGAGGGCAGGGCAGGTATCTGTGGCTGAGAACTGGACACACAGCCATGGATGAGGCAGCTCTGGATGAGGCAGCTCTGCAGCATTTTCTGGAAAGCAACAAGCAGATTTGTTCCTACCCTCCTAAAAATTAACCTGGTCAGAGGGAGATCCTTTGGAGTACCCCAGACCTAGAAGTGAATTATCAGTGCTAATAAACAAAAGGCTTCCATTCCATAAATAAACAGCAGGAGATGTTTAGGATGCATTTGTTTACCAGGATTTGTCTTCTCAAGCTGGTACCATCTGTAAAATGCCCTTTTCTTTTGTTCACTCAGGTCCGACCCCTGCTGCAACAGCCAATGGGAGATCCGGCTCTGACTGATACCTGCAGAAAACCAGAACAGAACAAAAACAAAGAGAAAGAGAGAAGTTCTTCTTTACCAAACATTTGTGAATGGTTTATCTACTAATAAAAGGTGGTGTCCAACAAAGCCCAGGAACTTAGGACGCTTCAATCCCAGAAAAAGCAGAGTTGAAGCTTCCCTGCTCCATCCCAAAATGCCTGAATTTCTGCCTGGGGTTAAGTTCAACCTTACTCGAGGCACACCCTGGATTCTGCACAATCAACCCACAGGCAAAGAGGGTAAAAAGTGGGAAGCCAAAGCTATCACTGACTGGAATTGTCCACAACTTTCCAGATTCCTAAACTTCTTCATCTGTGAAATGGGAACAAGCTCCTTCCCCACTATTAATGACTGTTAGGAAATCCTTATTATTCAATGCTTGAATAAGAAGGGAGATAAACACAGAAAACAGTTTATGTGATATAGATCAAATCAGCCCAGAAATGGAGCAAACCAACTGTCAGCAGCTGTAACAACGGCCAGAAAACAAACCAGAAAGGGCAGCTATCTGTCAGCAAAGCAGGAGCCAGGCATGATTAGGGACGAAACATTCCAGTTTTTAAAGCAAGACTTCTAAGAAAAGAGTAAAAAGGGAAAAAAAATTCCTACGAGTTAATACAGTTATTTCCAAAGTGTGACAGAGAATGAAGGATCAATGCAGGAAGGGGAAAAAGTGATCAGCAGAGGAATTAAATAAAGTGATTTCGACGTGCAAGAAGAGGTGAGCAATAGGTTCATCTGAAAACGTAAAAAATGCAGAGTTGGCTGAGTAACTGAAGCAGTACTTCAGAACTCCCTGTGCCTTCCATAAGGCCCTTCAGGCATCAGAATAGGTTAACAACATCCAAACTCTCCTGAGAAGTGAAGTTTTAGGAGGTGCTCCAAGTACCAATATACTGCCAACACCACCTGTGCCACCACCTGCTTGGTGATATCACCCAGGCAGGTAGAGGCTGGTTTGCACACAGAACCCAAAGTACCTCCCCCCTCTAGAGATGCATCAAGCTTTTATAAGCTCTCATAATCATATTTAACACATGAAAAACAGCCCCCTGTAGTTTTACCACTTCTAATGTGAGGTTTATTATGCTTTTTTTTTTTGTGTGTGTTGAAGGTAGTTAACTTCAGAATGTCTCAACTCGACTCTCAGGTATCATATTTAGGTGGGTTTACACCAACCAGATTTTTAAAATCGCAGGGTTTGTACTCTTAATTGCTTTTCCTCAAACACAGTTCTGGAGGTTATGAAGTTTTAATTGTCCTTGGGGAAAGGGATGGGTGTGTTTTGTTTCAGATACAGCAGCTCACTGCTGTTCAGCAGAGCTGTGCCCACAAAACAGACCCTGATTTTCCCCCAACCCATTCCCAGAGATTGCCCTGCCCTCAACTGACAGAGTTCAGGAACAGCTGGGGCAGCCAAGAGCTGCCTACCCCCAGGGCCCACAGTGGGATCTAAAACCGAGTTTATACTGCAGGGGAAGTGGAATTATTCAACCAAACACAGCCCTCAGACCCTGCCAAGTTTACATCAAGGAGCTGTGGAAGCACACAAGTTGATACCAAAAGAAGGCAGTGTAAGCTGATAACACTCTCTGGCCCAAACAAGGCTCCAGCCTAGCTGAAATCCTGCCATCTGCATGCCTGAGCACCAGTGCAAAGACCAAGTTTTGGAAATGTGCAGCTCTTGACCTATTAGTATGATTTATAAAAGCCACTTCTTGTCCTGGGCTTTGGGACACAAAGGTTTGTGTCTCACTGCTTTTGGCTGCCCTGCTCCCATTAATTAATCACTGGGTAACAGCTCCAGTCATTTACTTGTTTACTACTGTCCACTTACACTTATTGCAGTGAATTAGTGTGTGTTGAGTGTTTGGATAACAACCTAAGATACAAACACAAAGCACTGGTAGATAAAAATAATAAATAGAGATTAAATGTCTGCCACGGGTGGAAAATCCGAATTCTGCTTAAGAGGCTGCCTGACACTGTCACATGTGGCACAGATGTCACCACTCCAGACAATGTGCTCCAGGCAAGGCACAGCAGCAGGAGCCAAAAGACTTGAGCTGGGTCCTGCCATGTCCACTTTCATGGAATCACAGAAAAATTTTGAGTTGGAAAAGATCTTTAAAGGTCATTTAGTCGAACACCCCCTGCAACGAGCTGGAATATCTTCAGCTGGATCAGGTTGTTCAGAGCCCTTTCCTACCTGACCTTGAATGTTTCCAGGGAGGGGGCAGCCACCACCTCTCTGGGCAACCTGTGCCAGTGTTTTATCATCTTTATAATAAAAAGCTTCTTTCTACAAATTATGCACTGTCCCAATGTCCTGAACTGCACCAAAGTTCTCCCAAACGGAGCTGGATCTGTGCTGGGATCTTTTTGTGGCTGACATTTAGCCACAGGAGCTCATAAAGTCATTTAGTCATCTGGCTGTCATTTAGCCCTCACAGCTCATAAAGCTGCTTCTGCAAAATGTTTTAAAGGCATAGAATTTATCTGCACCTCAGCAAGGTTTAGAGGTCACAAAACCATATCCCAACAGCTCAAGGTCACATGGAAAGTTTTTCAGAAGAACTCATCCAGGATCTCCCAGATCCCAGTGCTGTGGGATCCAAACCCATCCTTAACTTCTTTCAACATAAAAAACAACCTCCTCAAATTGTCATGTCAGAGTTTCTTGCATCTCAAGTGGGTTTCATACAGTTGACTCACAGGACAGTGACCACCAGGACCCTCCTGTCACCTTGTCTCTAATCACACTCTGCTTTAGGGAATTGCACTGGTAGGAAAAAAAAAAAATCATCCTGCTGCCAGAAGTAATTAATGAAATAACTTCTCTGGAGCAGTGACAATCCAGCTGTGCTGAGGAAATTCACTCTCCAACTGAAGCAGGACCTCCAGGAGGGCTGTGGTGCCCCAGGCTCAGCTGGCCAGCAGGGCCAGGAACACACCTGGTTATGGACACCAGCAGTTTTCTCACAGAAAACAACCAGCAGTTTTCTCACAGAAAACACAGAAGAAAAGTGGTGTCCACAGAGGATTATTGCAGTTCAGATGCTGACTGCTTGTGTCACACATCACTCCTTCCCACAGCAGGTCACACTTCCCAGTGATAAACAAAACAGTCTGTGCTCACTCCCCTGGCCAGCCCTGCTGTCTCCTACACAACTTATTTGAGCATTTGAGGAGATGGTTTCCCCTCCAAATACATAAAATAAATGGCAAAACACATCATCAAGAGAAGGCCACTGCAATGTGCAGCTCAAATCTGCTCGTAACCCTCAACTCTGCTATTCATCAAGACTTTGGGAACTAGTTTTCACCTTCACAGATAGATTAGTTCAGCAGTTCTACTTTGCATTTCTTTAATGTTCCTTTCAGGACAGGTTTTCAGAAGCACCTGGAATACATCAGACCTGGAGAAGAAAGTAACTGACTGTGTTTTAATTCTTCACTTTGTAAGCAAAGTCCCAGATTCAGAGAACAAGTGCTTGCAAAGGACATCTATCAATTTAGGAGATTAGCAAGCTTGTTTACAGCAAACCTGCAAAGATCAAAATCATAGAAAAACAAATCCTGCTGTGTTGTCATGAGTACGAAAAAAAAAGCCAAGAAGGAAAATGTTTCTCAAAATACAGTTTCATGCCATTTTAGATGATCAGTAATTCAGGAATTTTCTGAATTCTCTTCACAATGGAACTAGTTAAGTTTCACTGTGTATAGGCATTTGCTCAGCATCCCTGTGTGTGGGTTCGAAACCTTGGGGGATTTTATTTGTTCCAGCAGTGCTCCAAGGCTGCCCTCCACTGCATGTGTGTTTAGCATAATCTAAAGCCAAGTCCTGGAGATCTCCTATCAATTAAGGCAGAGGCAGTAGGACAGGGCTGGGTTGTACAAGCAGAATAATTGGGAAGGTTACCAGAACTGCACCCTGGAAAGTGCTATGTGTATTTAAAAACAGCCCAAAAAATGACTTCTGCATTTTACTGCTGACGGGTTTGAGGTTTTTTGAAATGGTGATTTGGTTTTTATCCTATTGAGAACTGAGAAAACTGATTTCAAATTTCTGCTCTGTAACTTCAGGAAAACAAGGGTTGGGTTTTTTTTTATTCCTTCACTCCCTATGTGCAAAAAACAACAAAGGTAATATTTCCAAACCTTGCAGAGGCATCATCCATCAAACCACTTTAGCCCATCTGCACAGGGCTCATCCCTGTACTCTCCTCCCTCTCTCCTTTACTGTAGAACAGAACAGAAAGACATTGGATCCTTAAAACATTCCCCCCACCCTCTATCTAACTTTGGAAGCTCAGACAGCATCACTGAGAAAAGTTTACACTGCTCTCTTCACCCTTTGCCTTCTTGACCATAACCTGGTGCCCAGGTACAATTCCTGTGGCAATTTAAGTAAATTGCAGCACACAGCTTTTAATCAGGGTTGATAAAAATTTGGCAGCTCACCTGCCCCACGTGGGGCTGAACCCCCAGGCCTGAGCAGGCTGCAGCGATGTTAAAAAGGAGCTCCAAACACCAGGATAGGAAATTCCGCAGGAACTATTATTAGCTCCTGTTTATACTGTCATTTTTCTTATCAGTAGGAGATTATTTATACAGAGCCCAACCCAAGTGCTTCTTGTTTATCTTATTACAGACACCATTTAAAAAGTTTCTATAAAAAGCAGCTCCTGTTTTTAGGACCAGCACTAGTAAGTGTTATGCGAAGTTTTTGCTTCTTATCAATCATTCCTTTATTTTCAAGTCACTTTTTAATACCCTGTTACTATTTTCCAACCTGCCCTGTCCTCTCCATACACCAGGCAGCCCTGTAAAATGTCTTCCAGGTTTAATTTTTCCTGTCAGATTCATTATCTAAATGACTTTTAAAGTTTCTGGTAATTTTTTCAGGATTAAGAGAACCTCAAGATTTTTCTGCTGCAACAGCTGACTTTAACCTTCAGCTGGGTGTTCCTCTCTCCTGCATCCTCCCTCTCCAACACTTCCCTTGTACTACAGCAGGAAAAACAAGAGGAAAAGCTGTTTACTGATGCAGAGCTGCTCTGTAGGACTGTGACTGGTGTAGGAACGTTGATTCTGTAAGTGCTTTGCAATGTTAGAATTAAGATGGGAAAAAGGAGAATTGTGTTTCTGAATGGAAGTGTAGTTTGAAGAATCAGCAAAATAAGGTAAAAAAGGAAGTTTTGAGGGGTCACAGTTGCAGTAGAGGTTTCTACACTGAGGACAGAACATGACAAGTTACAGGATGGGGATAAATAAGGTCACAAGGACTGGGGAAACAGAGAATTGGTAGAGGCTGAAAGGAGAAGTTGCCAGCAGATAGCGCCAAGCCAAGCCAAGCCAAGCCATTCTCCTGGATAGAACCAGCCATAAATTTTTCATTTCTTCCTTGCCTCTTCCCAGGGCAGAAGGGATGAAGACTAAAAGCTAGCTGTTCTATTTTTCTCTTGTATAAGTAACTTTTTACAGAAAATCTTTATCAGTAACACCACGCCTGTAAATCCTGAGCTGATGCCATTTGGGATCATACACTCTGCACAGCCTCTGCCAATACAAACTGGTTTTTTACTGAACCAGAAGTGGCTCCCATGCATTCCTTGGGAGTCTCTTCCCCAGCTGAAAGGGATGTTGGAGACATCTGAGGAATACTCAAGTCAGCCAGCACTCCCCAGGCCTGAGACAGTTCTGGAAGGGAGAGCCCTGGGATGCTCTGCTCTGGATCTCTGTCCTGAGCTATTTCAGTCACTCCTCACCACTCCCTGCCTTTGAGAGGAAGCTGATGTTTCTCCCTGCTAGAGCTGAGGACACTTTTTGGTCTGGTCCTTCCAAACACCTCTTGGAGATTTATCATGTCTCTCAGATAAGCCAGAACCATGTACTTAAGAGTGGCACCTAAGTGCTACACACCTGCTTACACAAGGCCTGGGGTTTATTTAAAATGAATCAGCCCCCACCAGGCACAGGGAGGATGTAAAAGATGCAAAGATCTACTGGTTTCCCATGGATTTGGCTTGAAAACAAGGTAATAACACAGTGCCTTCAGCTCAGCCCTCATTCTGTCCCACTGCAGTATTCCCCTGGTCCCCCTGAGCACACTGTGGATCCCCCTCGTGTTACACAGCAAGGCTGAGTGGGAAGGGTGTGAAATTCAGTCAGCCACGTCTGAAGTGGATGGTTGGTGTCATTTACTCACAGGAGGAAACAGTGAGAGCTCCCAAAGGCTAAATGCCAACTTGATGCCAGCTGAAAGCCAAGGGAACAGGCTCAGGATGGAAGGAGGGAAAGGATCAGGTGTGAAGGGACTGTCTTGCCTGTCCTACAGCCTCTCGCAGGGTATCAAACATGTGCACCAAGGCACCCAGTTAATTACAATTAGATCCATTCTTTTCACTGGTACAGACCTGGATCTGGTGTGGTGATTCTGATTCAATGACCCCACATGGGGCAGCCCCCTTGACAAAAAAACCCCACTGGCTTCTTTTGGAAAGACTCCTTTAGAGCAGTTTTCCCCTCTGTGCATTACTTCTCTTGCAGGGGAAGCCAGCCTGACTTGCTGGGTGCTACACAGAGGTTAATTCAGAGATGGGTTCTTCCAGGACAGTATTCAGGCAAAGAATGAACAGAAGTAGGAGAGTGACCCCCCCCCGCAACTACCAAAATTTTAGTGTTCAGGTACAATTTGAGCAACTCAACTTATATCTTAATTTTTGAAGTATTATTCCCAACATCTGAAGGGCCAATAATATCCCTTACATTTACACAAATTGTTAATTTCATGATCTTCCAGATGAAACTGAGACCAGGGAAGGACAAGTCAATTTATCCAGGATCACAGAAGAGTTGGAGACATGGAAGGAATTCCTGGCTCTGTGGCTCAAGCACCAATTTGTGCTTGCCCACCTCAACCGCTGTCCTGTCTGTAAACCCACAGCTCCCAGACAGGTGGGTCTCTGACATTTCAAATACTGGAAATAGCACCAAAAAATCTTCCCTCCTACTGCTTTGGCATTCCCAGTCATCAGGAAGCCTTAAAAATTATCTATTTTAAGATCTTTATCCAGATAACAAGGATAAAAAGGTTAAAAAGTTAACCAATCTTAGAGGAATAACATGAGATTGAGCTTTCTGGGATTTATCAACTTTTCATCCTAAAAGAAGGGCTGCAGTGAATCCAGAGAAGGGAAAGGAGCTGGGGAAGGGGCTGGAGCCCCAGGAGAGGCTGGGGGAGCTGGGAAAGGGGCTCAGCCTGGAGAAAAGGAGGCTCAGGGGGGACCTCCTGGCTCTGCACAACTCCCTGACAGGGAACCAGGGACAGGATGAGAGGGAACGGCCTCAAGCTGCACCAGGGCAGGTTCAGGTTGGATATTGGGAACAATTCCTGCCTGGAAAGGGTTGTCCAGCCCTGGCACAGCTGCCCAGGGCAGGGATGGAGTCCCCATCCCTGGAGGGATTTAAAAACTGTGTGGATGTGGCACTTGAGGACATGGATCAGTGGTGGCCTGGGCAGTGCTGAGAGTGGTCAGACTCAATGGTCTAAGAGGGTTTTTCCAACCAAAATGGTTCTGAGGCTGTTCCAGGCAAAGCTGTGAGCCTGGAAAGGAGAAATAACAACACCCCACCCCATGGAGGGGCAGCTTTACCCTCTGTGTAAAGCTCTGGGAACACACCCAGGGAAGCAGTGGCACCACTGCAGTGAGTTCGTCTGTCTGGATGTGGGAGAGAAGGCTCAGGGCAGAGGGCACCCAGAACCTTCCAGGTAAAATCCCAGCTGGGCTGCTCATCCCTCAACCTCCCTTTGGATTTTCATTAATTGTGACTCAAAGGATGGACAAAACGTTCAACTCTCATCCTCCAACTCCTGGCTGCTGTGGTACCAGCAATAGCTGTGTCTCCTGACTATTCATATACTTTTTAATATATATATATACACACACATTATCTCTCTCTCTCCATACCCAGAGATGCAGATACACATCTTTTTGCCGCACTCAATAAACAATTTAAGAATTAAGGAAAACCGTTTTGATTTTAAGATAAGAACTTCAGGCTTTATTATAATGCTGTAAAATAAAATCTGCCAGCACAAGGCACAGGAAAGAAAAAAAAAAAAAAAAAGGAAAAAAAAAAAAGTGATTCACTGGGGAAGTTTCATGATGTGCAGGACAATGGGTCTTAAATCAAAGGCATACATTATCATGACTAAGCTGACAGATCTGCACTGCAATGCAGAAAGCCAAGTGATATTCCAACATCTGCACCATCCTCAGACAGGCAGTTCAGACACAGAGATCCCCAAAATGAGGAAAGGACTCCCCGAGCTCTTACCTGTTACCTGTGCAACAACTGCTTGGGAAATTCTCCGGTTGGCCAGGAAGGCTTTGATTTCCTCCTTTATCACGCTGCTGTCCCTCCTACCAAAACAAAACAACAACAGGACACACAAAAAGAGGGACAGACCAAAGGGCACCAGGAAGATGCAAAATGCCTTTATTTCCTTTATTTAGGGAACAAGGAGAGGGGAAGGCTTACACTAAAACAGCCCAAGTGGCTCAGTGGTGGACACTTCTTTTAACAAGTGTCACGTTTGATCAAAGCACCGTAGCAGGAGAATGGATGACTCATGTCCCATATAATTCATATTAGGTGCAGCACTGCCATATGGAATGTACAAAGTTTCATTACACAGGGATGAATAAATCTCTCATCCCAGCATAAAAGCCTCACTCATAAAAATGAGGCAGAAAAATAAAAAATAAAGGATAGCAGGGGCTGCATGGTTAGTTACCCAAATCAATATGCATACACCAACCCTCTCCAGCATTCCAAGGAAAAGATCCAAAATTTTGCAGCCTCTGTCCTCACACCCCTCCTTTAGTCCAGAGCTTGCACTGAATGAACTGAGGGCTTTGAATGATTTTTACAAGGTCTGTACAGGTAGTTCAGAAGGGGCTAAAATTGTGCTAAAAAGCAAATAAATTGGAGGTTGGACAGGTACTGTGATATGCAGCAAATTTCAACTGCAATAAACACATACTTTGCCCTCCTCTTTCTCTCTCCCTTTCTGAAAAGGGTAGACAATTAAAACCAGCTTTTATTAGGCTTTATGAGACATTTCCCTTCCCCTTCTCCCCTGCTGCCCCAGCTGCATTGAAGGCAGATTCAGTCTTGCAAATGTAAATGCAAAATGAATGCTATGCTGTGGGTTCATTTTTATTTCTGTACCGAACACCCATCTTCCATGAGCCTGCAAATACAAGTAATTTCAGTTTAAATAAGTACTAAAAGAACTACCTGAGACTCACTGCACAGGAACCCAAACCTCAGCCAGGGGAACTTGGCACTCTGCTGTACTCACCCCCCTCCTGCATGATGCCAGCATCCTGCAGCCGACAGCAAACGAGGTTCATCGGCTTTTCTTACTGCTCATCTCTAATCCTCTCCCCCCAAAAGCCACATCTTTCCCTGAAATCTCCAAATTCTTCCAACACATTTCCATCCTGGAGCTCATGGACCCCAGTTCTCTCAGAGGTACTTTAGGATTGTTGCAATTTTGGGTGGAAAAAAAGAATAGATTTCAACATTATGACCAAAATTGTTTTGAGACTTTTGGCCTTTCCTCTTATTTCTTTCTTGCTCTCAAAGTCCACTGACTCTGACTTTCATCCTCAGGAGAATAACCCCCTCCTTTCATCTTTGCCATAATGCTGAAAAGAAAGCTGCTAAAAGTAAAGGAAGGTCAGTCCTGAAAAAAAACCCAAATGGCTCTCACTGAAAACTTCTGCTTCTTCTTTATTATTTGTATTTTCCTGCACCACTCTGCAAATCCCTGCCACAAACTATAAATACACAACATGCATCCTCTGCAGATCCCACTGGAAAGCACTAACCAATCCAAGCTGGATTCCCTACTCTCCCTCTATATGGAAGGAACTACAGCAGGTGTGAAATAGTGGAGGAGGAGTCACATGAATTGATACTTGATCCAGAATCCTGAATAAAAGCAGGGTGGAAAAGGAGTGCTCTAACATCAATCCCAATTTTTAGTACAGCAGGGGAAAAATTATTTCAGCAGTCAGTGGGACACCCACACAGGGCCTGGGGCTGCCTCCACAAGGCAGGGGAGAGGTTCTGGGATGGTGACCCTTGGGGAACTGGCAGGAGAAACTGCCTGAAGCAGCTCCAGCTCTCCTGATAATCACCATCACATCCTCATGGAATGGTGTGGGTCAGGAGGGACCTTTCAGGTCATTTAGTCCAAACCAACTGCAATAAGCAGGGATATCTTCAACTAGATCAGGCTCTTCAGAGCCCTGTCCCCCTGACCTTGAATGCTTCCAGGGATGGAGCATCCACCACCTCCCTGGGCCAACCTGTGCCAGCATTTTACCACCCTCCAATCCCTATCTGAGCAGTGCTCCAACACCAACATTACCTGCTGAGGCACTTCTCACCTCCAAACTTTCGACAGAGACTTCCACTCACCTCATCAGCTCCTCCACTTTGTCGTCGATGTCCAAGTCCTCCTCGGAAGCCTCGAAGCTGTAGGACCTCTGGGCCAGGCTGTTGGCCAGGGGGTAACGGGTGGGCGACATCTTCCCGTTGAAGGCAGACAACCTGTCGTTACTCTCCCTCCCGTTCTGATTCGTAGTGCAAGGCTGTGGCGAGGTGTCGTAACTGTTGCTGGGCGACGGCGACATCCCGGAGTGCTGGGTCTGCGTGGACGCCGTGGCCGTGGAGGAAGAGGCCGGGACGTTGTTGGTGCTGTTGCCGTAGGAGCCGCCTCCGTAGCCCGATCTTCTCCCGAATTTGTCGCTGTGCTCTTGGTCCAGACGGTCCAAGGTTTCCAGGGCGTGCAGGATCTCATGCCTGGTCATCCCCGTGCGTCTCAGGCGCTGCAGGAGGTCGATCTGCTCTATGGTGAATCTTGGCTCGTCTGTGTAGTGAGACATGGTTTCCAGCAGGCTGGAAATGAGGGAAAACGCAAAATACTTCAGTTCAGCACTTCGACGTGGCATATGGAAAGTACTTTATAAATTCTGGTGGAAAACTTTTAAGACACACACACACACACACACGACAGCTCCAAAATCCACCTCCGAACAATCTCAGCCGGACACCTGCCCTGAATGGCAATCTCACTATGCAGCAGCAGGCTTTATTTCCCTTGGAGTGCTCCAACAGCATTTCCACCCTCTCCTGACATTCCCTACACTTGCACCGACCCTGCAGTTTGTGCCCTTTTGCTTTTGATAAACCACTGCTGCAGAGACTGTGGCTGCTCAGTAATTAAGGCAGCAACTTGATTCCAGACAAAATTTTGCCCAGTATTAAGTACCCACCGTACAAGAATCTCAACTTTCTGTGGTGGCCACAGACCTGAGTTTTTCTGGACAAGTTTTAACCAGTTATGACACGAGATTTATGAATCTCAGCTCTTTCAAATCTTAACTACAAAGAGTTCGAGTTGCCCTAACTTTTGTTGCTACCTTGGAAAAAAAAGAAGATGAAAACACACCTAGCGGAAATTCTAGTGGCCTGTAGGACCCAAGCTGATTTGACTGAAGTTGGATTTCTGAAGTTAGGAACTTTTGAACCTGGAATGTTGTCACAGATTGTCTGCCCTGACAAGGAAAGTGCAGCACATCCAATTACTCCTGAGCTTTCATTTAAAGAAGTAAGTCTTCAGCCTTTTCTCCTCCAAAGACTGGCTTCTCAGGTAACTCGACCATCCTGGTGGCTCAACAAAATAATTTTTAACTCCTAAACTTCCCAGGGTGCCACAACAATGAACATTACTTGCTGCAAAGCCCAGAAATGGAACTGAAAAAAAAAAATCACAGCACACTCCCTTAATCACTCTTCTTTCCTAGGTCTCCTGGCTATAGATCCAAATGTCA
The DNA here is from genome assembly GCA_013390045.1 of Picathartes gymnocephalus. Lineage (NCBI taxonomy): Eukaryota > Metazoa > Chordata > Aves > Passeriformes > Picathartidae > Picathartes > Picathartes gymnocephalus. Next base: position 120,690 of record WEKY01042766.1, on the reverse strand, counting down.
CACAAACAAGATCTCCTCCTTCAGAAATCTAGATCTTGAGAAGAAGGGATGGCAGATGGAGGGCAGGCAGAACTTGGCAAGCAGAATATGGCATTTTCCATCCTTCTCGGGAACCTTCTCGTGAGTCAAGGGTTTATTACCATTCCTGCAGGAGAGCAGGGTGAAGAGATCACTCAAACTCCAGGAGATGTGACAGAGCTGATGTACAATCCCCGCAAGCCAGAGCAAATCACAGCTGAGGGAAAGCCAAGAAAGAATTCCAAGGACCCTGCAAAAGCCAGGAGAGGGATGATGGCTGTCAGGCTGAGAGACCTTCCAGGGACTCTGGGCTGCCTATTCCTCCCCACAAACTTTGAGGGTGACTCCTCACGGCCACTTCTGCCCTGGCACAGAGAAGCTCTCAACAGGAGTCACGAGGTGACTCGAGATCCGTAGCTGGGGCTGAAGAACAACACTGAGAACTGGTTTGTTGGAGCAGAGCTGGAGTAGAGCTGTAAAGACAAAGCCAGGATGCACAAATCCACAAAAATGGCATTTGCAGCCTGGGAAATAGAGAAATGAGAAGAAAGTCCCATCTCTGCCCTCATACAGCAACTACAGAGCCCTTTCCACTGTTTTGTGGGAGAAGGAAGCAGGAGGACAAGGCAAGGGGATGACTCCCATCCAAGAAAATGCCTGTGTGAGAAGACAGACGTTCTACATCCACATCAGCGCTTCAGCCCAACGGGAATGTGCTGTCCTCTGGAAAATTGATTACTGGAAACATCCAAGCCATTTTGTATTTTCAAAGACAAGCACCCAGGCTGCTGAACCACAGGAGGACACGGCAGGCAATGCAGCAGTCAACCTGCAACTGACTGGAATTGTAACAACCACAATTTGGAAGTGGCATCCCAGCCTGAGACATTTGGAGCTTGACAAGAATCAGACGTTTTGTTCTAGGTTTGGCCTCTGGGCGAGGCAGGGCTGCTCCATCCTTCTCTCCCAGCTTTGGGAGAAGTCACACAGACTTACTGACTCATCACAAACAGCTCCAAGCAGGTCCGTTTTCAAACAGAAAATCTATTTAAACATCTGGCCTTGAGGTGGTTTTTCACTGGTTATGCCAGCTCACCGTTCCTCAGGGAAACGCCTGGTTTGGGCATTTCTTACCTGTGTTTCTGATGTCACCATTTCCTGGATCATTTATCTGTCAATACCAAGTTTCATGTGCTCAAGTACTTTGTTTGAACAGGAGAATTTAATGAGCCAGAGCCTCCAATCAGAATTACCTCCACTCAAAATTCCTACTTTACAGACTCTTCAACATTTAATACTAAAACCTACTTTAAATTATTTAATCTTCTGTTTATCACAGACACAGAAACCCAGAACTTTTGTCCTTGTAGCCCTGTGAACTAAAAAACTCCCACTCGACAAAAGCAAGACTTTCCTGATGGCTTCAAGAATGTCAAGCAACACAGAATCATGGAATTACAGAATGGTTTGGATTGGAAGGGACTGTAAATATCATCCAGTTCCACCCCTTGCCGTGGGCAGGGACACCTTCCACTGTCCCAGGTTGCTCCAAGCCCTGTCCAGCCTGGCCTTGGACACTTCCAGGGATCCAGGGGCAGCCACAGCTTCGCTGGGCACCCTGTGCCAGGGCCTCTCCACCTCCTGCAGCAGTTGGTGGCCATGGCCAGCAATTCCCTCTAAAATTGGGGTGTCATTCCTAATCTGTCTGAAGTGCCACAGCTCAGCTGCTGGATCTGAGTGCCCAGGCCAAATTAATCTCCTTCAGTGAATTACACACAATGATTTGGTGAATCCTAAATGTCATTTAGTGGATTCCAGCTAATGAGGTGCAGGGTTCTCAGATGCAGGGGCAGGGGTTGGCCTCCCATCACTCGTGGCTGTACGAGGGAAAGAGCTCCAGCCTCAGTTTGTCCCACTTTGATACAGCTGAGCTTGTGCAGGAATTTTAATTCACAGGAATGCAAGGGATGCTGGGCAAAGCCACCCTCTGCCCCAGGAATAAGATATTCAATGATTTCCAACTTGTATTCTGGAGTCCTGTTCATCAGTGGACTTAAAAGCCTTGAAGAAAGCAGCAAACCTACTGTCAAAATAACTCCATGATACTGTGTTTAACACAACCACTGGGAAAATGTGGGCAATTTGAAAAAAAAACCAAACTAAAGTCAATGATCTGCTTGTCTATCCATGTAAAGTACTTTTCCAGCCCTCCAACACTTCTAAGGCAATTTCTGGGTATATTTTCAACACTTAAGAGGTAAGAACACCGAAATTAGAGTATCTCCCTGCTGGTCTCACTAATGTCATACAGAGATGTCCAAAGTGCCTTGTTTATATTTACATACTCAGCATATATTGCACTGACAGATCTCATTGTTCTACTTGATTTGGAACTCCTGTTCCCATCTTCACGTGCTTTTCTACACTACCATGAGAAATAAAAAAAGTCTCCTGAGGGACTTTTATGTATTGAGAACAACTGCAGGAACTCGGAATTTTCCATTAAAACCCCAAAACAAATATTGCAAAACGTGGTATTATTGAACATGATCCAACATTGCCAACTATCTACAACTTTTTAATGAATAACTACAGCAAGCATTATTTTGAACTGTTACTCGAGCAGGGGTTCCGTTTTTTTTCCCTTCTTAAAATATTTTAATAAACTTACCCAGTTTAAAGATCAATTTACAAAGCAGTTAAGTAAATCAGTCATTTTAGAATCACCCTAATTTCATTCACCTCATTAATGAGTGGATATTCTCCACCACTTCATCCCCCCCACATTGCAGTAAGAGCCTCTTATCCTCCTGTACTCCTCTGGCTACCTGTAATGCAATTTGCTTCCCCCTCTTTTTCCTTGTGAAATACAATCAACTGCAAAAGTAGCAAGGAATAAAATAAGATAGAGAAAAGCAGAATTATTGGTGGGGGGGGGGAGGCACAGGAGAAAATCAAGATGGAAAATACTTCTCCTGAGAACACGGACTGTGGATTAACTTTGCTGGCAGCAAACTTTCCTGCCTGTGTAGCAAAATATCCTCTACATCCCATGCTTTATCTGCTATCAAAACTCTCACCACTGACAACGGGCTGTCAAATTTCCTTGGGGAGACACCCAAAGAAAGAGAGGTAACCAAAGGAGAGCAGCCGTGCATTTTTCTCCCTGAAATTCTGCAAGCAAAACCTCTTCAAAGTCCTGATTAAGCTCAAAACTAGAAGTGACCGATTTTTTAACAACTGAATGTTAATTGCCCTTAAAACAAAGTTTCTTTAGGTCCTGATAGAAAAAAAGTAAGTCGCTGAAGTTGGCAATCATCCCCCAAAAAGATGGTCCAATTCTGCCACCCTAAAGCATTAAACCTTCATGCTCATCTTTCATGGCTCATCCAAAAGCAACTTGAGGTACCTGAGTATCAGACTGAAGGGAGAACTCTAAGGAGGCAAATGAAAAGGAATTTATTTTACCTTCCAAACCCACAGGTATAAAATATCCAGCAGGTCCCAACCAGCCCAGTGCAGCACCACTCCTCCCCTTCTACAGGGACTTTGTGGAGTGGAGGCTGTTCAGGGGCAGAACTGCTCTCACCAGCATTGCCCTTCCTTTTCACACCACCAAGATTCATTTAACTTCTTTTTTTTTTAATGAATTTCACCCTTTGGATGTGGGGTTCCCTCCCCAGTTTGACTGTCCTTATCTCCAGTGGGGATAGGTGGGCAGAGTTTTCTCTTCCCTTATTTTCCTGCATCTCACAGAGAAAAGTAAGGAAAAACACATCAAGGGTTTCTCACCTACTCTCACAGCCCAAGCCCACACTGGTACAAGAATCATCTACCCGATACTTAACTTTCTAGGTGATGGAACACAGCAGAATAATCCCATAAAAACAGCTACGAGCTAAGTCCATGTCCAATTGAACTCGCAGAAGTTCAAAGCAATTCAATTACCCATTTGGGAATAAGGCCAGACACCAGCCTTAACACCTCTAACACTTGAGAAAATGGCTCTGGACTCTTTAATGATCACAAGAAATCTTTTTTTTTCCACTCTTCCACTCACTGTAGATGAGTAGGAAGCACTCTAGCATCACTGAGGAGACGCTCTTCTGCAGAGGTCCTTCTCCAATTCCCGTTAAAATTCACTGCTTTATCTAATAAGCAAAGCTCAAGACTTAGAAAACCAGTTGGGCTTTTTGATATAAGACCTATATTTGATATAATCTGCATAATATGGATGTGGGCAAGAGCCAAAGTGTTCAGAACAGGATCCTAAGTCTGGTAATTGGTTTAAGAATGATTCTGAACAAGTCCCATCAACTGAGGAGAGCAGGATGGGGAGAGATGCCAACATTTACCCTTCTCTGACACATTGCACAGGGTAGGACGCCGCAGCACTGCACTGTCCTGCTCACAGGACACCCAGGATTTGTCATCTTATTTATTACAGCACCAGCATTTTCCACAACATCACAGGCACCTCCATGGTGTCACTCAGTGCCATCTCACCACTGAAATGGAAGAGTAAAATCACAAGGTAAATTGTGGCTTTCCAGCTGAAATAGGTTCTTCCAAAGCACACAGCTAAAAAAATCACTTTCTACAACTCATTAGCTAAACCAGCTTTAACTACCAGCACAGTTGACAGCTGAACTCCTTAAGCTGCCAGATTTTTCCTGTGTGTCTGTGCATCCAGTGCTGGTGAGAACTGCAGCCTGAACAGCTGTGGAGGTGGGTGTCCTCCTGATATCAAAAACGGGCATTAAGGATGGCACTGCTATTTCCAAAGCAATGTCATTTGCTTATCACCCATTCTGATATTCAGCCACCCAATTCACATGAAGTCCTGCTCCAGATGCTTCTTACAAGAACCAGTGACCAAAGAAACTCCACTTCCAGCTGCCCACTCTGAATTTTTTAACCCTGTTATAGGTTATGTGAGCTTGTTTCTCTCTCCACACACATTTATGACATCCAAGGACCAAGTATAGTTTCCTTCAGTCCTTTCTTTTGTACAGAGAATCTCAGACTGCTTTGGGTTGGAAGGGACCTTAAAGGTCATCTGCCACAGGCAGGGATGGCACTGAGTGATGAGGTTGATCAGGGCCCCCTCCAACCCCTTACCCATCTTAAAGGACAAAGCTGTTTCTTACAAGATGCTCAAAGGAAGGGCTTTCATTGAGCTACAGCTGTTCCACAAACAGAGCACTGACATAGATCACCAAAAAAATGCCAGAATCCCTGAATATTCTGAGTTGGGAGGGACATATAAGGATCATCGACTCCAAAGGCAAAGATTGTGACCCTTCCAGGGCAGCTCTAAGACACTGCTGGAAGAGAACTGGAGTATTTAGGGCATAACAGTGTCCAGTCTTCTGAAATTCAAGCTTTGGCCTTTTCTGTTCTTACTGAACAAGTGAATCTCCTTTAATTCAGAGGGTGGGGAGGCCCTGGCACAGATTTCCCAGAGAAGCTGTGGCTGCCCCATCCCTGGAGTGCCCAAGGCCAGGCTGGAAAAGGCTTGGAGCAACCTGGGACAGTGAATGGCATCCCTGCTACTGGAATGAGATGATCTTTAAGGTTCCTTGGAACCCAAACCATTGTATGATTCGATGATTCACAGCAATATAAATATTTCAGAACCACCTAAAACTTTGCACCATATTAAGCAAAGCTGACTGCAAAACCAGGAGCTGATGATGTGAATTCTGGGGCGTAACAGAGGATTAAGGATCTGACTCATCACTTATGCTTATCACTTGCAACTCCAGTATTTTCAGAGGAGTTGTACCAGTTTTCAAGAGAGAGAGAAGAGAAAAAGCCTCAGGCCTGAAGTGCTCATCATGCCAACGAACACAGAGCCATCCTCACCCATATGTTTGCATAATTATCTCCTACAGTTGCATCTCGGGGTTCTGATTTTCAAAAAAAGGCCTCTACTCCCATTCATCCTGATTCACAAACGAAATGTAATTCCTGTAATGACTGCTCTCATCCCGAGGAAACGAGAGCCTCGTGCTGCAGCAAGGAGGGAAATCAGGAGCCACGGAGCCTCAGCGTCACCGGCTCTGCTTAGGGATGCAAAACAGCAGCTCCAGAATGCAGAGCTCTGCCACACGCCTTCGATCAAAATGGGGACAATTAATAAGAGCAGCCTGAAACTTCTGAAAATAAATCCGGTGTAATCAAATACTCACCGCTACACAAATCAGAGGAGGCGAGCTGAGAGCAGAATATCAACACATCATTGCTTCAGGAGGCTTCAAGTTTCTCAGCTGGTTAAAGAGCCCCAAACCCCGACTCTCTACTCTACACAAGCTGTTCTTCCACTTGTTCTCTGAAATTCTCTGCTGATAAAACAATTTTACTGGATGCTGGCAGTGAGCAAACCCAGCAGTTCTGCCACTTGGGTGAGTAACTTACTCTGCTTTCCATCTCTGGGAAAGAGAGAGAGGACTTGAGATTGATCTTACAAGGCAGAAATATAATATAAATGGCAATTATTGTCATAATCCAAGTCTTACAAAAGGAACTGACCTCTGACTAAGCACAGGGCTGGCAGCCAGATACTTCTGAATTCTACTCAAGGCACACACTGATTCACACTGACACCTTATCTGTCTAACCCTAACCTTCCCTACTTCCAAAATGTGGGTTTCCTGCTATTGTTGCAACTCTACAGCAACAAGTCAGGAACTCAAACCCCGAGCCTGGATTCAAGGGCAGAATGAGGGATCAGAAGAACTAACAAACAGAGAGAAAAACTGTAGTGGCAGCTGAGTGCTGAACCAGGGCCCAAAGCCCAAACCTGTGCCAAGAGCAAGGAGGAGCTCTTGGATTCGGGAGCCAAACACTAAACTTTGGATGTATCAGCTCTGTAACAGCTCTCAAAGCAGGACTTGGGTGCTTTAGTTACAGTAAAACTCATGAACACACCAAAACACTTTGAAGAAACAGAGTCATTTAAAAAGTCATCAATAAAACTGAGACATGGGCCTGCCCTAGACACCAGACTGCCCCATGCCTGGAAGTCTCCAAGGCCAGGGTGGACAGGGCTTGGAGAAACCTGGAATAGGGGAAGGTGTCCCTGCCCATGGCAGGGGGTGGAATTGGGTGAGCTTTAAGGCTCCTTCCAACCCAAACCATTCTAGGATTCCAGCTCAAACCACTCTGAGATTTTATAATTCATGATTTTTAGCTGTCAAGATTACAGGGTATAGTGCTGTCTTCTCCATTTAATTTCAAAATTTGGCCAATCCTTTATTAAAATCCAGGCAGAATCTCAGAACTCTTCTATGTTAATTCTGCCACCTGGGGTATTTAAATAAACAAAAGACAAGACCCCTGTGAGGCAGGGAAGTAACACTACACTAACTTTTGTGACCAAGAGCTCCCAGAGAGGGGCTGGACTTTGGACAAATCCAAATGACTTGTCCAAAGTCACACAGAAATTTTGCAAGAAGGAAGAACAAGAGCCTGGCTAAACTCTGAGCATTTTCTCACTACACATTACAGGGTCCATCTGTAGCATCACACATGACAAGGTGTAGGACAACTGTCAAGCAAAGCCATCACCAGGATTTCCACCACCTCTTCCACACATGAAGAAAAAGAGACATTCTGAACTATTTCAGGCACCTTTGTTCTCCTTCAGGATCTATCACCAGTACTAACTACCAAAACACTTCCTCAAAAGAGAAATCTGTTACTTCAAAAAACTAAAATCCAAACCCAGTAAACAGCTGAACCTCACCCAACCCTGTTTTTGTGCTTAACTACAAAGCAAATTATTTTCCATGACAAAAACAGTTTGCAAGCGCAGTATTACTGGCACAGCCTTAGTGAAAACAGAGATTACACTTGGAGAACTCAGGAATAGATAATGGTGTCTCCTTGAAGAAAATAAATCATAATAGCAAAAACCATGGGCTTCTGGCCACTGCTGCTTCCATACTGGAGTTTTATTTTAGTTAAAAGCATTTCAGAAAGAAATGAATATCCTAATTAATGCTCTTAAAGCAAGGAACATTTCTTTGCGTAATCCAGACCCGAACCAGGGAAATTTCCTGCATGACAGACAAGACCCACACTGCCAAGGCCACCACTAACCCATGTCCCCAAGTGTCACATCCAACACAGCTTTTAAATCCCTCCATGGATGGGAATTCACCACTGCCCTGGGCAGCTGTGCCAAACCCTCTTGAGAAAAAAAACTTTCCCATTCGGCAAGATTTTTCTTTAGGTCGCTTTAGCTGTGAAATCATGAATTAACTCATCTGGTTTATCTTAAAGTAAAACCAAGGGCTCAGGCAGGACATTGTTTCAGTTAAAGAAGCTAAAAAAAGCCAACTGAATGCTCCCAGAGTCACCCATTATTTACACTATCCCTTGTCACCAAAGCCACAAAATCAGCTGAGTTTTCAGTTACCTGAGTTTAATTAACCTGTTTTGTGTCGCATTTCAAGGACACTGGACAGGTACAGCTCAGCCTGTGGTGATTTTCTAATCCCCTGAAACTCCAGTGCCTGCTCTTCAATCTGTGCTGACTTGTAGAGTTCACACTCTTGTTCTTTTCCTCCTGTTGTTTTTTCTAAATGATGACAAGGCTTAAATCCAGTCTTTTTCCATCTGCATTACCCTGATTTCCTTTTACTCACTCCCCAGGCACCCCTGCCGTTGCTGGCAGTTAAATTCGTAAGCACTGGCCTGGTAATTCAGGTAAATTTGATGTGACAACAGTGGAACTGTCTGGTTCTACCAGAAATCATACTCTGAGGGATGTAAAACATACTTATGGTCATAGCTCACTATTTACACATATTAATTCATCAATATGGACTTCACAGCACAAGCAGTTACTCCCATATTTATGGGGAGCCCAATGGAGATAAACCTGTGTTGCCTACAGGACTTAGTTTTAGATAAATTCTTAATTCCTGTGAGGCCAAAATCCAGAGTTCTGTGTTCACACCATGCCTCAAACTCCTCTCCAGCACTGACTCTCATCCTACCAAGGGTAAAAATGAGGCAGTGAAATGGCAACTACACCCAGGTGACTCCTACTCTTAGGAGTAACCCAACTACTCTCTTACCATGGCAGTTTTGCAACTCTTCAATCTTAATCACTATTTAAGTTCAAACTTTAAAAAAAAATTTTAAGGCTCCATATTTTTCTTTCCCCTTCACAACCCCATCTACCCTTTTTAAAAGGTATCTATGGTTTAATCTGGAAACTTTCTAACTAAATGGGTCATCTTGGCTCATTTCCTCTACTTTAATACTCTCTATTCCCCTCCAAATAGGTCCCCCCCAGTTTTCCCTCAGTCAAACATTATTCACCTCTACTCCTACTGCATCTTCCACGACCATATTAACTGCACATCCACTGGAATGAATCAAGGAAGTCGCTACTGCTCTGCTGGGATGTGGCAGCAGAAAACTGCACAGGGGCAGAACATGACTGAAATCGAGCTAGAACACAGGAAAATCAAGTCCTGCAATTCCCAGTTTGGAAATTTCTGGCAAAAGCCTGACACAAAGCTGTGAGATGTCCTTGTGCTCACTCAAAGCACAGAGGAGCTCTGAGGTCACCCAGCAAACTCTGAATTACTGGGATAACAAAGATGCCCAGGGTGACGTGGCCTCACCTCCAGACTTCTCTTCTGCTGTTTCAAGTGGTGATTTTAATATTGAAATCTGACAAACTTCCAGCTAAAAGGAAGAAGAGGAGGTGGCTCAAGGGACTGGCAGCAAAGTAGGAAACCACCAGTTTTGAATAAAAGACTAAGCCACTGGCAATAGAAAATTACTAATTAATGGCTTTTTGAAATCCATTGGAGTTTTGTTTCCAACACTAAATACCTGGCAGTCATTACTTTTTGCTGTGACTCCTTCTGCAGAAGGCTGTGACTGCACTATCACAGTCCAAAGACAAATCTTCATCCTTGAAATAATCCATCTGGGAAAATGTGATGCATTCACAGCAGCCCAGTTCCTTGCTACCTTTCCTGCAGAAAAGGCTCCTCTTTCCAGCTCAGTGTGACAGAAGGAACAATCTAAAGTCAAGAGGTCAAAGCATCTCAGGAATCTGACTGCCAGGGGATGTTCCTGTAACAGGAATATTGGGAACAGCAATACAGGACTGGCCAGTGGGAGATGAGTGACAGCACAGCACAGCTCAAGCCTTTCCTTCCAGCCTGACAAGCTCCAAAATTTGAATTCATTTGCTTACTTACTGAAGAAAAAGCATGGAAACCAATTAAACTGAAGATATATGACAGAAGTAATTAAAGGAACAAGCTAATTTCGAATTCCAGGGTGTGATTTGGACAATCTCAGTTGGGACTGGGGTTCAAGATATTTGAGCAGCTTGGCCCAACACATCCAGCACCAGGGTTAGCTGAGGTGCCCCGGGTATTCTGTCTCTGCCAGAAGCCACTAAATTGAAGGTGGCTCATCCCTTTCAGCAAATCTAGAGTGGTGCTAAATTCTCTATTCTTAAATGTTCAGTTGCTGTATGGAGATCTCTCCTTTAACACTGATTTTTCTCTGATCAAGGCTGAACTTCTAGGAACTGCAGCATTTTCCTTCTGCTTCAGTGACAGAAATGTAGAAGCACAAACAATACATCAGCCAGACCAAGTGAGGAATTCAATGTTACCACTCCCTGATTTAAATGTCAACTATTTTACTATTCCTGGTTTAAATGTCTTGCCTGGTTTAAATATTCCACTTAACCAGTGAAACTCTCCAACTCAGCCAACTGCTCAAAATAATTATAACCATTTCTCTGCTCTTTTTAGACAATTCAGCAGAAAAATATCATAAAATTACTCTTAATTGTTATGAGTTTCTTCAGCTTGTACTTACACTACTGGAAAAGTTCTGAGCATACTTTACATGAGGATGGAACGTTACAAAGCCTCTTGAGGGTCTTCAGGGTTATTCACCATTCTGTAAGACACAAGGAAAAGATCCAAGAACATCAGAGATGTCTGTGAAAGGCAAAGAGAGGCAAATCACATCATTGTGGATAATCTGTCACTAATCCAGACTCACAGACTTCAATGCACACGGCAGATTCTTACAGAGAAAGTTGATGTCTGGTGTTGTAATCAGTCCAGCGACAAAAATTTAAATTACAATTGATTTCTTTCGGCCACAAGTAAATTAATCTATGCAATCATTTAGCCTTATGACAGTTACCTACCCTTTTAACTCACAAAAGCTATTAAAAGGATTATTTGGCCAACATCCGCAAAGAGCTCAGGAGACAGGTACTGTGTTCTGAGGAGGAATGACCTAATAGAATTTTCCTCAGCTATCACTGCTGATGTCTCCCTCCACAAACTAACATGGACTGCAAGTGCTCCAAAAATCAAAATCTTAACCAACAGGAAAGGGAAAAGCAGGATGTTATATCCAGGCAGAGCTGGGATAGAAAATAAGTGGATACAGTAGCACAGGGAGCCGCATGGGATAATTTCCTCTGCTCCACCTGTAACATCAGCGATCATGGAATCCTAAACTATGGAGAACAACCATGGATGGACACATCTTGGTTCTTCTCAGTGGTTAGAAGTGGTCCAGGCATTAGAGAATGACTCTTCCTCCCTCGACACCTGCTGAAGCTGCTGGGGAAGAACTGCACCTCTCCCAGATGGAGTCCCCTGGGCACACAGGGACTGCAGAAGCACAGAGCTGGTTCGGCTGGAAAAGCCCTCACAGAAAAGATCACAGAACCCTCGGATGGTCTGGGTGGGAAGGGACCTTAAAGTTCATCCTGTCCCACGCCCCAGCCATGGGCAGGGACACCTCCCACTATCCCAGGTTGAGCCAAGCCCTGTCCAACCCGGCCTTGGACACTGCCAGGGCTCCAGGGGCAGCCACAGCTTCTCTGCGACCTCTATTCCAGGGCCTCCCCAGCCTCATGGCCAAGAACTCCTTCCCAATATCCCATCCAACCCTGCCCTCTGGCAGTGGGAAGCCATTCCCTGGGTCCTGTCCCTCCATCCCTTGTCCCAAGTCCCTCTCCAGATCTCCTGGAGCCCCTTTAGGCTCTGGAAGGGGCTCAGAGCTCTTTGTGGAGCCTCTTCCAGGCAGAACATTCCCAGCTCTCCCAGCCTGGCTCCAGAGCAGAGGGGCTCCAGCCCTTGGAGCAGCTCCGTGGCCTCCTCTGGTTTCACTTCAACAGCTCCACGTCTTCCCTGTGCTGAGGACCCCAGAGCTGGACACACAACTCCACATGAGGTCTCAAAAAGCAGAGTACAAGAGGAGAACCACCTCCATCAAAACCATCGAGTCAAATTATTCCCCCAGCACTGGCAAGGCCAGCACTGGCCCATGTCCCCAAGTGCCACATCCACACAGCTCTTAAATCCCTCCAACGATGGTGATACCATCTTTATGTGTTTTGGGGTTTTTTTTTTCCTTTTTTTTCCTCCATGAAAAAACTCACGAACTTTCAGGACCAAAGGCTGGGTGGAATGGGCTTCCCCAGAAGTGGCAGCACTCAGCTTTTGGCCACCAGCTTTCCTGGGAGCTTGAAGCCTGTCCACAAGAGCCTTCTCCCACCCAGCCCTGGCCAGGGAAACCTCTGGGTGTTTCCAGGGAGGGAAGGTGCTGAGTGTTGGCTGCTGCTCTTCCAGAACAACTCATTTGGCCCAAAATGAGGTCCTGAGCTGCCTCTTTCTCTCCAGGAAAAGAGGTCACCAAGACAAGAGGTCCCAGCAGACACTCCCAGACCACATTCCGTGGGCTGGGAGAGAATCAGTGACACCAAACCACCAAACCATGGAAGAGCCAAACACCCAGGTCCCTCCCTGTCAGCCACCCCAAACCTTTTAGAGAGACTCCTCCACCAAACCCCTCCTCTGTCAGATCTCTTAACTGCATTTTAAACATATTCCCTGAGGCAGTCACAAAAAATATGAGATCATGCTGCTGACTTCTTGCCAAATTTTAATACAGAGAGCTGTTTTGTTTTCCAAAGAGGAACAAATTAGACTTAAATATATACAAACTTTCTGAAGGTCACAGGGGCTAATGACAGAGAACTGGATTCCTCAGAGAAAGATCTTCTTCCAGGGTGAGGAGTGTGGATGTAGTGAAGAAAACCCAGAAAGGAAAGAAAAAAAATCACCTTCCATCATCATGAAATGCAGGATTAAAAGTAGAACACCAGGAGATGAGGTAAGAGACGTGAAGAGAAGGCTGCTGTAACTCAGGTTTTGAGATGACAAAGGCAGGAGGATGATATTAGTGATAGCAATGAAAGAGGAAAAAACTGGTATGGACCTCAGATGTTGTAAGTGAAGGGCCATTAGGATCTAGACCAAATCTGGGACGTGATTACAGGAGGAAGATGAGCTTTTCCAAGAGTCTCCACATCTGTGAGTGCAGACGGAGGACAATGGGATTCCAGCAGAAATAAACGGCAGCAAATCCACGAGAAAATAGGGAGAATTCTCCATTTTTGCTACGTTAAAGTGCCAGGCGAATTTATTCCACTCAGAACACAACCACGAACTGTCCCAGAGTGAGTAAGGAAGGACAGGGAATGCTCAGGTCTGCCTTGGGAGCAGCACTGGTGAAAAGAAAGGCAGCTCCAGAGAAAGGAGAGGAAGCTGGTGCTTCCTCCGGCCGCTGCCAGCCCCGAGCGGCCGCTATTGAGAAGGGGCACAAACAGCCTTTGACTGCACGTTGGTCTAAAGTTCAGTGGCACAGAAATACCTTCCCCACCCCCAGACACATGCGAGAAGTTGCTTCAATGCTTTTGTCACTTAAGGGCACATCAGGCAGGGAACGAGCAAACCTAAAATCCGAGGCAAAAAAATTCAGTCCTGGCCAACATAAATTCCATCTGCAACAAATCCTGGCTCTGAATCACGACTCAATATCTCTCTTTCCCTCAATCTCCTTTTAGCACGAACCAAAGCACCACAGCAGCTCTGAGCACAGCAGCCAAGGCGGGTGGCACCACTCTGTGTGGTGATATGGGAGTAAGAACTCACAAACCTTTGCCCTTTTCGCATTATTCATTAAATAAATTATCTGCTAACCCAGGGAAAACACAACCAGCTCCCCTTCCTATGTCTGGTACAGACAATAA
>WEKY01042766.1:83325-106547 GCA_013390045.1 Picathartes gymnocephalus | reverse complement strand
AAAAAAAAAAAAGAAAAAAGTCACTATTAATATGGAAATCATGGCTGCAGTTGTAGAATCAGATGTAATGAACAATCTTGTCCCCAGCTTAAGTTGCTATAAAGGCAGCTTAAATTTACAATGGATGAGTCTTCATGGCAATCTGTTTTTCAGATATTAAAAATCTCATTTTCTCGGTGCCAAGGACAAGTGGAAGTGTGAAGCACTGGAGTATCAACTCTGCATTTGTCTCACTTGACATGAAATCATTCTCATTTCAGTTCTGATTTTAATACATTCTTGGGATCCACTTCAGTTTTCTTCATTTCTCACTGTGTGCAATTAAATGTTTTGAAGTAGAGTTCACCCTGACCCACAACACCCTGCAGAAGCCAGAAGAAAGTCGCTTGGTAAAGATGAGGCTGATATCACTAATTTGGAAGGGAAACTCATTCTCTCTTTTAATTTCTGAATGACTCACATAGTATGTAAAAAAAAAAAGCTATCACTCTGTATTTCACTAATACCTTCCTTGGTGAGTTCTTAAAATGCGTTATACAAATAACAAACTAAACACTTTTGTCCTCGGGGAAGACAAACATCACCATTCTGACATAAGTAAAACATGAACAAAGGGGCTGAATTCTTGGCTTAAAGCCACCCAGGGCAGTATCAGTGGCTGAGGCCCCACCACTACAATTTGTCACACCACTCCTCAAATGCAGAACTACCAAGGTCCAGCCTGGTGGAGAAATTCAGCCCTAACAACGAAGTTCTACCACTGCTGAACTCACAGTAAAGGCAGAGCCCCAACTCCATGCATAACTACAAACCAATATTCTCCTAGAAATAGCAGAAATTAAAAAATTTATGGCTTTTACTCAATGTACAGCTCGAGGTCTATAGGAATTGTCAGGTCTTCTGAGTGGATCCTGTGCACATGTCCATAAACCTGTTGGGGAGGTTCAGGCTGGACATCAGGAGGAATTTCTTCATGGAAAGGGTTGTTAAACACTGGAATGGGCTGCCCAGGGAGGTGGTGGAGTCCCCATCCCGGGAGGTGTCCAAAGCACAGCTGGATGTGTCACTCGATGCTCTGGTTTGTGTGACAAGGTGGGGATCACTCAAAGGTGGGACTCATTACAAGTGGATGATTTTGGAGGTCTTTTCCAACCTAAATGGTTTTGGATTCAATTGGCTTCTCTGCACTGAGGCCATTGTGAAGTAAAGCTGTTACCTGGTTTAACTTCTGTCCCAGGCCATCTTGCCTCAAAACCAGCAAGAGACCATGAATCTATCCACTCCAGTTCATTCTGGTGATTAATCACCCTCTCCATCATAAATTTGTACTTGATTTCTACTTTGAATGTGTCTGGCTTCACATTCCAGATAGCAGCCCTCCTTAGCCAGCTCCAAGTCCTTTATTCCTGGGAGATGATCAAACAGGCTCTTATTTACCCAATGCTTTTAAAACTCCAGGTACTGCGTTTGTATCAAAACTTAAATTCATCTGGGTACACTCACAAAAGTAGGACTAGTGTCCAAAATACTGGAGCTAATCTAGGACTCTCTATAGCCCATTTTCCCAAAATAGGCATATTAGGAAAAAAGAAAAATTTAAAAAAAGCTCTGCCATATGACTTGAGGATGTGTTTTACTTGTGCCCTGGGACGCAAGGCTAGGAACCTTCTCCAGGCACTGCCACCTCCTGAGCACACCCCATGGTTTGGTGACGTGCAGCATCCAGTTCCACGTGGAAATCCTTTTATCCAAGCTCCCTGCTCAAGCAGGGCCACCAAAGCCAGTTTTTCAGGACCATGCCCAGAGTATCTCCAAAATTCAAGACTTCATTCTCTCTGAGAAACCTGTGCCAGTGAGTGGAAAGCAGCAAGAGATCACACTTTTTATGAACACAAAAATCCTTGCAAAAAAATGCTCAGAAGTCATCTCCAGCCAATGTTGTTTTCACTCTTACAGTGACTGTGTTGTTTACCAAACCTTTCACAGTACAACCCTGGAGCAGGCCATATTTTGGGATTATGGTCAGGGAGTGCAGCAGCTCCTTGTCAAGTTAACAAGTTCACAATTTTTTTATGGGATCCTGTTTCTTCTCTGAACGGAAAACATTGACAAAAGCCTCTCCCCTTTAGAAAACAAACACCTCACCTTATGATAAAGCCACAGCTTATCATTTATTACAGGTAACTGCAAAAAAGCAAATAAATAATTTCTCCTACAACATGCCATGCAGCACATTTGCACAGGACAACTGGCCAAGGATCACAGTCAAAACTGTTACTCCCTTCTTCTCCCTCCCAAATCCCATGCAAAAGAAACCTCCTTGCCCAAATTTACAGACAGAGCATGAGGCAGAGGCCAGGCTCCATTTTGAAGCAGACTGGCAACAGATCCCACTACAGAAAAACTGAGGTCACAACATCATGAAGTTTCCCAAACTCCAAGGCTTCCAGAAAGGCAGAAATAACCATCTGTATTTCACGGGAAAAGACCCTGAGTTACTCCTGAAGTCCCAGAGATGCATCAAAGGCAATGCAATCCCAGTAAAAGGATGTAATTTAGCGTTGCTTTGTCCTTAATGGCAGCTGGAAAATGAAATGCTGTCACCAAGCCACCTCTGCAGGCACATTTGAGCAGAGCACCCAGGTTATATTTTGGTTATTGCTTACAAATGAGCTTCCAGCACCTACACTGCTCTATCTCTCAGATTGCTGCATGTTGTCCCTTCCAATCATGGCTAAAAATTTGCCTGGAACCAAAGACCGGGCTTGAATTGGCTTTTCCAGCTAAAATGCCATGTGAATGTCACCAACAGAAGAAGGACAGCGAGGCACAAACTCCTGACTTGTAGGGACAGACAATGGCTGCTACAACCTCATTTTCTTAGGGATCAAACAGGTTCTCAGTCACCTCAGATCAGTCTGACCACTGAAATTGGGGAGGAAGAGTGAATTAGGAGCCACCTGGCTCGTACAGAGCTACAAGAGGCAAGACAGACCCTGGAGTGGAAATGAGATTTAAAGCCCCTACATGACAGCAGCAGGGATTGATTGCACCTTGAACTCCAGGTACACCCGAAGGAACCTTCATCCCCACAAAACTGATGGATGGGAGACTGCCAAGCCCTTGAGTCCAAGCCTGGGCCAAACACACAATAAATGAGAGGCTTGTTCAAAAACCATCCCAATTAACACCAATTACCTTGATAGTTTCCTGTGAGGGATACAGGGACGCAGGAGCCCTGGACATGCCAAGTGAAATGAGGTGCTCTATTGCCAAGCACAATGTCTGCCTGCCATGAATCCATCTCCACTGCAGACTGCTTGTCCCAAAGAGGATTCACGAGTTCACCAGGAAGAGGAACTCACAGATTCTGTGGAGGTTGTGGTTGGGAAAGGGCAGGGACAACAAGGGACACTGCAGAACTTAAAACAGCTCCAGGAAATCAGAGTGTTCATCCAACTGGACAGGCAGAAACCTTCCTTCATCCATGACTCTCCAGGGAACACCTCAGCAGATGCCCCAAACCCTCTTCAGTGGAATTCCAGAAAGTGCACTTTCCACTGGGTCACTTGACAAAGGGAGATTAATTGCAAGACAAGGGCTTTGAAATGTGTTTGATTGAATCAAACTTGATTTCCTTTTCATTTGACTTGATTTTAACTTCTCCTGTGCCAAATCAGGGAACATTTCCAAAAGCTGCATTTTTTCATAGAGTGGTCCATCATGCTTGGAAATTGTATCTGCATGGATGTAAAAACCCTTGGCAGGCACAGAGAACTGCAACTACACAATCCAATGAAGATGCCCAACACAAGAAGCACATTCAGGTGAACTGAGTTCAAGGACCTACACCCAGCTGCTGACCCAAAAAAAGAAACCAGAATTGTATCTGCCATCACTTGTACCAGGAACAAGCAAGAGAAACAAGTCATGCCTCACAATCCTTTATTTTTGCACTGCTGTATGGCACAAAAAAAAAAGTTTTAAGAGGAAAGTGGTATCGCTTGACAATAGCAAATTCACTGCATAAAATTTAAGTATTATCTGTTTTAAAACAGGTTTTGGATTTAAGATCATCATTACTTTTTCCCAAAAAGGAATGTGATAAAATGCTGTACAAACAATAAACTTGGTAGGAACTCTATGAAATATAAAATGGTGTTCTGAAAAACACTGTGAGCTCTCAGTTACTTGTAATAAAATAAGAACGCAGCCCTTTTTCACCTCCAAAAAAAGCTTCCATAAAAATTGTGCCATAAAAGGAGGCTGAGAGCAGGGCAGTGTCACCAGGGTCTGCCCTCTGCTCACAAGTGCTGGAGGTCACAGGGCACCCATCTGTTGTTCACTTCAGAACACGAGGAGTTCTCAGAGCACCCTGAGTCTGCCAGGGATGCTGGAGCAGGACTGGGGTGTGGCAGATGTGTCCCCACTGCAGCAGCACAGATCAAACACATCCCCTTGCCCCGCTCCACCCCGTGCCCTTGTCAACCTGTTGTGCTCAAAATATCGATCTGTGGCTCTGCCATCCTTTTCTGCTTCCCCTCTTCTTCCTCCCAGCTGACCTGGACTTTGATCAGCTTCCCCTCTAAAGGAATGATCCACGGCAAGCAAAGAGGCCGATCAAAGTTTGCTTTTTCACAGCTTTGCCAGAAAGCCTGGGGGGCTCCCCCACCCCTGCAGAGGAACAGGGAGCAGCAGGTACAAGGGAGAGGATGAGCTTTTAGTCCAAGGTAAAGCTGTACTCTGGTGACTTTATACCAGAGACTTCATCTTGTTTCTACCCAGTGACTCGTGCAGAACAGACAGAGATGACTTGTCCCTGCCCAGGGCAGGGGTTGGAACTCACTGATCTGTGACTCGGCTGAGAATCAGCAACTCATTCCATGTGTGACACCCAAGCTGCTGAAATGCAGGTGGGGAGCTCCTGCTACCCTGAGCACGGAGTACTCTCACAGCTGCATGAAACAAAACACTAATTCCGAAGTCAAGAGATAGAGAATCATGGAATCACAGGATGGTTTGTTCTGGAAGGGACCTTAAAGCTCATCCAGTGCCACAGGCAGGGACTCCTTCCACTATCCAAGGTTGCTCTAAGCCCCAATGTCCAACCTGACCTTGGACACTGCCAGGGATCCAGAGGCAGCCACAGCTTCTCTGGGCACCCTGTGCCAGGGCCTCACCACCCTCACAGGGAACAATTCCTTCCCAATATCCCATCCATCCCTGCCCTCTGGCACTGGGAAGCCATTCCCTGGGTCCTGTCCCTCCAGGCTCTTGTCCGAGGTCTCTCTCCAGTTTTCTTGTCGGCCCCTTCATACCCCCTGCTTAACACTTTTATCCCAACAAATAAATAAAATATTCCCAAGCACCTACTAGAAATGGCAGTAACATTCAAGCAAACATCAACTGGACGCTCCAGCAAAACATTCCAAGAGTGAGCAGAGTCACTTCCCCTACCTCAGCCCAGACCACACACCCAAATGGAGATCACTTGCCAGCTAAATATTATTCTTTCAGTGGCCTTCTCCTGCTTAACATATTAACAGGATTTATAGGAGGGACTGTCTGGAACACTACTTAACAATGCTAATAGCAGAGTTCCAAGAAATCAGTAGTTTGGCAATTGCAAATCCAGCAATACATGCTGAAGTATGCGCTCACGCTTGCTAAACCTGTAATCCGAGTTCTCTCTCTTTTTTTTTTCCCTCCCCATAATAAGTGGTTTAAATTTAGTAGGAATGATTCACTTGCTGCAGGTTCACTTGCTTTATTTCTTTTCCTTTTTTTTTTTTTTTTTTGCACTTGGAATCCATCTTGGATGACATCTAACAGGAAGACTGGAGGAGGGAGGCAGAACCTGGCTTTTTAAAGAAAAGCCAATCTATTACACTAAGCACCTTCCGTAATTTTAAGTTGCGTATCTCCATAACTCCAATTTTCTCCTTCAATAAGCAGCAGATACAGGGCACACACACAGATCCAAGCAGGGTTCTAGTGATGCTTGGGCTCTAAGCTGGGTCCAGGCTAAAGAACAGGCCCTGTGGTCTTAACACATATTCCATCCCCAGATGTTCTGCTCCAGCACTGGAATCCCAGAATCACCGAGGTTGGAATAAACCTCCAGGATCATCAAGTCCCACCTGTGACTGATCCCCACGTTGTCACTCAGTCCAGAGCTCTGAGTGCCACATCCAGCTGTTCCTCAGACACCTTCAGGGATGGGGACTCCAAACCTCCCTGGGCAGCCCCTGCCAATGCCTGACCACCCTTTCCATGAACAAATTCCTCCTGATGTCCAACCTGACCCTTCCCAGACACAACTTGAGGCCATTTCCTCTTGTCCTGTCTGTTTTTACCTGGGAGAAGAGGCTGATCCCCACCTGGCTGCACCCTCCTGTAAGGCAGTTTTAGATCCAGCTGGACCCTCCTGGGCCACTCTCAATCAAACCAGGCTGAGCAGCACCTTTGCTTCACATGAGCCAGGCTTGGGGACAAGGAATTATGGAAACCTGGGATGGTTCGGGTTGGAAGGGACCTTAAATTCCAGCCCCTGCCATGGGCAGGGACACCTCTCACTATCCCAGGTTGTTCCAAGCCCCGTCCAACCTGGCTTTGGACACTCCAAGGGATGGGGCAGCCACAGCTTCTCTGGAAACCTGTGCCAGGGCCTCCTCACCCTCACAGGGAAGAATTTCTCCCCAGTATTGAATCTAAACCTGCTCTCAG
This sequence comes from Picathartes gymnocephalus, assembly GCA_013390045.1. Lineage (NCBI taxonomy): Eukaryota > Metazoa > Chordata > Aves > Passeriformes > Picathartidae > Picathartes > Picathartes gymnocephalus. Next base: position 99,821 of record WEKY01042766.1, on the reverse strand, counting down.
TTTAAAGCCATTCCCTTTGTCCTGTGAGGAACTCTGGCAGGTGGCTTTTGACGCATGGCCTGGGAAGGAGGGAGGCAGCAGAGCAGGTGACAGCTTTGGGACAGCACCGGAGGACTATTACGGCAAAACTTTGCTAAATATATCAGCAGTGCAAAGTAGGTGGGTCAGAACATCCCTCCAAGAGAAATCCAGATTTGGAAGCACAGCCCAAGTGACAAGGTATACGTTCAAAGTAGGTATAAACACAAAAATAAGGGCTTTAAGCAAGAACACTCGAAGGATTTGGAGTTTTCCTTCCCTCCTCTCACAAATATATTCAGCCAAAAGCACAACATAAGCCTGCAATGGAAAACATTCTTTAGGAAACAGGGAAGGAAAATAAATGGACACACAGAGAGGTGAACTGACCTCCAGTCTCAACTGAAATTATCTAGGAAGCGCAGGACCAAAAAGAGACTGAGCTGTGGGCCTACACCCCCGAGGCTGTGAGTGGGCTGAGACTCAGCAACTCACTGCATGTGTGACACCAAGCCTGTGTATTTCCTGAGCACACAGCACTGCCACAGCTCTATAAACCAAAATACTTGGTCCAATGTCGAGGATTATCACAAAATCACAGAATAGTTTGGGGTAGAAAGGTGCTTTACAGCTCACCTTGTTCCAACCCTGACACGCTTCACTATCCCAGGTTGCTCCAAGCACTGTCCAGCCTGGCCTTGGACACTGCCAGGGATCCAGGGGCAGCCACAGCTTCTCTGGGCACCCTGTGCCAGGGCCTCCCCACCCTCAGAGCCAAGAATTCCTTCCCAATATCCAATCTAAACCTACTCCCTCTCAGAAAAAACCATTCAGTAAGATGAGGACAAGAAGCTGAAGTTGTATTATGGAGACTTCTGAAAAACTGATGAATTTCATTGGGCTGTGACAAAGTTCTGCTGAATCTTCGACCAGGAAATCCAGCTTCAGCTGTGGGTATGTATTGGAAGTGTTGATAAAAGCCAAAATTGCAGAACATTTGGAAATGCATAATTTAGTAGAGGACATTCAGTACAGATTCATAAAAGGAAGGTCATGCCTGACAAATCTGCTGAAATCCTTTTTATTATACGACCAAATCGTTAGGTTAGACAAGAGTGAAACAGTGGACATAAGTTATCAGGATCTCAGGAAAGCATTTGATTTTGTACCACTCAGGCTGATTTACAAAGTCATAAAGTATTGTGCAGGGAGAAGGAATTGAAATGGATTAAAGAACATTTTAGGGATAGGCACAAAGGCAACAGAGTGAGTGGAAGGAATCTGAAACAGAGAGGTATAAAGGTCAGGCTGCTGCTAAAGGCATAAAAATGGGCCCTGAGAACTGTAAAACTTGAGCTCAGCTACCATTTGAGAGGCAAGAACACCTGAATTTGGTGGCACAACTGCAGAAGGGTACTGGTGGCAGTAAATTTGGAGGAAATCAGGTGCAGAAAGGTGGCACTTGCAAAAGTGCTGCACCACCCTCTGAGATTCACCTGTACCAGAGCTGAGGTGTGAAGGGACCTCCTGGCTGGGAATCCACACTCATTTTAAAGAGGATTCAGTAATTTTATGGTCATTAATAAAGCAGCTACGCATGCTGTGGTAATGATTTGGGTAATTAAATCTGAAGCTTCTGGGAATTAAGCTGATGGCCTGAAAGGGTCAAAAAGAAAACTCCTCTGGTGCTTAATCAGAGGAATAGCTTTGCAAGCTGGGTGGGTGCATTAATTGTCCCATACTGACCACGGTGTGACACACAAAGCTACATCCAATGGATCTCTGGGCTGATCCAGCTGCACTCTGCGTAGAAATCGCCACGGTTTCATTCACGTAGGACACACCAAAAGAAACCAGAGTGCCTTTGTTAGCCCCTCTCAGACGATTTTGCACAGACAAAAAGAACTCCCACTCATCCCGAGGTTTTCCACAGGCTGCTGGTAACGTCTTCTCCTGAAATCTGCCAATTATTCTCATGGCTGATAGACTGGACACGAGCTCTGTTGCTTGATGATGATGCAAGGAGTTTTAATCCTTTGTCTTTTCTTTCCTAAGCGAGCAGCAGATCTTTACAACAATGTCCTCGTGAGCTGGGGTAAAATTCCCCACAGAAAACTGAGCCTCAGCTGCTGCTACTTGGCTCAAGGTCAGCTGGGATAAAGATGAGAACAGAACGAGGATCTTCTGATTCCCACTCCTGTGCCCTGAATTCCAGGCCACAGTGCTGCTGCCACCACCTGTGGGGACAGCCTTTCAATCCTGAAGGCTGTCAAAAGCCAGCAGCTTTTCTAAGCACTAAAAATCACTTTAAATAAACTTCAGTTTGAAAAAAAAAAGAAAAAAAAAGTTAGGGGAGAACAGGTGGACTCCTGTGACACCAGAATTCTTCAATGCACAAAGAATCTTTCATCTCACTGTTCTACACGGCACCTTTAAATATTCTTCTACATAAAGGCATGATATGCAAGAGCAAAAGAATAACTGAGAAACAGTAATCCCTAACAGATCAACTGTGCTTTATCTACACAGATTCTGCTTTCATAAAAGCACAGAGGAAAGAGGGGGGAAAAAAAGTACATTCTTATTGTTTTCTGAAGCTTAAAATAACCACAAAGTGAGAAAAATCAAAGCTGTTCCATAGAACAACTAGGGAAAAAAAGTCTCACTGAGCATTTGAGAAAGACAGTAAATGGCAGAAGATGGAATCAGAGGTTTAGTGAGTGCCATGGTCACCAAGCTCAGATCCTAAATTTGGTCTGTGCTTAAACCAGGGTGGTTAAATGGAAGGACCTGCTAGAATGTACGTGCCCCATATATAATTATAGCTGTCACTGGCAGCAAAGGCTATAGCTCTGGCTGCCATGACATTCTCCATTTTCACCTGCTAACTTCTGTGAAAACTTTCTTTTTTTCCATATATAATGTGACTGGATGCAGGCAATGTCTGCAGGAAACCTGCTAGCTGTGAGCCAGTCAGAAGGTAAAGGGATGGGAAGAATTTGGAACAAATCATCTGTACTCAACACAGGCAGAGCTGCCATCAATTTATTCTCAAAGCTGATTGATTATGGAGTTTTTGCACTTCTAGAAACAAGCAGAAAATTCATTATCTACTATAGCTGGTTGATGAACCAAATGTTTGAGCTTAGATTAAACACAAGGTCCAAGCTGCTGCTGGGGGAAGCAGCAGCAAAGTGGCCAAAATATTACCTAAAAACCATTAATTTATTCCCCACATTCAGATATTTTGTATATTCCAAAGCACTGAGCTGTTCTGTAACACCAACGGGCTGTTGACATCAGGGTTTGTCCAAACCCTTCCTAACTCAACCTGTGTTATCTACTGGAATAACAATCCACCAAAAAAAAAAAAAAAAAGCAAACTCCACCAAAACCACAACAAACAAAAAAACCCCAACTCTTTAACCCCTCAAACTTCTCCCTATCCCAAAAGCTTCCCAGCCATGATAGAGTTTATTCCCTAAACCCCCTCTGCAGCAGCATTTTCTGGGAGTTCTTTTCCTGAGCAGAGCTCTCCACCCTTTCCTACAGCCAAGGAACTTAAGGTACCCACTTGTTCCTGTCCAAAGGGGTCAGGTACCAGCTCAGAGCTGCAAAGGGATCCTCTCAAAGCAAGGCTGACTCCTCAAAGCTGCAGCCCAGTATTGCTTTAAGTAGAGAATCAGAAACCATCCAAGCAATTATTCCAGCCCTGCCTTCCATCATTTCCAAACACATCTTTCTGTCTCCACGCTGTCCCTCACCCCGGTGTTTCAAAGATCTGGGAAGATTCTTTGTATTTTGCCATTCAGACTCCTGAAGGGAGGTTTGTATTTATAAGTTTATATATAATTTTATGTACATATTTTATTTTAAACTCAAATAAATGGTAGAGTTCATTAATCTCATCCCATTCAGTCACACTCAAAAACAAGAGAAGCAGCAGTTGGAGACAAACCCAGATTTACACACGTGTCATTCAGATATTAATTAAAGTTACAATAACTGTCAATTAAAAATAGGTGTAGGATCTTCTTGTGGTGTGGATGCTTCCATCCCTCAACTTCCAGACTAGCCAGCAGCATCCCCCCAAAATATACTTCAAGAGTCGTGGTTGTACCATCAAAGAACTGCATTTTCCCCCTGCAACACTGGCTGCTAACTAGTAAAATTCAGAAATATCTGTGCAATATCTCCTGTGTATCAGTGACAAAACAATGAGCTGCTGTTAACAAGCTTCCAATTTTAAGGGCAATGAAAGAAATAACCAAGTATTTTTAATTTACATGCAACTTCCACTTTGATTCTGGACTTTTAGATAAGTTTCCAGGCCCTCTCCAGGTGCATGGATATTGATCAAAATGACAGTCAACATATTCAAAGGTCTACACCCCAAAATCCAGGTGGGAATGAGTGTGAAGCCTTTCCTATGCAAGCTTTTAGACCCATCCCCATCATCACCTTATGGTTTGTCTCTGAGCTGAACAGGTACTGACTTGAAAAGTCACTCTTCCTGTCTTAGAACTAAAAATTTTGACTCCAGTTACTCAAGAGAGGTATCCAAGTTTGGAAATTGGATGTCCACCAGAGGACTGAAGGATATATAAATCAACACATCAGGCCTAAAATGTAAAAGCTACTGTTTAATGCAATATGCCAAAAATAAAATGTGAGTTCCTCTAGACAGTCTGCAACAGGCAATTATCTAAAAAACATTTTTCACAAAGTTCTGCACATTCCTGCTGACCAACAATTCTGCTGCCAAGCACAGGAGACGGGAGGATGAATTTTTATCTTTTTAGTTAGTTCTAAGAATATTATCCCAAACACTGACTTATATAAAGGGATACTTTCAACTTCATTTATTACTTACTTCTTTATGATTCTTTACACCCAGTTGATAATGCACTGGCACACTTATCTCTTATATAAATCTCTGTCACCATCCACCCAAGGAGACAATTTGTTAAGCCAGTTTAACCCCTGCTGAAACATGACTTACCACTGAAAGCACAGCCAAATTCCCATGCCTGAGGTCAGTCCTAGAATTTCAACAACTCCTGGAAGACATTCCAAAGTTACAGCAGCAAGACTGCTGCAAGTTCCTCTAGAGAGCAGAACAGCACAAAAGTCACTGGCTGTGAGTTCTCTCTCATGCATAAAGTAGGTGGATCTTCCTAGACTAATTTTGTATTAAAAAGAAAAAAAAAATCTGATTATCACAGAATCCTGGGATGGTCTGGGTTGGACAGAACATTGAAATTAATCTCATTCCACCCCCTGCCACAGGCAGGGCGACCTTCCACTATCCCAGGCTGCTCCAAGTCCTGTTCAACCTGGCCTTGGGAGAGTTTCAGGGATGGAATAACCTCATTTTACCTTTTCCCCTCTTGCTGGCACTGGGTTACACCTAATGAGCTCTACAGCAGAGGGGTGATGGAAATAGTGAAATACCTGGATCACTGGAAAGGGTTAATAATTACACAGGGCTGGTTGGTGTCCTGCAGTTCTCACCAAGGATTTGCAGCAACAGAATCATTTCAGGATTTGAAAAAGAAAAGGAGAAGTGGGGTAACTCTGACAGTCTCTTTTTTAGGACCTCTTTTAAAATCCAAACCAGAAAGTGAAACATCTTAGCCATTCTCCCACTGTCCTCACACAGTTCACATTCGTTCTTATTTCAGCTCCAGCTCCTGGAGTCAAGTGATTGGACGTGAAAAAGCAAAAGCTGAAAGATGTTAAGTAAATAAATACATCATATACCTTCCTATGCCCTTCACTTTGCCAAACCCTGACTTAATAAGAATTTATTTGGTATATTTGAGGTTGTAAATTACAAACAGCAGTTAATTTCAGAAGACTACTCAGCCTTAACACTTTGGAATATAAAAATCTTGCCAAAAAACCAGATAGTATTGGTCTAAAAAACTCCCTTAACCTGTAAAAAATTAGTTTGGAGCCACTTTTACCTGTGACTAAGACTGATCAGACAAGCACCAGCAAGTGCCCTTGTTGAGAAGAGCTCACAGCAGAAGAGCTCCAGAATGAGGGTCAAGGACTATCAGGAAAAATGGTAATGGAGAGATTTGGGCGGGGCAGAGAAACGACACCTGATGGCCCCAACTCTGCCAATCTACGAATCACAAAATCATTCAGATTGGAAAACATATCTGAGATCATCAAGTACAACCTGTGACCCATCACGACCTCGTCCCCAGCCCACAGCACTGAGTGCCACGTCCAGGTGTTCCTTGGACACCTCCAGGGATGGGGATTCCAAACCACCCTGGGCAGTTCCAATGCCTGACCACCCTTTCCATGAACAAATTCCTCCTGATGTCCAACCTGAACCTCCCCTGGCACAGCCTGAGGCCATTCCCTCTCCTCCTGTCCCTGTTCCTTGGCAGCAGAGCCCAACTCACAGCTGGCTGTCCCCTCCTGCCAGGGAGTTGTGCAGAGCCAGGAGGTCCCCCCCGAGCCTCCTTCTCCTCCAGGCTGAACAACCCCAAAAGCTGAAGTCCCGGGTATGGTTTCTGCCACTTCTTCAGCTGCCAGATAAGGGCTGCCTTTCTGCAAGGAGTGTTTGTACTGCCATCACAGACTGGTTCCTGGGCTCGTCTGTCAGTCTGACCCCGCGGGATCCGATGTTCTTAAATGGCCTGGGCACAATTTATGTGCAGCCGTTGCGGAGCGTGGATGCACTGTAAAACACGGAACGGCAGGAAAGGCTCGCTCCACATCCACAAGGAGAAAACTGACACCATAAGTCAACATCCAGTTGGCTGGAGGAGAAAGGGGGATGACACACACACACGCATATAAATGGATGAGATCACAGCCTCAGCGCCTTGCTCTAAAGCAGTCGAATAAGACTTGCCCTTAATATTCTTAAAACGTTTTTATTTTTGAAATATAAGACGTGAAAGTGCCCCATTTTTCACTGGCTGAAGCCAAACTTGAAATAACAAAACAGTTCTAAGTAGTTAACGGGCTACAAAACTGCCCCTGATTTCCAGGCAGCGCTGCAGACTCGCAGAGTAACACTGTGTACCCATTAACTCCAAGTCCACAATTTGGCCAGAATTTGTTTTGCTGCATTACAGCCAAATCACTTTTTGTGTCTGTCTTCCTCCTACGTGGGATTGCCTGAGCAGAACAGGATGCCAATGCTGAAAGCACTGACTGTCTCAGACGTTACCATCTCTGATTAAGAAGGCCCTTTTATTGCAGGATCACTTAGACTTTACAGATAACTGTTGCTGCATTGAGATGAAGTTACTGGCAGGAAAGCTTACGGCAACTCAGGGAACACCAACCAGAATATTAAGACTCCCCATGTGAGCTATTTCAAAAGTCCAGCACAGAAATTATTTTTCTAATATCCATTTTTTGCTGAAAATCAGGTTGACTATTTCTTGTACTCTCTACAGAAGATGGGAAAACATCATATTCTGCATTTCCCTACAAGAAACTTCCACCTTGAGTTCGCTCAACTCTTGGCAAGTGCAGTGGGTTATTTATTCAAAGGTTCACTTTAAAGGTCCCTGCCTTTTCCTGCCACTGCAGGAATCCTCTAAGAACTCATCTCTCCACCCTTTTACTGCCACATTCTCAGCTTCTACATGAACTCCACAATATCTTGTTTCCAGTCCTGTTCCTGCCCCACATTCCCATCCCGTTTTGGTTTGCTTGTCCAGCTGAGAAGAGGAAGTGTGTGCTCCAGCTAGTCAGGAGCTGATGAACAGCGATCAAAGTCTGCAGCTCCCACCTCCACATCTTTGAGGGAGCAGACACAAAACATCACCAAGAATCAAATGTTTCACACCAATGGGCAAGAAATCCTCGTTTCTTATCCAGGCTGGCACATATCCTTTCCACTCCATTTTACATCTACCACTCCCTGTGTTACGAGTATGAGGAAACAGCTCTTACCACTTAATTTCCCTTTACCATTTGACTTTTCTATTCCATCTCAAGTTGTTTTTATTCCAAATGAATATTCCAATATATAAACCATCTCAGTAAACTGCATCAGCCACCAACATATGATTTGTAGTCAGGTATGGGTGCAATTTTTTGATTCAGAATTAAAACTCTAATCAAGGATGTGGGACAGAAGCACCCAAAAGTGTAAGGTCATATGAAGCATTAACTTCCTCTTCCAGTTTTACAGATCTGAGCAGCAGGACTGTTTTGCATTAATACAAAGGCTTTTTTTTCCCCTCATCAGAAAAAAATTAAGTGTTTTCTAACTTATTAAGCAGAGCTAAACATCTGCAAGAACCTGGATCGTGCATGGCTTTGTCACTTCCAGCAGCAGCCACTTGAGTGATGGCAGGGACAGCTATTTATCACCCCATCACCAAGGAACACAAACAGCAGCAAATGAATGACATGACAATACAGAACTCAAGTGAAACTGAGAGTGACAAAACGTTGGGACCTCACTTTTGCCCCGATTTACAGTGCAGAACATGCAGCAACAGAGTGCTGGTTCATCGACATGGGGAGGGTGTTTTTTTTCAAGTGGTACAAAAGCCAAAAAGTACAGTTTAAAGAATTAATTGTAATTTTTTGGGAGGCCCTGCAGAATCTTTTACCCAAATGCTGACAACTTTCAGCAGAGGCACTGCACTCTAAGCAGTACCACAGGTTTGATATTGTTGAAGATGGGAATTATCAGCTCAACACCTCAAACTGTTGCCTTTTTTCCCTAAACATAAATATTTCCACAGTGCTGAGGATGCAGAGTAATAAGCAAAGAGTTAATTACCAAAGGATTTCAGGTGCTCTTTGGAGTTGAGACAACGCTATCATCATCCCATCAATGTTAACAAAGTGTAATAGAAAATCTAAACAGACCAGAATCTCTTGTCTGTGCTTATTCAATTTCCACTGTAGCTGCTCTTAGGCTGCAGTAAATCTTGTGGCCCATGAACAAAAAAAATGCAAGTGTGAAAGAGTTTTGGTTTTAATTACAAGAACACAGAACAGCGTCTGCCTGCCTCGTTAGCTTGGGGAATTTAAACAGTGACCAAACCACTTGAACTCATCCGCAAGACACATTCAATGCTCAAATTAAAAAAATCTGCTCCTGAAGTCCTTCAGAGAGGAAATAAGAAATTCAATATGTATTCCATAGCTTAGTGCATTTTTCACCTTGACTACCAAACCAGGACTGCATTCACCATCAAAAAAATTCTCGGGAACCTCCTTAATTCATATTAGGATTCATATGGGAAGACGTTAAAAAATGGGTTTTGAATTTTATTTTAAATGACTTTTTTAAAAGTTACATTAAAAATTTGAACAACTACTCCAAAACATAAACTTAGTACAATGTTATTTAAAATGACGTGGAAAATATTTAGCAGCATTAGCTATTGCTGTGTTTTGGGAGGCAGGGAAGGAAGGGAAATAAATCCCAGTCCTGGCTGGTGAAAACTACAGCAGAAGCACTGGGAAGGAGAGTCAAGTGCTAAAGCACTTTTGCCCTCTTTGGCACATATAAGGAATAATTTGTTCATTTATAAATGTAAACGTTACAGAATTTAAATGAGGGTTTGTTGAATTATGTACCTGCTTCAGGACATATTCCTACCCCACCTCCCCTACCAGCTAAGCATTCCTGCTCCAGCCCAAAGAAAGAAATTAAGGAATTAACTTAAGAGCTGTACCTGTTTGCAAATAAACACGCTTCAAATAGTTACCAGCCAATGAAAATCAACCTGTCCTTAGGAAAATAATGAAAGTACAATCCCAAAACAAGATTAAAATCAATGATTTAAATCAAAGCTTCCCTCTGCTGATGTAAATCAAAGTGATTTAAATCACCAGTTTTGATCAATTCACACATTTGCATAACATTGATCGTTTATCCCTTAAAATGTCATCTAGGGGCCAAAGTTAGCTGGGTATTTCTCTAAATCTCAATTCAGCCAGCATAAATAAAGCTTTTGTGTTCTTATTTAAAAATTTATGAAATTCCCTATCAGCTCTAACATTCCATTCCTGATGTCTGATCATCACGGGGCAGCCCAAGTGGTTGAAAAGACAAACGGAGGTGATTCTGTGGTAATCCCGACTACAACCTGAGCCACATCCCCCTGCCAGGGCTCTGGAGACATCCTGCCCATCACCAAACACACAAACATGCTGATGGGACAAACAAGTGTTTACAAGATCCCTCAGCCCATCAATCCCCTTTAATACAGTTGGGTAGCCAGGGGTTATTGATCTATGGTGGTAAATTTTCACAGCAGGCTGTTTTCCTGCATTGATCACGGGAGCAAGGCAGGGATTAACAAAGTGCAGCAGCTCCTTCACTCCAGGAAAACTGCCTTTGCTGGAGGCATTGCAAAGGTTACCCAGAACTGCTCCATCCCTCGAAGTGTCCAAGGCCAGGCTGAACAGGGCTTGGAGCAACCTGGGATAGTGGAAAGTGTCCCTGCCCATGACTTCAAGCAAGATGAGCTTTAAGGTCCCTCCAACCCAAATCATTCCATTGTATGATTCTATTAATCTCGTGAAAGCTGGATATTCCTCCTAGTTCTCCTTGATTTGGTCTTTCCTACAAAAACTATCTTCGATTTGTACAATCCTTCACAGCTACCATCATTTTTGTCTCATTTCCTTCACCCTCAGACTCTTCACCTGCATTTTCCAGGCATTCTGATACTGTTCAAACCCTTCAAAATACCAACTCTTCTCCATGGTTCTGCCTCCTCTCCCAGCTTCTGCTTCAAGGTACAACAAGGAAAGGAAATGCAGAAGAAACTGGAAGGAGGTAAGAGCACAAAGGATGACAGGGTGATACAGACTGAAGTCAAACAGTTCCTGTGAGGGTAGGAGGGGCTGGAATGGAATTCCCAGAGAAGCTGTGGCTGCCCCTGGATCCCTGGAAGTGCCCAAGGCCAGGTTGGACAGGGCTTGGAGCAACCTGGGACAGTGGAAGGTGTCCCTGCCCATGGCAGAGAGGTTGGAATGGGATGAGTTTTAAGGTCCCTTCCAACCCAAAGCTGGGATTCCATGAATTTTCAAGCACAGGAATCTACTAAGAATTCAAACAATGCTCTGCTCACACAACATTTTATGCAAATAACAGCTCTCAAAAACAAAGAATAACCACTGAGTGCTTTTACCTATTTTATTGGCATGCACAAAAACACGACTGTCTCGAGTACCAAGCAGGATTTTTTAAAAGCAAACATTTCAAGGCAGCAGCACAAAGCCAATAACTGTATCCTGGTCACTTTGATCCAATTACAATACATTTTAAAGTATTACAGTACTTTAAAGATTAAATAGTGCTGCAGCTTCTCCATCTAAAGTTACCATGCTGGAAAGTTCTTGGTTAGAGAACGCCCGGCCTCGCCTGCCTGAGCTTTTCCACTTGGGAGATTCAAAGTGGATTTAGCAGGATTACCAGCATACTTCAGCATTTTCAGGATCAGAGCTTAAATGGTATCTCCGACACACATGTGGGACAAAAAAAAAAAACAGTGGAGGAAAAAGAAATCTTTTCCTAAGAAAACCAGGAAGCTATTGATCCTAAGCAGCTTTGTGCTTTTGACTTCAAACTAACAGGGAAGGAATGAAAACAAATAGTCTGTGTTTTAGTAGGAGAGTATTATCTATGTATTTATAAATATTCAGTTATCACTAATTGGTAAATAAAACAAAATATGCAATAGGAAATGACAACATTTTTAGATGACAAAACTCAGACCGTACTAAAGGTACATATTTGTTCAGGACTGAACAAAACCCCCAAACTTTTAAAATATTAAATTATTATGCTGATCTAAAATATCCTTGCTGGACAAACCACCAAAAAAACCCCTACCTCAAATCCCTGTGTGTAACAAACTGCCTTTTCCCCATTTTTACAAAGCAGATGGGGTTTAGCTCCCTCCAGGAGAGCGAACAGTCCAGGCCTAAGGAACAAGAAAAGTTAATATCCCAAAAAGAGAGCGGAAGCTGCTCTTATGGCTGTGTACAGACATTTCCTGCCTCAAGATCTTAAAAATTCACTCCCCACTGCACTCAGAAAACCAGAGTTGACATAAACTGATGCCCAGATTTGTTTCCCAACCTTTTTTTTTTTTCTTGTTAAACTGCTCACAATTTATTTTTAACTACTGCACAGAAGCTGCATCTGTCGAGGATGCTCTTTTTGCAAGCAGAGCTCCTGCTCAAGAGACTGCAAGGAGACTTGCTTGCCTTGCCTTCAGCAGAGTTAAACCATTTCTGAATAAGAAATGATTCTTCTACACAGTAATTCCAATTTTAACCTTACAGCTCTGCCATTTGCCAAAGTCCCACTGCTTTGTCAGGAGAAGGACGAGTCCAGAGAAGCTGCCCCATCCTTGGAAGTGTCCAAGGCCAGGTTGGACAGGGCTTGGAGCAATCTGGGATAGCGGAAGGAGTCCCTGCCCATGGCAGGGGGTGGGACAAGGTGGACTTTAAGGGTCCCTTCCCACCCAAACCATCCTGTGATTCCATGATTATGCTGCCATAATCTAATGTCCCACGTGAGCAGAAAAGAAGGATTTAGAAGTAGATGGTCTATGTTTAACTTGCATTTAGTGCCTTTAAAAGTTAAAGGAGTGCAACGAATGATGCCAGGACAAGCATTATCTACAAAGATAAACGAGCTGAAAATAGCCAGCAGAGCCCTGTCAGCCAGAGAGCTCCGGCCATGGACGTGGATCCTGCAGCAGGAGCAATCCAGGAAGTTCCTTCCCACCAATCTCCCAGAGACTCATCTTAAAAACTTCAGAGCAGGAACAACCAAGAAGTCAAACCAAATCCTATCACTGAAACAGCTGAAGGCCTTCTCACAGACATCACATTAAGAGCTCACTCGTAGCATGTTATTTCAGTTATTTTTGAAGCCCAGACATCAATGAATGTTCTCAGTTGTAGGGTCTTTGCCCCCAAGGAAAAATCCCTGGAATAGACTCAAAGCTGGGCAATACCCAGAGTGTGAGTGTTCAGCAGGGGACATTTCCTCTCTGCAGCTCCAGGACAGCATGACCTCTCTCTGTCAGGGTGGTGAGGCCCTGGCTCAGTTTGCCCGGGGAGGTTTTGGACTCCCCATCCTTGAAGTGTTCCAGGCCAGGCTGGAGGGGCTGAAGCCCCTCTGCTCCGGAGCCAGGCTGGGAGAGCTGGGGGTGTTCTCCTGGAGAAGAGAAGGATCCAGGGAGAGCCCAAAGCCCTTTGCAGGGCCTAAAGGGGCTCCAGGAGCGCTGGAGAGGGACTTGGGGCAAGCGATGGAGGGGCAGGACACAGGGAATGGCTTCCCACTGCTGGAGGGCAGGGATGGATGGGATATTGGGAAGGAATTGTTCCCTGTGAGGGTGGGGAGGCCCTGGCACAGGGGGCCCAGAGAAGCTGTGACTGCCCCTGGATCCCTGGCAGTGCCCAAGGCCAGGCTGGACAGGGCTGGGAGCAGCCTGGGATAGTGGAAGGTGTCCCTGCCCATGGCAGGGGGGGGGACTGGACGAACTTTAAGGTCCCTTCCCACTCCAAACCACTCTGTTATTCTGTAATTCTATGATTTCCATGTCCTTGGTTCCTCCTCCCACTGAAAGGCTGCTCTCAGAGGAGCACCCAAATTTGGGATATGAGGTCCTAGAGCAGGCACAGCAGTGCTGGGCTGTGTGTGCACCAATCCCAGGCAGCAGCACGATGCCAATCCCAAATCCAGCAAAAGGATATCCACGGAGCAGGGCTGGGGCTGCCACCACACGTGCCCTTGACTTCACAAACACAGCTGCAATACTCACAAGCAAAGGTGCATCTGCATCACTGCAGAGTCATGCAGTTTAAAAATAAAAGCTTGAAAATTACTTTCTAATTTGAAATAATTTCAATTAGAAAAACGATTTAAGATGCGTATTTTGCAAAAATTTTCTGAGGGAGAAGAATCTCAAGGCAGTGAAGCAGTGGAAGTCACTCGGTAAGTACTGGGAACCAGTGTGTGATGAAGTGCCAACCCATCTTTCAAGCAGAATCCTTGTCTGCAAGTACAAAAGAACAAACATTTTCTTTTTACTTTGCTTATTTAGCTCAGTTCAATGACTGCTGCTTTCAAAGTTGAGAAATCAGCTGGGAATTCAGAAAGCAGGAAAAACAGTTTCTCGCTTTTAAATGAGGAATAAAAATAAGGTAAGTTGATGAGCTCTGCCAGCTCTATGGTTTTGAAGGACAAGGTAACCAGAAATTAGGTGAAATTTAGCTTAGCAAGACTCACTGTATTTAATAAATGTATTTTAGAAGAAAAGCTGTATTTTGACAGAAGTGTAACACAGCCTTAACATCAAGTAAAACTGCACTTTCAGTTGAATTAGTTTCCATCCAAATGAGCTTGACATGATTTTAAATAGGAATCAGCTGGGAAATATGCAGGATTAACCATGTTCTAATTCAGCACATAATAAATGTATAGGAAGCAATGTAATTGCTCAGGTTACATCCTGACACCTGCTACAAACCTCTGAAGTTTCTCAGCAGAGCCCAAGAAATACAAGTGCAAAACAAAAGTAAGGATCAATTATTCCAACCAAAGTTTCCTGCCTGCTCTTTAAACCACTTTGATTTGCATCGATCCACGTGCTGCAGTGTTAACTTTGTACAGTCCCCCACCCTCTGAAGCCACACTCAGATCCATGCAACATCCATGGGATGCATTTATTGGAGGAAGAGAACTTCTGGGATGGATTTCATGGATCTTATCTACCTGGGAGACAGATCTACTTCTGCCCTGGGCAGCTAGGGGAAGGGGAACAAAGGAAATGCTGGGAGAAGGCAATAGGACAACCAGAGGAATTTGGCCTTGAGTATATTTGAGTAAACAAATGCATCATTCCTGTAGGAAGAAGCAGCATGCAAATTAAAATCAAACCACCTTTTTCTGCCACCTTCTAAAAATATGAACTAGAAGGAGTTGGGCACGAGTTTTGTATCACATGGAATAGAAAAGAAATGCTCAAACAGGTGTAATAAGTTGTTTAGAAATTATTAAACTGCTTTGAGCAAGCAGAGTTGCTCACTCCCACCCTAGGAAATTGCAAAAGCAATGTCAAGAAATTTAGGGGGCAATTTACTCACTGTCAAGAAGAAGAGAACGTTTTAGCCTAAAGGAGGAATAAGGCAATTGATGAAATTTCATATCGGATCTATTTGAGACACCCAAGATAGGACATCAACACCATCACAAGCCAAGGCCAGAGCTTTCCAACAGCCACACTGGCAAATTCAAAGAGGATGAAAAACCTGAGTTTTTTGGGCAGAAGAGCTGTTTAAGAGAGTTTTATTTTAAAACAAAGGACCAGTAACGTGCAACCCTTCCCTGCATATCTGACTAAATATGAAGCAGCCTTGAGGAGAAGGACCTGGGGGTGCTGGTGGATGAGAGGCTGGACATGCCCCATCCATGTGCACTCACACGACAGAACCCCCCCATGCCCTGGGCTGATCTCCCAGTGTGGGCAGCAGAGGAGGGGGAATTCTGCCCCTCTGCCCCCTCCCAGGTGAGACCCCCCCTGCAGAGCTGCCCCAGCCCTGGGCTCCAACAGCACAAGGATGTGGAGCTGCTGGAGAGAGTCCAGAGGAGGCCATGGGGGTGCTCCAAAGGCTGGGAGAGCTGGAGGTGCTCACCTGGAGAAGAGAAGGATCCAGGGAAACCTCAGAGCCCCTTGCAGGGCCTAAAGGGGCTCCAGGAGAGCTGGAGAGGGACTTGGGACAAGGGATGGAGGGACAGGACACAGGGAATGGCTTCCCACTGCCGGAGGGCAGGGATGGATGGGATATTGGGAAGGAATTGTTCCCTGTGAGGGTGGGGAGGCCCTGGCACAGGGTGCCCAGAGAAGCTGTGACTGCCCCTGGATCCCTGGCAGTGTCCAAGGCCAGGCTGGATGGAGTAACCTGGGACAGGGGGAGGTGTCCCTGCCCTTGGCAGGGGGTAGAGTGGAACAGAATGATCTTTAAGGTCCCTTCCCACCCATTCCACGATTCCACAACCTTGCACAGGTGAACACTGCAGCATTGCATTCCCAGAGCCACATTTGCTGGGACACAGAGCAGGCAACGGGGTTTGAACACATCCCGTGGAATCCCAGGACTGGAATAGCCTGGGAGAACTGGAGCACCGTGTTTGCTGTGCCAAGCATTGGGTATTTTCAGAGGTGTTCTCCAATGGCCTTGTCTACACAAATTGGAAGGATTAAGCCAGACCTCAGAGCAATTTAAATAAATCTGCACAACCCGAGTGTCACTGTGAGTGCCTCACAAAGCTTCATGTGAAATTGGTTCCCTATCAGCTTAAATTTGTGTCTCCACATGTAGGAGCCCTGCTGAGTACAGGAGACAACACCCACAAATTGACCTCTAACCACTGCCATGCACAGAAGTGATTTATACCTGGCTGTAATTTCACCCAGTGTAAGGTGTGTGTGTGTGTATATATATATATA
>WEKY01042766.1:64897-83297 GCA_013390045.1 Picathartes gymnocephalus | reverse complement strand
TAAACATAAATTTTATGTACATACAAATGCATTTGGGTGTATATAAAATATACCCAAATACAGGAAAAGAAGCCACCCACTTGTGCTCAAAATCTTTAAGCTTCTCTCAGCCATTCCATAAACCTCACAACCAAAGCCAGACCTACTTTATGTTTTTATAAAGTCTGCAACTAAACCTGAAAATAAATAAATAATAAAAGGTCATAATTCATCATCCTGACATCAAATCAGCAGATTGGGACTCCAGTATATCAGAGTGATGGATATAGACTTGTTTTAAGGATGGTTTAGTCTGCATTATGCCAGAACATTTATTGTTGCCTTTAAGACTGTTTCCTTTCCAAGACATTTCAAATAAAAGCAACAGTCTTCTTTTCCCTTAACTGCCTGTCTGAGAATCCACTATTCAGCAAAACAGTTTTCCCCAAAAAATCACGACTAGGGAAGCAACAGGACAGTGAGTGCTAGAAAACACAATTTCTTGGTTTTCCTCATTTTCTCTTGCTTGCCAGGTGATCTAATAACCACTCTTTGATGGATATCACGATTTAAGCCTCTCTAAGGCAAAAATCCTTCCTAATAAATGTCCAACCACCACGAAATCTCTCAGTCCATCGCTTATCACCGCTGACGCTTCACTTTGCCACAGTGGCAGGATGCTGCAGCACCACTGTCCTGGGCCCCACTGTCCCACAAAGGACCACAACCAGTCCTCCCAGTCCATCCAGTCCATCCCAGTCCAGCTCCCAGTGATCCACACCTGCCCTTTTGCCCTTCTCGCTCTGCTTTTCATGGGGTGAGATAAAAAAAGCTGCTTTATCTCTCTAAACATAAACTTTGATCTCATATCAAATACTTTTCAATAAATGAATACGTATTTCCAGTTATGTCATATATATATACATACATATACATATTTCCACCACCAGAGAACACTGGAAACTATTAATTCTCATCTCAACCTCTGATGGTGGTAGAATAATCAACTTTACAGGCACAAAGAGGTCTGATAACAACCTCAGATGCCCTGTACACCTTGGCTGCTGCATACAACTTCCTCCCTTTGCCTTGGGCCAAGATCACATTTTGTAACCTAAAAAAAATTCCAATTTTTTGCAAACAGCTTCATGGGCCACCCTGTATCCCACTAACACTACAAGGCACAGCAGAGTCATAAAACCACTCACATTTTTGCCAGAACATTTTCTTAATTACAAATATTGATAAAAACCTGCATCATTTCTGCTTCTCAGACAATCCCAGCAACACTGACAGTGCTTCAGAACGTGCCCAGGAGACAGAACATTTACATTTGCTGCAATTATTTCAGGGGCCTTCTTCCAATATCTTACAATCCACCAAGAGACAGCACATCAGTACCACCAATATGGAAAGCTGCTGTTTGATCCAGAGCTGAACGAGACCTCCTCAGGTTTGATCTGTGCTCTAAATGGTGCTTCGTAAGCACAACTGGTAATCAATTTGGAAAAGAGGAGAAAACATAAAGGAATAAATTATCATTTCTACCTGCTTCCCTTGCTCCCCCTGCCCCCAGCACAGTTTTACAGCCCTTCTCTGAGCCTGGTTAGAGAAGCAGGCAGCCAGGAGGGAGAGGAGCTGAAAAGCGCCACCAAAGGGAGGAGAAGTGGCTGCCAGTTCTGCCACTACAGTGTTGGGGGATGATGTGTCCTTGGAATTGCCCCCATCTTCCAGGTTGTTCCTATCACCTCTTGCCCTGCAGCAGAACTGAATCCGATCTTTGTGAGTTAAAAGGTAGAGGAAGCTGTTCACAGACATGGGGGTATTTACTCTTCAAATGAAAAAAAGATACAAAACCCTACGAAACACCCACATTACAGCAACCCCAGGTCTGCCTGCACCCCTCCTGTGAGAGCACTGCTGCATATCCTTCACTGTATTTATAGATAAGGCTGGTTTTATGTCACAGGCTGTCATTTACACTGACTTCTCCTTTTCTCAGCTCATGCACAGGAGCTCCCTGGCCTGAGTTTGTAAATACAGATCTGTACAAACAGGAATAGATACACAATCGTTCAATATGAGGCCATAATTCCACCAGGGGAGAAAGCGTGAAAGGAACCCCAGGTAACGGAATTGTTTGTACATATTCACACAAATAATCTTAGCCCTTGTCCTGACACTAATAGAAGAACACAAGTCTTATGGAGCCTGAAATCTTTCCCTGGAGAAACAACTTTGCAAAAGCAGTGGAAGAAAGCATGCTGTGTGGAAAAGGCTGTTTGTAGCTTTGCTTGCTATTTAAACCAGGCTGATTAATCTTTAAGATCCAGCAGCTTTTCAGATTTTTGCCTTCCCTCCCTCCCTTATTCTCCATCCTCTATATCAGTGCTTTAAAGTCACAGCACACCGAGGGCTCAGCAACATCCAGGGCTGTGCACACAAACCCGAGCAAGTGCAAAAGCAGCAGCTCATGTGAGAGCTCAGAGACCACCAGACATGGGACAGAAGTGGGAATACAAACCAAAAAAGAACTGGAATGTGTGAATCTCTAAGAGGTGCTTGAGCACAGCCATCACAGCCCTTCAAAAACCATGGCAGGACAACAGGACAGAGCCTCAAGCTGTGCCAGGGGAGGGTCAGGTTGGACACCAGGAGGAATTTCCTCATGGAAAGGGTAGTCAGGCATTGGAAAGGGCTGCCCAGGGAGGTTTGGAGTCCCCACCCCTGGAAGTGTTCAAGGAATGAATGGACAAGGTGGGGATCAGTCACAGCTTGGACTCGATCTCTTTGGTCTTTTCCAACCTTAATGATTCTGTGATTTTAGGTTTTCCAGTTGCTTTCTCCAGCTGGAACCATCAGGGTTCACATCTAAGCTTTCACTTCGAAAATGAGATCGTAGGTCCTGGTAAAATTTGAGATTGACAACAAATATATTCTCGAAGCTGACATATTAAAAAATCCCGCACCCTATACATTTGATAAAAGATGCTAATATTGACAGCTTGCTTTCATATGCAGCAAGGAGGGAATGGAGGGCAAGAAGAAGATATTCAGAGAAGAATTATGAATGAACCAAAGGTATTTATAAGGAGCCTGGTACCTGGAGTGTGGCATAAAAGCCAGGCCAGCCCCTTCCTGAAAACCTGTTGTAGCCTGAAGCCCAGACTGTGAGGTGATCCATCCCATAAGGTTAAATAGCTCTATAAATATTTTCAGGTCTGGGCTTTAAGAAGTGAAAGGCAGTCCAAGGAAGTCCTTCAGCACACCAGTGGGAAACGTGGGTTATGTGGAACACACCAAAAAAAAAAAAAAGTTGTAACAAAACCTCAGTATGATGCACAGTACAGAAGATTTCAACTAAGAAACAAGGCAAGTCCAGCACCTCAGGAGAGATCCCCCTTTTCCTGAGTTACTTGGGAGATAAGGAATGAAGGGAGAGAATGAGACCACCATTAGTCAGTGAGTTTTCCACCTCCAGGTCTAACTGCACCATGTAAAGGCTGTTTGCCTTTGCTAGAACAAAAAATCCTGCCTAAACTATATAGATGCAATGAATAAGTTGCACAAAACCAAGTTTACATAATAAAGAGAATAGATATTTGCTTTGATCCTGAGCTGCCCCATAAATTTTTAATAACAGCTGTAAAACAGAAATCTTTGGCTAGAAATCCTCAGCAGCAATGAAATTTAAGCTTCCTACTCATTACAGGTTAAGAAGACCCATTTCCAATCCATTCCTTGTAGAACTGTTACCAGCTTCTCACAAGGAGAAATGCAAATGTCATTCACAGACATTTATTTGTAGATTATTCTCTTCAGCCTGGCTCTCTCCAAAACAGAGGGATAAGGGACTATTCAATCTGGTTTGTCATCTTTGGTCCTATTAGCAGAGGCATTGCTAAATTCAGATATCACAATCCTCTCATTTTATACTGCACTGGAAGGATGCCTCAATCTGTTTTTTTTTTTTCTCTACAGAAATACTGTTAAACCAAAAGTACTAAAAAAATAACTTCTCTACGATGCACCACAAATAGATTACAGTTTCTAGTTCAAGTGCAAAGGGACAAAGAAACCAAAATCTTTTTATATGCAGACATTAAAGTAAAAGCAGGAAACAGACTTAACATCTGGCAAAAAGAAGCATTAACCCTTGTGCTTTCAGTGATGCAACTCACTGAACTTCCTTTGCTTTCAGCTCCTTTCCCCCCACTAAAGAATCACAACTGTTATACAGCATTGGAAACAGTGTGTTAACACATCCTCCATAAAAAATAAGCTTTTAGGTAAATTAGGAGGCTTCGAAAGGTGCAACTATCAAATACATTATCTAGGAAAAAAATTACAATAAAATAAATATGAAATTCCTTGTTCAAGTCTTACATATATCACTGTGTGCAAGGAAAGTGTCACACAGGCATTTTTTAGGAGGAAGATTTTTAGAAAACAGTATTTAAAGCCAGTATTTTGGGGTAGAAGGAGGACAGATGATTACAGTGCTGTGTGATAAGATGAGAAAGAGTGAGCTAATGGGATATAGAACTGCATACACTGGAGACAGCTTTACAAGTTAGAGAAATGACAGGCAAATAGCAATCACACCACACCAAAAAGGCACTGACAAGTCAGAAAAAACCTTCTTTTTCTAAATGACAGCAGACTTAGTCCCTGTGTATGAAGAGTACACAGAGCTGGAGTTAAACAGTAACAGAGTCCTAGAGATGTTTGGAGAGTGCCCAAAACGAAGAGAAACCATTCCCTGCCCTCATTCCACAGGGTTTGTGCCACTCTGGACACAGCCAGGCGTGTTTTTCTGGATGCAGATCCATCAGAAATCCAAGCTGTGTCCTGCCCTCCCTCCCTGCCAGGGCTGAGCACTTGAAGGGTCCTGCTGGCTCAAAACTTTGAACACTCCCCAAATCACTTCCAGCGAAACTATTCCCTATCCCAGTCAGATCATGAAGTTACAGAGGTCCACGTTCTCCCAACTGACTCCAAGTGAACCAAGTAAGAGAGTAATTAAATGCGCCTGTGAACACATAGGTGAGGATGGGAACGGGAAGGACTCACCATCCACCTCATAGAGTTTAAATATTTATTTGTTCCTGCTTAAAGTGGCACAGGACTGGACAGGGATTGGAGAAAAAAAAAAAAAAAAGACAACAAAAAGAATGAAACAAGCCAAATTTTAAAAAAAACCAAGGTGACTAAAATTAGAAATTAAGGCGATTTGCTCACTAGGAGCTGAACTAACAGCACCTCCCTTCACAAGGGCTACCTGGCCTCCAGGTATGGGACATTCAGCAGGGGAAAACACTGCAATGGACATGGGATCAAACACACCTGGAGCTCCCTTTGGGTGGACAAGGGGGGATACACAGGATATCCAGAATACCTGCAGCACACAGTGAGGATGTGCTGGAGAGGGGTCAAATGCTTGTCTTGTTCTTCCAGGCTCTCCTCAGCATCCACCACTGCATTATCCAGCCTTGTGCCAGAGATAAGGCAAACATCTGATCTGACCCAAACAGCTCACTTCCTACACCTGATTTTAAGTGAGTTCAGACCTTGGGTTGAGTTTTGCAGCTCTTGCATAAACATTGCTTTATAGCTGCCCAAATGTAGAGGTACAAACCTGCACAGCCCTGTGGTGGTGCAGAGCTTTAAACTCCACTTTCAGGACAAACTCCCTTGTTTTTGGCAGTGTGTGTACCATTGCTGCCCTGCAGAAAAAGAGCAGGAGCCTCACTGAATCCCCAATTTCAAAGTTTATCGTGTAAAATGCCAATTATACAACTGCAGTCTAAGTCTCCCCTTGTACCAGCCACAGTGTTCAACCCAGTAGGAGTTGCATGTCTTTAAGAACTACAGTGAAACACCTTAAAAGCTCCGCTTTTCAAAAATAAGGTGAGAGAGAGAGAACAGGGCACAGGATGAAAAGCACAAGGATGCATCTCCATGAAAATTATCCGTTTAATTTCCCCCTTTGCACATAGCACAGAACTGCAGAGGTTGGACAGCACCTCTTGAGCTTGTCCAGTCTAACCTCCCCTTAAGTGCAATTTTCCAGTGCAACTTGCTCCAAAAATAACTGTGCAGGAACATGATGATCCACCTGGATTTAGGTAGGTGCTGGGGTAATGACTGGACTACAAAAATACATCCTCCTACAAAGGCCAGCAGTCTCAGAGCCCTGGGGTAGGGATGGCCCAGCAGGGTAGTTCCCAAAACCTGAGAGAACATTGCTAAATCCCCTTTGCTTGGTGGCTGACTAAGGCCAAAACTGAAAAGTGAAGTCAAAACTGGCTTAAAGCTAAGTTTAAAACCAGGAACTGTGACTGCAGATGGCACGGGAATGGATACAAAAGAAAGACCATCAAGAGTAGCAGGGAAAACAGGCAAAAGAAACTCGAGGTGCAACATCAGAACAAGTAACTTGCAATTTCTCTGCTTTCTGCAAACACCAGTCACGGTCCAAGACTCTCCTCAGTGGCTGCAAGAGCACAGAGCTCGTATCCAGCACATCCAGATTAATGCAGGAGAGTTTAGGAGGTCTGTCCAAGTAACATCTCCACACAATTACAGCTCAGAAGTCATAACCTCTCCCTTTAATATTAAACAAAAAAGAAATCATATTTGCAGCCAAAATATACTGATAATACTGCAATGGCAGCATGGCCCTGAGCCTGCAGCCTTCTCAGAAGTCATTCTCATTAGAAGAAAACTGAAGGATCATCCTCTTCAGCCACTGATTTGCAGGACATTTAACACACACTGCTCACTGGAAGGCCAACGCTGTGGAATTTTTCAGGAGTGGCCAAGAGGAGTTTAAGTGTTTCAATCCCATCCCTATGCAGGTTTTACCTGGAAGAGATGGAGAGCATAAAGCAGAGCTGGGAAGCAGCAGCCAGGAGGACACCAGAGGCAAATTTCTGCCATGAGGGGTGGGGGGAAGGCTGCTCAGAATAAATTGTTTTGTCAAATAACTGGATAGAGGGCCAGTGTCTCCTCTGGAAGGCTGACAGCAAAAGTCTGTCAGAAACAGAAACAATGGAGAATTAATTATTCTTAAATATGAAAGGACCCAGAACTCAGTGATCTGCTAATTAAAAACAAAATATCCACAATATAGTTCCAGTTCAGTTCTTGTGAGAGCCAACAGAGAGCAATCCCACTGCCTCTAACATCAGTAAGAGCTTGTTTTAAGGACTCATCCCTTAAAGATATCAAAATTGAATGGAAATTGCAGATATTTAATACTTGTCTATTCCATATTCAAATATCTGAGCTCACACAAAATACACAGGAGAGTCTTCACCAACTCACTGTGTTTCAGCAGTTCTGAAAATCACTAACAGGCAAACCAACTGAACTTCATTAGTGTAAAGCTGCTCCTTGAAGGCAGCTCTGGAGGGGCTCAAAGGAGTGAAGTTTTATTTTTGTTTTAGCTGGTCATGCAGTGGGTAAGAAGCAGAAAGCTCTGATGTGTGAGAAACAGCACAGACAAGCTCTCTGACAGGGAGAAGGAAAGATAAATTGTGACTTTCTGTGAAGATGACAACACTTAAAATTAAACGTCCTTGTCTTAATTTCTGCTCCCACATAGCCAGTGGGTCGTGTAAGGGACAGAAAAGAACTCAAGTTTCTCCAACCTACCTTTTCCACAATGTTTTGTAAAATAGGGAGGGAGTAGAGAGGTTTTCCAGATAAATCAGGATCTGCAAGCATCCAGCTGCAGGATCCCCAGCCTTTCACGAGAAGTTCCCTCCTCACAATGTCTAAAAACATTCCAGCACAGGATCCACAAAAACCAGAAAAATCCCAGAATCATTTGGGTTGGAAAAGACCTCTGAGATCATCGAGTCCCACCTGTGACTGATCCCCACCATGTCACCAGCCCAGAGCTCTGAGTGCCACATCCAGGTGTTCCTTGGATGCCTCCAAGGATGGGGACTCCAAACCTCCCTGGACAGCCCCTTCCCATGACTGACAGCCCTTTCCATGAGAAAATTCCTCCTGATACTGGAAATGCTGGACAAGTAGCAGTGTTGAAACACAAAGCAGAATGGAAGGGTTTAAATCCACCCTTCTTAAGTGTGCTGTCTCAGTGTGGGCTAAGGAAGGCAGCTCCCACAATTTAAAGACTTGCAGTATCTCAGCTGCAAAAAAGTGCCCACATCCCTTGCTCCAAGCACTGGACAGCAGCAATTCTTTTAAGGACAAGCAGAGGAGATGGCCACGACAACTCCATGGCCATTTTCTCCCTTTTACCTGCCAGCTCACGAGTCAAGACACCTCTAAATTAGGAGGGACATTTATTGAGGGACATTCATTGAGCCTCTCTCTGAGCCATGGACACCTCAGAGTGACCAACACCACCCTGAACATCACTGAATACCCCACTGGTTGGGGCTTAAACCTTCCCGTAAAGCTTCCATTTTTCATTAAATTAAAAAAAAAAACCAAACAAAAACCTGGAGCTTCATCCTCTAGCCAGGCAAGGGTCTGAAGAGCAGCATACCTGCATTCAAGTTTCCACCCTGGGTTATAAGCCAGACTGTTTATAAAACAATTTTAAAATGCCAGCTTTTATGTATTACAGTTTTATTAATCTTGAATGATACATCATAGGTGCAGGATGCATAAAAGGGTTACAAAAACATGGTTTGCATTTTAAAATGCTTTAGTGAAAACAAATGAATTCTCTTTATTAAATGAATTGAACCTTGCTGTGTCCTCCACAGAAAGATTTCAGTACTAGTGAATCTCCTCCCTCATTGTTCTTTTTTCCACCTTATGTTAGGGGAGGAAAACAAGTATTTCGGCATTTACAGCTCCCAAATGGTTTCTCAGCTTTGAATTAAACAGGCTGTGATATGAACGATCTGAATACACAGAAATAAAGGAAATATTCTCTATGCACATGCAGAAGAGGCTACTTTTGTCAAAAAACAGGTTTACTGCTTCATCAGACTCTGGTTCCATGTGCTCAGCCAACAGTGACAACCACCACTCCACTGGTTTGACTTGATTTGAAATATTGGCAGTAGAAATACAATGCCCACGTTCTGTTGGAGTCCATTACAAGAAACAGAGGCATTACAGCAAAAGGCTTAGGCTTTAGGAAAAGGTTATATTTTAACCTATTTAAATAGAAAACATTTTTTTAACAAAAAAACCTAATTTTGAATTCAGGTCTTAAACTCCACTTTAGGTGTAATTACAAAGAGAAGGTAGAGATGCTTCACTGCTGGTTTTATCAGCCAACTTTGCCAACAATCAGCTTTTATTCTTATCAAAGATACAGATGCATCCATTTGCCATTAACCAGATCTGGACACAGCCTCCAGGCTCCAGATAAGCAGGGAATCTGGCCTTCCAGTATCCAGAGTACAGGAATTTTAACACCTTCCTGGAGCAGCATTTAAATTGATCATTAGTGTCAACAAATACAATCCAAATGGACTGTCCCAAGCCTCTTTGGAAGCAGAGATTCTTTTCTGCTTGTTCAGAGTTTAACACCCTGGAGGCGCAGCTCCAGCATTGCTCTCAAAGTGCAGCCACTTTCATCCTCATTTTAACTATTTTATGAGTCATTTATACACCAAGATAACCCACCTAAGCAATCAAATACAACGACCCAAAAAAGATCTGGATCCCAGTTTTCCAGTTTTACAAGCCTCAGAGGGGAAGGAAGGTAATACCTGACCAAGTTCCATGTTCCAAACCCAAGGTTTTATGGAGGAAGTGGAGGTTGGAAGGGGAGAGAGAGAGAGGGATGATCTTTCCATAGCACTGCAATGTCACAGGAAAGCACCACATTTAATGTAATCAAGCTCTACATTGCAGCCATATGGAAACAATTTCAGTCAATAAACAACTCCTGCAAGAAGACAGCAGAGGAACAGGAAAATCAGTTCCTGATTTCACCAGGAGGCAGGAGAGCCTCTGGCTGAGCTCAGAGGCTGCCATGACACGAAATATCCACGTCCACAAAAACTCCACAGCTTTGGGTCCCCACCACTTCCACCTCCACACCTCAGCCTGCAGGAGTACAAATGGCACAGCTTCTTCCACAGTACTTCTCAGCCTTCAACATCCTGTGCCTCAGTGCTCTCCCCTTTCTTCCCCCTTCCCAATCTTTGCTCAAAGCCTATCACTGTGGCCAGCTTCCCACCCGATAGCCAGACAGGAAGCAGACATCCCAAACTTTAGATATTTGCTCGACCTCTCTGCAATTTATCTGCCTGGAAGTTGTAGGTTTCAAAATAGGGACCTTCTCAGGGAGCAAATCCTTAAAAACACCCAACCTGAAAAAAAACCCCAACATAAAACACCACACATTTTACTTCTTCCTGTTAGTGGAATTTAAATGAGATTTGGTTTCAAGATTCCAAATTATTCAGGATCCTAAAAACCAATGGCAAAAATTCTTGTCCCTCTCCTAGAGAAGACAACATTCCTGTGCACTGCTGATTACAGCTGCAACACTGAGGGAGTAAAAGCTAAATCACTTTGGGACAGGAAAAGGGAAATTCAAGGGAACAGCCAGCAAGAGAAGGCAGCTGCATTTTTAATAAAAAGCAAGAAGGCACAGTGCTATGAATAAATCAGAATTTACTTGAGTGTGACAGACGAGTGACACCAGTATTTATGAGAATAATGCCCACGAACCGAAGGGTAATTCACGAGCGTCTTCAGAAGTAGCCGCTTGTAAAGATTGGGGAGTTCATCACTTCCACAATGCCACAGGATCTGGCAGCAGATGCACCACAACCACCCCAAAAAACGCTGCCATTTTACACTTGAGGACATCCAGAAAAAAAGGCCTTGGGATGTTTCTCTGAACAACCAAAGTGCAAGACCCAAGATACAAAAAAACCCCAAAAAAACAGTACCAATAATAAAATTTAAACCTCACTAGCTTTCTAGTGGAAGAGAAAACCACTCAGGAGTACAGGGCAGAGTTTTCTGTAGACTGGGACAACACGCTTTTGTCACATGAAGCACCTTCTAATTCACCAGCAATAAAAGATGATTCCAAGCAAATCCACTAGCAGGGAAACATTTAAATCAGCCTAAAACCCATGCACCAAAGAGGCCTTTCACCCCAGCCAGCTGGATGTTCCTATTTTCCCAATGCTCAGCAAGGGAATGGAGCAAACCTGCAAAGCTCTAAACTGGGTATCCATCCAGGCAAAGAACAGGAAAACAAAAATCTGTGTTTTCCCAGTAAAGAATTACAAGAACAAGGACACCGGTAGTGCCAGTCAGCACGTTTTAATGGCAAATGTCTTGATCAAGGACTAACTTTGTTCTTTCGAGATTACAAATGTAGTTGAGCAGAGTTGCACAGAGAGTACTCTGGTTCTGGTGGAAACCCACGTCGGCTGCTCCGTAATCCGAGAGTTGTCAGTCAGCCAGTTCTTCATCTACTTCCTGGGATTGCATCATGCGAATTTTTTTTTTTTTTGGTCACTAAATTTAAGGTCTGATGCAGTTCAACATTTTTATCACTGCAGATAAAAATCTATGAGTGACACCAGGACTGTAAGCACAACGGGATATTATTAGGAGGAAAGGACAGCAGGAGAAAGGAGGCTGAAAACCTGCCTTAAGTTAGCTCAGGAAAGCCAGACCCATCAGAATACAAAGGCTAATTTATAATTGAAAAAATGCAGACTGTAACTACTAAATGGCAGACTTTACTTGAGTAAAGAATGTCAGTGCTGGGGCAGTGAGGCTCATGAACTGGATTTCCCTATGCAAAAGGGCTCCTGGGAACCTCTTCAAAGGCTGTGCAGCAAAAAGGGCTAAAGGCACCTCAGAACTTGGGATGGATCAGGCACAGGCTGGAACAGGCACCTTTTTTGGTCTCCACAATTTTAAAAATAAACAGAGATCATAAAGAATCACCGGATGATCTGAGTGCTGGAGAAAATGCCTCAGAGTGAGACTTAAAAGCTCAACTCTGTTTCCTTATCTATCAAATAACTTGATTACAGAGTATAAGTACCTTCATGGCAAGAAAGCCCTGGATACTAAAGGGCTCTCTAATCTTGTCAGGAAAATCCTAACAAGAACCAGCGGCAGAACTTAGACTAATTCAAATTAGAAATCAGTCACTTATAACTACCAAGAGAAGTGATGAGCCTGAAATTACCAGTGATGGACACTCAGGGCTGGAAAGCTTTCAAATTGTTTTTAGCCAAACATCATTTACTGGTCTCAGCTTCAGAGTAAATGATTAAAATTTAAAGGCCTGTGATACAAAGCATATAAAACATATCAGGGAAGGCAATTTAATTATCTGTTCTCACCTTAAATTTTATGAATCTCCAATATGTTAACATCACTCAACTTCTGTGGACCAGGAAATTAAAGAGGGAGGAATAAGTTTCAAGTTCAGCAAGTTCCCTCTTTTTCAGACTTATCACTAAACAGCTCCACCAAACAGATGGAGCTCCCATGAAATACAAACAGGGAACAGCCAGCTACGTTGTCTGGAAACCACGTGAGAGACAATTTAGTTGGGCAAACTCTGATCAGCTATTTACCCCTCCCACCTGGAGCATGAAAAATCAGTATTAGCTTCAATATTTAGTTTTCATTCTGCGTAACTACACCTCTGACACCCAGGTTTATACTCCCAAGAGCAGCAGCACCCATTAACAGCCAAGAATCTCCACATACTACTTAAACATAAAAGCATCTCGACAGCCCTGAAAGGATTATTTCCATATTCCACACTGGAACACGGGCAAGTCAAAAAGTTTGCCTTGGGTCATAAAATAAAACCTGTGGCAGAGCCTAGAAAGGAAATTTCATTGCCAGGAAGAACTTTCCAACACTGGAGCACCACTTCCATGTCAGAGCTGCTGCACACCCAGTTGCTCAAACCCCCAAACGCTGCCAGTTAAATCACAAAGAGATTTCTGGTGAAAGCTGACATTGTAATCAGAGAATCTGAACATGGCAGAGAAACTGTCCAAAGTAAAGGTCAGAATAAATATCCAAGCAGGAACAGCACTTGTATTTGATGAACTAACTAACTGCTTTCTGCTGCCATCAGTATTACAGTGACATGGCAAGAACAAAAAGCAGATTCAGTGCTTGCCTCAGAGCTCAGAAGGAACGGGCAGCTCGAAATGCAGGAAATGACTATATGCTGCACTTCCCAACTGATAGGCCAAGGGCTTATCAGAACAAAACTGGCCGTTCACAAGGCCACTGAAAGAGTAGCCTACACTATTTTTTCAGTGGTAGTTATCCTGCTGCTGAACTTAAAAATTCTAAGGAAGTGAAGAGAGAAGAAAAAAAGGCTTCTTAAATATTAAGTACAAAAGTGGGGAAAAGACTGATACCAGGAATTCAGGGCTAGCAAAATTCAACTGGGGGCAGAGCCAAACACAATTAGTAGAATTTTTATGCCTGGCTTGTAAATTCCTTCCTTAACCCAACGTTAAGATCTAATCTACCACCCCAGTAGGGAATGGGATTCATGTAAATTTAATATAGCTTAAAAATACATCTTGTACATAGGGAGAACAAAAAAAAAAAAAAAAATGCCACCTCTATGCATGAGGCAGGTGTCAAAGTTTGTTTCCTCAGGCTGGAAGAAACTCTTCCCTGGAAGCAACACTCCACCCTTTGGGCAAAGAGGAACTGGAAGCATTACCTGACAGCATTCCATGGACACACAAATGCAGTGGGATCTTTGTCAAGCCATATTGCAGAAGTCATTCAGGTGGATTCATGTACAACCTGCTGGAAGGGCTCCGCTTGGCAATGAGTTTCAGGCTGGTAATTGCACTGAAACCAAGAGGAGATGATGAAGTGAACGTTCAGAGTGGAATTCTGTAGGAAAAAAGTGAACTGACCTTCCACAGCTCCTGGTTGGCTGCACAGGAAGATAAAGCAGAGCACACTGTCAGCAGCACTACGGCAGTTCCCTGGTTTAAGAGCAGACTTTAACTTCAGACTCTGCCTGTAGCTTTGATTTAGAACTGGGAAAGGGAAACCTCCACACAGACAGGGAGAATAACCAGTTAGAAATTATTTTTTTAAATTCTTAATAAAGCACATTAAAACAGCAATTGGTCAACTTGCTGGTGTCTGCATTAACATGGGGTGAAGCCAAACAAGTGACAAACACGCCTATGCATTCCTGAGATCTGAAGTCCAACACTGAAAAAATCCTGTCAAATGAAGCAGAAGAAAAGCAGTGGAAGAAAGAAGGGCATTTCCTCACAGTCTTGGGAGAAAGTTTGCTTTTGACCTGATGGGAAGTGGAATATAATGGCTTTAAAAGCAAGAAAAATAACTGAATAAATAAGGATGAGAAGTGTTGAGCCACAGAAGTCAGTGGGAAATCCTTCCATCACCATTAAAAAAAANATGAGTGTGGAAACCTTCCCTCACAAATAAAAAAAAAAAAAAAAAAAAAAATCTCTGGACTTAGATATTCTTAATGACCACATCAGATGACCAGCCAATAAATTCCTTCAAAGGTTACTGTATATCAGGCTATCACAGATGCAAAGTGCAACAGATGGGGAGGAGACACCTGTGTTGAAGTGCCACTGCCTCAGTCCGTGACCTCACGTGAGTCACTCAGCCCTTGTGCCTCGGGGTTTCTCAGTTTGTAAAACACCAAGACCTCTGTCAAGCACTTCTGGAGATTTACAGAGGTACAAAATATTGTTTTGTCATGGAACAGCAGAGGAGAGAAGTGGCTCAGCCAGAAGGATCGAGTGGGAGCCACTGGAGCTGCGCTGCACCAGCCACCACGGGAGCTGTGGCCATAAATCGATCAGCCCTGATTAGGTTGGGCTTTACGACACTGTAATTGTCACAGCAGCAGCTCCGGGACTGTGACACGAGCCCTGCACTCAGCAGTGTCACACAGGGAGCCTGCACCAACAACAAACCTCTGCTAAACCCAACTGCAACAGCAAAGAACAGGAGCTTCCCAAACCCAAGAGACTTTTTCAGGTTATCAAGGATAAAAGCTTCTCCACGTGCTCATATGACCACAGGCTAAGGCTGTGTAAGCGACCAGTTGAGAGGGGAAGGATACAACCGAGAGCATGTTTAAAGAAAGAGATATATTCACGTCAAACCTGCAGGCACAACTCAAAAATAAATGTGTTTCTCACAGTGCCAAGATGAAATTTTCAGTTGGTCAGCGACTACAGAGCTGATTCTCTACTTCTGGCTGTGGATCACATGACAGCCTCAAATACGTTAAGAACATTTTATCTGCCAACTTGCAACAAAGACCACATAGTTAATAGTTTGCAACCTCCTTTCCCCCAGAAGATCGTCAGAGTTGAGTAATAAAACTCCTCACATGATTTCCATGAGAGGGTTCACTTGTCAGGGGCTGTCTGGAGATAGTATCATATGTCAGGGAAGTGCTGCTCAGATCAAGTTTTCCAACCTTGTGTTTTCAAGGCTTGACTGAAAATGAAAAAAAAAAACCAAAAACCAAACCAAACCAAACCAAACCAAAAAAACTTCAGGCGATAAAGTTTGAAACTGGAGAAAAGAAAAATAATCTCTAGATGTTATTTTCAAAATGTCAAAGTTAGCCAATTAATAAGGGGAGGAAGCAAAACTGATTAAAGCCCTGACAAACCCTTGAGATCACAGACTGATTGCGAGTTCTGCCGCAGACTCCCTGTAGGAACCTGGGCAAGTTGATCCCTCTACACCTTGGTTTGCCACCTGCGAGACAAAAAAATAGCACTTTCTTTTCATATCCTGTCATTCTTGCTTGTATTGTTCCCCAAATTAAAAGCATTTGTCAAAACGCTTATCTTTAGCATTAACCCCGGGAATTGCATTCACAGCTACCACACAACCCTTTCATGACTGAGTGTTCAAATACAAACTCTTACTATACTCAGCCATCCTAATTTAATACGAGTCAGAAGGGAGCTGTAGTCAATACAGGAATATTAGAATGCTAAAATACAGTTTATTACTAATCTTACAAATAAAACCAGCCTTAGGGTTACGAGTTAGACTTCCCGCCCCCCCAAAAAAATCAAATTCTTCTCATTATGTCCTAAAAATCCTGCTGTAATCACAGTATTGGTCTCACTACATTGATAACCCACAAGACCATATTATCAGCACAGGTATAATTAAAGCCCAATCCCACAAGGACATGTATGCAGAATCCAATCCCCGCTCTTTTAAAATCAGCATAACGTGAAATCAACTTCAGGGACTTCGGAATCAAAGCTACACGAAGTTATCGACAGAAGGAACAAAAGTATCTTTTTTTTTTTTTTGCAGTAAGATTCCCAAGCTGACAGTATTTTGATTTCAAATTCTAAACTTTGCGGATGAAAAAGATTTGCTACAGATGCCACCACTGTAGCCTGTCATTCTGGAATGTCCTTAAAAGCTCTGCACAGAAATCACTGTGAAGCACAAGCTGCTTTCTTGAGATTAAAATGTGCTGTTGTTTCCTGAAAATTCATTTATTTTCTAATGTATACAACCAAACACCTTCCCAGATCCCTTGGTATAAGGAACAGTACAGCTTCCTCCTTTCTCATGGTTCAGTTTCATTAATTCGCCCAATTCCCCACCCAAAGACCCAGATTTCACCCCTGCCCCACTGACACACAACACAAAAAAAGAGCAGTCCCAAAAGTTAACAACAGAACAATTCCTGACAGTCATGCGTAATAAAAATGCATTTTATTAAAAAGGAAATTAGTTTTTAAAATGAAAGTCAGAGCACCACTGTTTTCCCAAATCCAGACAGCAATGAAAAAACATACCAAACACTCCCATGAACCTATGTATTATCGCTATGAAGTAAACACTTCAGAATTTAGTTTTCAAAACACTACACAGCCATGAACTTTTAACACTTCTTTGTAAGAGACCAGTAAGACCCACACAGAAACTGCCTTA
Organism: Picathartes gymnocephalus; assembly: GCA_013390045.1. Lineage (NCBI taxonomy): Eukaryota > Metazoa > Chordata > Aves > Passeriformes > Picathartidae > Picathartes > Picathartes gymnocephalus. The sequence goes on along the minus strand of WEKY01042766.1, from coordinate 66,380 downwards.
AAAATAAGCTTCCTGCAGCTGACACCGGCTGCCAGTTCCATGGAATTATCAGAATCACAATGCTAGAGAGATGCACGTTGTCCAGAAAGGTCAACAAAACCCAGGGAACTGCTCGAGACCGCTGTGTGAAGCAGTTCTAGAGATAATCAGGCCTCACCCACACAGGCTTTTCTCCCAGATTTCCTTACCCCTCCTTAAAAATCCTGCTGTTTCACCTAGGGTAGCATTCCTGTAACCCAGCTGGCAGCCTGCATACCACAATGTCGTCTAGACCTGCTCGGAACAGTGGGATGACACAGGAGTAAAAATGCTGATGCCTGTTCTGGTGCTTGCACTGGTACTAAGGGAACGAGGGGAGGAAGAACAGGCAGCGAGGAGTGAAACACAAGTTCCTTGTTCCCAGCCTCCTGCCCGGGCTCGTCGGGTAATTCTGTCAACCAGACAGAAGAAGTTGTGGCTGTCGCGTGGCTAAAGAATAATCTTCACATAAGGGAAAAAGAACATTCCCAAATTCCAGTTTTCACATGCAGAAACAACCCTGCCCTTCCCCAGCCCGGTGCTCCCCGGACATGCAGACAACAAATGCATCCCTGCACAGACAACATTTCCCATTCCTTTCCTCCTTCTCCCTTCTCTCCCATCTCAGAGATGTTTTCTTAGCAATTTGGAAAAGAAATGGTAAAAAGGGAGATGCAAAACACAGAAATAAATTAAGTTTGTTCTCTGCTGTTGACGGATTTGGTCTTAGCATGACAGGAGAAAAAAAATGTTCGGAGTGATAAATCCATATATACCTACTCCAAACTACACCCCGCTTCCCAAGGGACACGGTATAATGGTAAATAAATATAGATGCAGCTCCTACTAATGAGGCAGGGTACAGCAAGGCCAAAGAAAATGCAATCATCTCGGGGAAAAAAACTGCACAGGACTCCTCCTCTCCCATCCACGGAGGAAATCAAATGCCAGCTGCACCATCCCAGGAAGGAAGCAGAGCCTGTACCTGATGAGCCCTGCAGAAATGAGCGAGTCATATCACGGGACCCGAGCAGGCACTTCAGGCTTTCGCCAGCCCACAGATCGTCTGCAGAGCACAATTCCTCGCTCCGGGATTTTACGTGGCATCATTCATGCAAATTGTAGGGGTATTTTTCCCCAGTGTTTTCTTATTTTCTTCCTTCCATCCCCACTAGTTTGAAGGAGGGGGACGTAGGTAGCGTCTCGCACATCCGCGTTCCCTGGCCATCGGTTTAACGCTTTCCTCCCTACAAAGTTTAAATCTCCCCAGTTTTTGTTCATAAACGTTTTGTACTTAAAAGCCACCGAATCACACTCCCAGTGTTAACTGAACAACCTGAGACAGACCCGACTCCACAAACATGCTTAAACCTTCATTTCCTCTTCCTTCTTCCTTCCCCACCCCCAAAAAGAGCTCTTTTTTTTTTTTTTTTTGTCCCTCACAACAAAAAAAAGGGGAAAAAAA